>VZQC01000299.1:894529-1038315 GCA_009823505.1 Rhizomys pruinosus
TTTTCTATTTGGAGTCCTATGTGCTTCTTGTATTTGTATGGGTTTGTCTATTTTTAGTTTGGGGAAATTTTCTTCTATTATTCTGTTGAAGATCTGATCAATACTATTCTCTTGAGATTCTTCTCCTTCCTCTATTCCTATGATGTGGAGGTTTGATCATTTCATAGTGTTCCACTTTTGTGTATTTTCAAATTTTTCATATTCTTTATTTGAGCTTTTTAGTTGCTCTGTGTTATCTTCCAGATCTGATATTCTTTGTTCTGCTTCCTCCATTCTAGTTCTGAGGCTTTTTCCTTTCCTTTCTTCTTGATTGGATGCCTGTTCTATTTCCTTTTTCATTTCATCCTGTGTTTTCTTTACTATTTCCATTTCCTTTTTGAGTTTCTCCATCTCTTCTTGGTGCTCCTTACTTCATTGGTTGGCTTCCTTTTTCAGTGTTTCTACTTCCTTTTGGAGTTTGCTTTTTTCTCCCTCTAGTTCTTTCTGGAGTTTGTCATTCTGTTCCTTTTGTTCTTTCTGAAGTTTGTCATTGTATTCCTCTAGGTCCTTTTTGAGTTTTTCATTCTCTCTCCTTAGTTCTCTGTCTTCTTTGTTTTCTTTAATTTCTCTGCATAGGTCTGTAATTATTCCTCTAAGATCTGTTTCTTGGGTCACCTCCAGGGGGATCCCATTGTAGCTATCCCCTACAGGGATGGGAGACCTTGTTGCAGAGTTATCCTGCACCTTTCCAATGTTATCCCTTCACCCTGTCCCAGGCACGGGGGTTTAGTTTTATTTTATTTTATTTTTTTTTTTGCCTGTATTCAGATGCCAATCACAAAGGTCTTTTCACTATGTTGAAGGCTTATTTTGCTTGCCTCCTTCCAATGCTTTTTTTTTTTTCCCCTCCTGGTTTATAGAGTGTTGACTTGTCTAGGTTTCAGGCTTTCAATTTTGTTTATATATTGGATATTGAAAGTCTAAGCCACTCTTCCCTTCCTGTTCTGAGGGTTCTCCAAAAAATAATCCACTTGGATACTCTCTCCTCAATTCCATTGGGGGGGGGTAAATATTACTGACTTAGCCTGCACCCTGGTACCTGTCTGGAGCGAGGTCGGGGCTCCTGTGCTTCAGGTGGACTTAGCAAGACCCCAGCCTGAGCCCCCTGCACACAGACTCACAATGGCACCAGGTGCTGGCTGCAAGGGCAAAGGGCAGCTCTGCCCAGGCAGCCACATCCTACAAGGGTTTCAGGTGTGGACCCAAGCAGACCGGTTCACAGCTCCCCTGCTACGAACCAGCAAATCAACTATCCAGCAGCCCAAGAAACAATCTACCCTACGTTCTACCTGTCTGGAGTGAGGTCTGGGCTCCTGTGCTTCAGGTGGTCTTAGCAAGACCCCAGCCTGAGCCCCCTGCACACAGACTCACAATGGCACTGGGAGGATGGTCATTTTTACTGTATTAATTCTTCCAATACATGAGCATGGGAGGTTCTTCCATCATCTGGTATCATCCTCAATCTCCTTCTTGAGGGATTTAAATTTTTCATTGTAGAGACTTTTAGTAACTTTGGTAAGGTTTGTTCCTAGATGTTTTATGTTTTTGGAAGGTATTGTGAGTGGAAAAGTCTCCTGGTATTCCTTCTCCAATTGCTTGTTATTGGCATAAAGAAAGGCTACCAATTTTTCTAGGTTAATTTTGTATCCTGCCACTTTACTGAACCTGTTGATGGTTTCTAGGAGTTTTCTGGTGGAGTATTTGACATCCCTTAGGTAACTATCATGTCAACTGCAAAAAGGGATAGTTTGACCTCCTCTTTTCCAATTATTACTCTTCTAATTTCCTTTTCTTGTCTTATCACTCTTGTGAGCATTTCAAGCACTATATTAAAAAGGACTGGGGATGAGCGGCAGCCTTGCTGGGTGCCTGACTTTAAGGGGAACACTTCTAGTTTTTCCCCATTTAGAGTAATGTTGGCTATGGGTTTGTTGTATATGGCATTAATTACGTTGAGGCATGTACCCTCCAGTCCAATTCCCTCCAGGACTTTAAACATGAAGGCATGTTGAATTTTGTTGAAGGCCTTTCCCGCATTGTTTGAGATGATTGTGTGCTTTTTGTCTTTCAGTCCGTTTATGTGCTTTATGATGTTTATTGATTTACATATGTTGAACCATGCTTGCATTTCTGGTATGAATCCAGTTTTTATGACCATGAGGTGGATGATCTTTTTGATGTGTGCCTGCATGCAGTTTGCAAGTATTTTGTTGAAAATTTTTGCATCTATGCTCATTAGTTAAATGGGTCTATAGTTTTCTTTTCTAGTTGTATCTTTGTCTGGTTTTGGTATTAGAGTGATGTTGGCTTCATAGAAGTAGTTTGGGAGATTTCAGTCTGTTTTTATCCTCTTGAATAATTTGAGTAGTAGTGGCTGTAGAATTGTCTTATAGAATTCTGCCATGAATCCATCTGGGCCTGAGCTTTTTTTAGTTGGGAGATTTTGTTTTTATCACAGTTTCAATTTCCTTCTTTGTCATGGCTCTATTTAAGCTGTCAATCTCCTCCTGGTTAAGTTTTGATGGGTTCCATAATTTCAGGTATTCATCCATTTCTCTTAGGTTTTCAAATTTAGTAGAGTATAGGTTTTTGAAGTGTTCCCATATGATCATCTGCATCTTTTTGCTATCTGTTGTGATGTTTCCCTTTTCATTTATAATATTGTTGATTTGGAGTTGTTCTTTGCTTCTTTTGGTCAACTGGGCTAAAGGTCTATCTATCTTTTTTTTTTTTTTAAGATGTCATGTTTTCTTTTTTTTAATTTTTATTTATTCTTGTATGTGTATAAATGTACTGTCTGAGTGTAGGTTTGTGCACCCGTGTTCTGCAATGCCATGGAGGTCAGAAGAGGGTGCTGGATTCCCCTGGAACTGGAGTTAAAGATGGTTCTCAGCCATCATATGGGTGCTGGGGATCAAACCCCAGTCCTCTGCAAGAGCAGTTGGCATTCTTAACCACTAAGCCATCTCTCCAGCCCCTATCTATCTTTTTTAATCCTTGCAAAAAAACAGGTCTTGAATTCATTGATTTTTTTATTTTTCTTTTTTCTGTTTTTGTTGAGTTAGAAATGCCACTCTACCAAAGAATCTCTCAAGAGGCCAAAAAACTGTGGAGGAAAAGCTTTAATAAAAGAACATTACATCAAGGAAAAAGTACAGAACACAACACAGAGATAGTGACAGAGACAGATCGAAGTGTTGGGCCGCGCACACTCCCATGGGACTGGAGGGCAGTGGCCCGGAGGTCCGATCCTCTCCCACTTTTATTTCCAGTTAGGTGATTTCCACTGCGATTACGGTGACCCTTTCTCTGATTGGTGGGGCCTTGGTGGTGGCAGACCAGGCAGTCAGTCTTTCATTGGATCAGTCCACCTGTTCTGCACCCCTTTGTTTGAAACAATGGTTGTGTTTAGCAGCCTGAAGCCCCTTGGAGAGTAATGGGCTCCTTAGGGAGTGGGAAGCACTCCTATAAGGCTGGGAACTTTCATCCTGACCTCAGGTAGCTATGGGAAATAGACCTGCTTCAACTAGAGAGTTGCTTAAGTCTTTCTGACCTAGTCTTAACATTTTATTGATTTCTCCTCTGATTTTTGTTACTTCTTCCTGTCTGCTGGGTTTAGGATTCATTTGTTGTTGCCTCTAAAGTGTTTTTAGTTGCAATTTAAGGTCATTTATTTGTGCTCTTTCTGTTTTCTTAATGAAGGCACATAGGGTTATGAATTTCCCTTTCAAGACTGCTATTAAGGTGTCCCATAGGTTTTGCTCTGTTGTATCATCCTTTTCATTTAGTGCCAGGAATGCTTTTATTTCTTTCTTTATTTCTGTTTTGACCTATTCATTATTCAGTAGTGTGTTGTTTAGTCTCCACATAGTCTTGTAGCTAGTAGGGCTCTTTCTGGTGTTGATAGATTAAGCTTTATTTCACTGTGGTCTGATATGATGCATAAAATTATTTCAACTTTTTGTATTTACTGATGTTTGCTCTGTGTCTCAGTATATGTTCGATTTTGGAGAATGTTCCATGGGGTGCTGAGTATAAAGTAGATTCTTTGGTGTTTGGGTGGACTATTCAGTAGATGTCTGTTAGGTCCATCTGGTGTATCATATTGTTCAGGTCAGATGTCTCTCTGTTTATTCTTTTCCAGTTGATCTGCCCAATGGGGTCAGTGGAGTATTGAAGTCTCCCACTATTAGTGTGCTGGTATTAATCTGTGCCTTGAACTACTGCAGAATTGTGTTTATGAACTTCAGTACTCCAGAGTTTGGCACATATATATTTATGATTGTGAGCTCTTCATGGTTGATAGATCCTTTGAAGAGGATGTAGTAACCCTCTTCATCTCTTATTAGTTTTACTTTTTTTTTTTTTTTTTGGTCTTTTCGAGACAGGGTCTCCCTGTAGCCCCAGCTGTCCTGCAACTCACTCTGTAGACCAGGCTGGCCTTGAACTCACAAAGATCCACCTGCCTCTACCTCCCAAGTGCTAGGATTAAAGGCATGCACTACCCCACCAGGCTAGTTTTACTTTTAAATTGATTTTGTGTGATATTAAAATTGCAACTCCTACTGGCTTTTTGGTACCATTCCCTTTGGATATTTTTTCCATCCTTTCACCTTAAGATGCCTGTCTGTGAAGGTGAGGTAGGTTTCTTGTAGACAACAGAAATATGGATTCAGTTTCTTAATCCATTCTTCCAGTCTGTGTCTCTTGATTGGGGAGCTCACATCATTAATATATAGGATTACTATTGGGAGATGAATATTGCTTCCCTTCAGTTTATTTTCTGTTTGCATTTTTGGTCTATGTTTGCATTTCTGGGGCTATACCTTCAGCAATTTCTCTGTCTTACCACTCGAGGATAGCTGCTCCTTTCTTTTGTCCTCTGAATTGCTTCAACATATTTTCTGGAGGGTTGGTTTTCTAGACATGAATTCTTTGATGGTCTTTATGCCATGAAAGATTTTCCTTTCTCCTTTGATTATAATTGACATTTTTCTGGGTAGAGTAACCTGGGTTGGCGTCTGTAATCACTTAGTACTGGGAAGACTTTGGTCCAAGCTCTTTTGGCTTTCATTGTTTGCATTAAAAAGTCAGCTGTAAGCCGGGCCGTGGTGGCACACGCCTTTAATACTAGCACTTGGGAGGCAGAGACAGGCAGATCTTTGTGAGTTCAAGGCCAGCCTGGTCTACAGAGTGAATTCCAGGACAGCTGGGGCTACAGGGTGACCCTGTCTCGAAAAGACCAAAAAAAAAAAAGTCAGCTATAATTCTGAAGGGTTTTCCTTTATATGTAGCTTGCTGTTTTTCTCTTGTGGCTTTCAGTATTCTTTCTTTGTTTTGAGCATCTACCGTTTTGATTATGATATGACCTGGGGAGTTTGTTTTCTGATCTTGTCTATTTGGTATTCTATGTGCTTCTTGTATTTGTATGGGTATGTGTTTTTTCAATTAGAGAAAATTTTCTTCTATAATTCTGTTGAAGATGTGGTCCATAATATTATACTGGGATTCTTCTCCTTCCTGTATATCTATGATTCAGAGGTTTGGTCTCTTCGTGGTTGTATCAGTCACTTTTCTGTTGCTATGATAAAGCACCATGACCAAGGAACTTATAAAAGGAAGAGTTTATTTGAGCTTACGATTGGCGGTTCCAGGGAATTAGAGTCCATTGTGGCGGGAGGCGTGGCGGCTGGATCTGGAGCAGCAAACCGAGGGTCACATCTCGCAAAGCGCACAAGAAACAGAAACTGGAGACTACAGAGGCTTGTTAAAACTCATTAAGCCTGCCCCCAGTGACACGCTTCCCCCAGCATGGCCACACCTGCTAAGAACTCCAAAAACAGCGCCACCAACTGGAGACAAATGTCTGAATACTTACAGCCTATGGGGGACACTCATGCAAACCACCACAGTGGTGTCCTATATTTCCTGGTTATTATCGTCTTGTGTTTTCTTAATTTTTAATTCTGCGTAGTCTTTGCTTGAGCTCTTCAGTACTTCCATGTTATCTTCTAGGCTTGATATTCTATTTTCTGCTTCATCCATTCTGGTACTGAGGCTTTCTCCTGCCCTTTCCTGCTGACTAGATGAGTGTTCAATTTTCTTTTTCATTTCAGCCTGAGATTCCTTTAGTATTTCCATTTCCTTCCAGAGTTGTTCATTCTCTCCCTTTAGTTCTTTGATTTGTTCTCTATAGTCCTTGATTTCTTTGAGTATGTCTATGATTTTTCCTTTAAGATCTGTGTTCTGAGTTACCTCCAGAGAGTTCCCATTGTTGGAGTCTTCTATAGGACTGATAGAGTTTGGTGGAAATTTATCATTTGCTTTTCCCATGTTGTTGATTTTTCCTTTTGCTTTTAGCATGTGGATTTGGTTTGATTTGTTGTTTGTAATCTGATGCGAGATTCAGGTATTTCTTCCTTGTGTTGAAGGCCTGCTCCTCTAGGTTGTGTGTGGAGTGGCAGGTTTGCTCTCTCTTCCTCTCTTCTCTTACTCTGTGCTCAGGAGACCCCACTGCTCTTTCCACCCAGAGGCCTGCACCTCTGTGGAGGGTGGGGGAGGGGCTGATCAGCAACTACATTGCAGACTTGGATGGTCTATTTACCCAAAGGAGTGACCAGTCACTCACTCTGTGCCAGAAGCAGCCAGGTGTCAGACTCAGACCATCTGGGAACCCATAAGGGCAACCCATCACTCTGTGCCAGAAGCAGCCAGAGGGCAAGCTACAGATGATCTGGGAACTGGCAGGGGCGACCAGTCACTCTGTGATGGAAGTGGCCAGTTGGCAGCTCCAGATGTTCTCCTCACCCATTCTTTCATTGTTGGACACCTAGGCTATTATGGATTGTGCTATACTAAAACACTGATGTGCAAGTGTCTCTGTGACGTGTTGACTTGGAGTCTTGTGGGTAAATCCATGGGAGTGGTATAGCTGGGTCACAGAAAGATCTATTGTTTTGTGAGAGACCTCCATATTGCTTTCCACAGTGGCTAGTTTACATTAACTAGTTTACATTCCCATCAGCACTGTCTATGAGGATTTTATTTTCTGACATCACCACCAGCATTTGTAATGGTTTTCTTAACAACTGTCATGTTGAATGGGGTGAGATTTTTTTTTTAATTTGCCATTTGTATTTCATCTTTTAAGAACTGGCTGAGCATTTCATTATTTCATTAACTCACTTATTGAGCTCTTAATAGTTCTTGGAGATCTTTATATATTCTAGGTTTTAATCCTCTGTCAGATATATAGCTTGCAAAGATTTTTCTCCCATTGGGTGCTGTCTCTCTACTTGATTAACTGTTTCCTTTGTTGTACAGAAGCTTTTTATCAGTTGTTATCCTTATTTTCTTATGAACTGGAGTCCTATTGAGGAAGTCCTTGTTTTATGTCTAAATCTTGAAGTGTTTTCTGTATTCTTTCCTCTAATATTTCAGAGTTTCAGGTCTTACTGAAAGGACTCTGATCCACTTTGAGTTGATTTTTGTGCATAAGAATGTAGTTTAAACACCTCGACATCTGGAAATCCAATTTCCCCAGCACCACTGGTTGAAGTCTGTCTTTTCCCCAATGTGTTTTTGTGGCATCTTCATAAGAAATCAGATGGCCGGGCTGGAGAGATGGCCTAGCGGTTAAGAGCGCCGACCACTCTTGCAGAGGACCCGGGTTCGATCCCCAGCACCCACATGGCAGCTGAGAACCATCTGTAACTCCAATTCCAGTAGAACTCCAGTTCCAGGGGAATCCAAGACCCTCTTCTGATCTCCGCGGCATTGCATGACACGGGTGCGCAAACCTACATGCAGACAGTACATTCATATACATACAAAATAAATAAATAAAATTTTTAAAAAATGTACTTAAAAAAAAAAAAGAAATCAGATGGCTATAGCTATGTGTGTTTATATCCTGGTCTTTGATTCTTTTCTGCTTTTTTGTCAGTACCATGATGTTTTTGTCATTTATGGCTTTATAGTCTAACTTGAAATCAGGTATTGTGATACCCTGAGCATTATTCTTTCATTCGGGATTGCTTTGGCATCCCAGGGACTTTTGTGCTTATGTATGAATTTCAAGAATTTTTTTTCTGTTTCTCTGAAGACTAGCACTAGAGTTTTGGTTGAGATTACACTGAACCTGCAGAATGCTTTTGGCAAGATGGACATTTTTTTCACAAAATGCATTCTTCCTACCCATGAGCATGGGAGGTTTTTCTATTTTCCAGTGACTTCTCAATTTCTTTCTTCGATGTTTTATTTCATTTTTTTTTTTATGTGTATGAATGTACTGTCTGCATGCAGGTCTGTTCACCTGTGTTGTGCAATGCCACAGAGGTCAGAAGAGGGTCTTGGATTCCCCTGGAGCTGGAGTTAAAGACGGTTCTCAGCCGCCATGTGGGTGCTGGGAATCGAACCCGGGTCCTCTGCAAGAGCAGTCAGTGCTCTTAACCGCTAGGCCATCTCTCCAGCCCCTCGATGTTTTAAAGTTTTCATTGTACAGCTCTTTCACTTCCTTGGTTAGATTTATTCCAAAGTATTGGGGGTAGGGGGGTAATAGTGCATTGGACTATATCCTTGATTTCTTAGCATGCTTTGTAGTTCTGCTCTTATAAGTGCTAGGATGACTACGGCCTTGTTGGCCTCTGGACACACACCCACAAAGCTGATTGATGGCTTTGTGGGCAAGCCTGTGATTGGGGAGGTGATAACTCCCCAGGCACGCTAGGCTAGGAAACTGCTGGTTTCCGTGCCCTTACCCGGGGAACGACCCTGTGGCCTCAGGCTGTTAGCCTCTGCAACCACCCAACCAATCATGGGAACCAGCCCCACCCATCTTCACAAGGCAGAAATCTAGCTGAACTAGTAATAGTTCCATGATCAATCAATCATGTAATAACTCAGAGATCTCTGGCTGGTAGTAAAGCTTGTAGGAATTCTCTTTATTCAAGCAGGGCAAATAGCTATATAGGGTTAGGACGGGCAGCCCTTACTTTGGATGACATCACTTCCCAGTGGCCAATGTCATATTTCCACGTTATCCTGTGCTACCTCAGCAATGCAACAGACCCAGAAAAGGATCTCTCGGGAGAACAGGTAAGTTCATGGCACACCCCACACATGCGCAGTGCAACCTGAACCGAGGACTGCTGTCTCACAATCTTTGTCATTAGGCTTCTAATGAGAAGAAATACAGAAAACACATCTTCCTGCTTCTGTCTCCTAAGTGACTCAGACCACAATCATGCCCAATTGCTGAAATAAAAAACAAATTTTTTTTTCTGGTTTTTTTTTGAGACCGGGTCTCCCTGTAGCCCCAGCTGTCCTGGTACTCACTATGTAGACCAGATTGGCCTTGAAGTCACAGAGATTTGCCTGCCCCTGCCTCCCGATGCTGAGATTAAAGGCATGTGCCACCACACCCTGCTCTGAAATAATTTTTTTTTACGTGAATAACTATCTGAGCAGCATTTTTAAAAGTCTGGCTCTCTCTTAGTCTTCTACTCTAGTCTGTTGAAAATTAAGTTTAGGCATGGGGATATAGCTCGTTTAGTAGAGGGCTTGCCTAGCAAGCCCGAGCCTTCAGTTTGATGTATAGCATTGCATGAAAAAATCAATTTGTAGAAATTTATGGACTTATTTCTAGCTCTCCATTTTATTCCTATCACTGTATTTGGAGGATATAGTTATTTTTGCTCTTAATGTTATTTTTTTTTATTACGACTTGTATTTATTTTGTTTTGGTGTATTTGTGTACGCCAGGACTCAGAAGACAACTTTTGGGAGCCAGATTTCCTCCTTCCATTGTGGATGCTGGGGACTGAACTCAGGTTGTCCCACTTAGTGGATAATGCTTTTACCCTCTGAAATACCTTGTCATCCTTTTGTCTTCTTTTTGTTACTTTTATGTTTATGAGTGTTATGCCTACATATGTGTAAGTGCATGCACCCTGGTTAGAAGAGGGCGGTGGATCCCCTGAAACTGGAGTTACAGATGGTTGGCCCCCATGTGGATGCTGGGATTCAAACCAGGGTCCCAGTGCTCTTTACCACTGAGTCATCTCTCCAGTCCCCCAAAATTTTGTTTTTGAGATAGGGTTTCATGTTTCCTAGGCTGGCATTGAACTTACTGGGTATCCTATGATGACTTTGAACTATTGATCCACCAACCTCCCAAGACCTAGGGTTACAGGCATGTGTCATCACGCCTAGTTTATGTAGCACTAGGAATCAAATTCTGGATTTCATGCGTGCTAGGCAAGCACTTGTGAGATTTCTTGCACTAAGTGGATGCTTTGGGGGGTGGGAGGGGTTCTTCACTGTACATACACGACACCCTGGGACTACTCCAGTCTTTGTGTAAATCAACCTAATTAATCCCCTTTTATAATTTTCTATTATCTCTTGGTTTTTTTCCTCATAGAATCCTGACAAGGATGGACCTGGTAGCACAGATTCCAACCCCAGACTCACAGCAGACTAAGGCAAGAAGAGTCCAAGGCCAGCTGAGTCATGGGTCTCAAAAACGCAAACCAACAAAAGCCCCAAATATTAACAGCGGCAAGATGTAGTAATAGAGTACTCGGCTTGGCAAGCATTAGATTCAAAACACACACACACTCTGCTGAAAACTGGAAATAAGAACTTTTGGCAAGTCCGTAGGGAGCCTGGCGCTGCGCTCAGGTGCAGACATGAGGCTTAACCCGCAGATCTACAAAGGGATTTGGGAACACAGCAGCCTCGAGGCCCAAATGCGGAAATGGCCCCGGACAGGGGAAGTAATGCTGACGGGTTAGTCGTAACCCAGGCGACCAAAACCACGTGGCCTGCAGCACAGGGAGAGCTGGGGCCTTCCGCCTCACGCAAGCCTTGGGCCTGACGTGTGGGCGGGGCCTCAGCGCACTCTGCGGCCAGGGCGGCAGCGGGCTGGAGTAGGCGAAGCTTCAGGCTCCCAGGATTGGGGCGGGGTCGGGAGCGGGTGAGTGGGCGGGGTTTCAGGTTCGTAGATAGGGCGGGAGCGGGCAAGTGGGCGAAGCTTCAGTCGCATGGGGTGGGGGCGGGGCCTCGCGTCCTGGAGCCGGAGGGGGGGCAGATGGGCGGGTCCAGACGGGAGCGCCGGCCGGAGGCGGGGCGTGTGGGCGGGGCCTCCGGTGCGCGCCGCGGGCGGGGGCGGGGCGTGTGGGCCTCCGGGAGCTCCTGGGCTGTCGGGGGCGGCGGCGGGAGCCGGTCTACGCGCAGCGGGGCGCCTCGGCCATGACTGCCGAGCTGCAGCAGGACGACGGGGCGGGAGCGGCGGACGGCCACGGCTCGGTGAGCTGCGGGCGAGGGCAGCGGGGCCCGGGCTGCGGAGCCGAGAGGGTCGCAGTGGGCCGGGTGGGAGCGGAGCGGGCTGGCGGAGGCCCGGCGAGGCCTGCGGGCCAGGGGCAGTGGAGGGGGGGGGCGGCTGGCGGTCGGTCGGGATGGCGCCCGTGCCGGGTCGGACCTGCGAGGCTGGGGCGGCGATGGAGTGCTGGCAGTCGGGGTCGGTGTGGGAGCTGAAGTTCAGAGCGGGCGCGGGTCCTTGGGTACCCGGGAACCCCGCCGCGGGAGGGCTGCACGTGAGGTCGGCACTGGGGTCTCCCGGAGGGAGTGCGCGGGGGCCGGACCTGGCAGCGGCAAACTTCCCGAAAGGATGGCGGTGGTGGCTTGTTTTGAATCTGAAATCAGTTTTATGGCAGTGGCTTGCCACTCCTGAAGTTATCTCACTTAAAGCCTGCGTTTATCAACAAAGTGCAAAAAGACCAGAAGCACCTCCACCTCCTTTCTTCCTAGTCCCCGTTTTTATTTTTTTCTCTCGTTTTAAACATAGATCAGCTTCCTCAATCATCTCATTGATCACTCTAGGTTTTGAAGGAGGGAGAAGGGACGGCACGATGAATAAAAGGGACACCAATTAGGTTCCCCATATCTAAGAAGGTTGAAAAGCGTTGCACGGGTTTCTGGGCTAAGATGGCGAGAGTTAAAGAACACTGGTTTGGAAGAAAATCAAAAGGCTAATGCCTGTGAAGAAACCTGGGAGGTGGGCAATTTGAGAATGTCTTCCTATGTTACTTTGCAAGGTTCTAGCCTAACCCTACATCCTCAGCCTTCTGGAACTGGACTTTTAAAAAGACAGATTGGGAAATCTGTGCCAAGTAGTATTCTTGCAAGTGAGAAATGTAAAATACTTAGAATGCGAACCTACCAAATAGTACCGTGAGAAACCCATTATGCCTTTTAAATTTAATTAAATAATTAGAGGTGATAGGGGGTCAAACCCGGGACCTACCAAAGACTTCTTTCCCAGAGGTTGGTATTCTCTTGATGCACCCAGAACACCAGGAGTGTGTAGCATAGCCAGTTTTTTTTTTTTTTTCATGTAGAAAAAGACACCTCTTAAATCCTGGGCTCTGTAATGATGGATAGTGTTTCATGGGTTGATTTTTGGATGGATTACCAGGTCTTTTGGAATTGGATGGAGTCAGGATTTTTCTGTTTGGTTTCAGAGATTAAGTCTATTTGTTTTTAGAACAGTGTCTTAAAAACAGGTGGGAAATTTTTTGGTTTTTGAGACAGTCATTGAGTTAGAGAAGAGACTATTTTAAGTGAGAGCAGGTCATACTTAAATTTGTACTGTGCTCCATCATCAAAGACCATGTGCCTGTTAATCAGTGACATCTTCATTTACCTCTGCCACAGTCTGAGTAGTGACCCCTATTTCAGCACTCTGTATTCGAGAGTTTGTGTGTTAAGTGTCTGATGTGCATTGTGTATAAAGTCATAGCTATTTTGGGAATCCTTGGCACTTCAGGGGCTGTGGCTGGCTGCAGTACCCTGATTCCTGGCCACCTGCAGAGTGATGACATTTTCCGTTCCTCCCAGTGATTTTGCCCTAGGCCAACAGATGATAAGCGCTGAGTGTTTGATAACAGTTGCCTTTTTTGTTTTGGCTAGGACAGAATGCCTGAAGTTAGCAGTTAGGTTGAAGGAACTTAATATGGGGAGCAGTAGACTTTCTGCATCTTATAGGGAAAGTATTAATAACTTATTTCTCTTGATAAGTTCCTTTAGAATGGTTTCTTTTGAAAGTAAGTTTAATTTAGTTAGAGAAAGCTACCCCCCCCCACTCAGAGGCTATTTAAAACCTACCATGCCTTCTCTTCCCCAATTGGTCATTTGTAGAAAGCCAGACTATATAGGCTCTCCAGGCTTTTAGTGAGAGAAAAATGAATGTAATGCTCAGGAGACATGCTCTCTTATAGCCTGGAATCTGAGTGGTCACTTTGTGATATCTCCAAATCCCCCCTCCCCCCACAGATATTTAAGTTAATGACAGCTTCCTGTGTTTTAATCAGTTCCTGTCTTAGATAAAAACCAGCGGGGAAAGTTAATGTTAATGTAGGATAAGCAGCTTGAAACCAGTTTGGCTCTTATAAACCTGTCATTCTTGGCAGCAGTAAATGAAGATTCACACTACACAAACACCCTGAACCCAGGGCCTTGTGCATTCTAGACACTGTTGTGCCGCTGAATTATTGCCCTTATTTTGCTGCCTCTTGATTTATTGACTTTTCAATTCTCTTTATCTCTTTACATTGAGGACCCTTATTTTTTATATTTTTAAAAATATTTTTGTTTCTACAACAGCAACAACAACAGAAAGGACTGCATCAAAGATCTGACTGAAACAGTGAACTTCTGCTCAAAACAGTCAACTTCCACATGGAGAATATTAAGAAAGATTGAGAAAGAGATGAAAAGCATGTTTGGCAGAATGCATGAGCTCTGGTGGGGTAGGGGGATAGGGTGGGGGACATGGGTCTAGATTTGATTAAAAAAAAAAAAAAAAAGGGCACGGCACGGGTGCACAGACCTGCATGCAGACAGCACATTCATACAATACAGAAATAAATTAAAAAAAAAAAAAAAAAAGCGCCGACTGCTTAAAAAAAAAAAAAAAAAAAAAAACATAGGCTAGATTCCTTTTCCTAGTTAGCAAAAAAGAGCTTCTTTGGAGTATTTTAATATTTTTTCTTTTTAAAAAAAATATTTTTGTTTCTAAGTCGTGTGTGTGTGTGTGTGTGTGTATGTGTCTTTGGGTGGGTATGTGCACATGAGTACAGGTACCCTAGGAGGCCAGAGGAGTTGGATCAACCCAGAACTGGAGTTGCAGTTGTGAGCTATCCAGTGTGGGTGCTGGTTCATCTGGCTTTTGTTTTATTTATAATTTATTTTATTTTTATTTTTATTTTATTTTTTGAGACAAGGTCTCCCTGTAGCCCTAGGTGGTCTGGAACTTATAAGGTCTCCCTGTAGCCCTAGCTGGTCTGGAACTTACAATGAAGACTAAGCTGGCCCTTGATCTGTGTGCCTCTGCCTTCTCAGTGCTGGGATTAAAGTTGTGTGCCACCATGCCCAACCACTGCTCTGTTTGGGGTTTAAAAAAATTATTGCTGGGTGTGATGGCGCACACCTTTAATCCTAGCACTTGGGAGGCAGAGGCAGGCGGATCTTTGTGAGTTCAAGGCCAGCCTGGTCTACAGAGTGAGTTCCAGGACAGCTGGGGCTACAGGGAGACCCTGTCTCAAAAAGACCAAAAAATATATATATATATTAAGGGGCCGGAGAGATGGCTCAGTGGTTAAGAGCACTGACTGCTCTTGCAAAGGACCCAGGTTCGATTCCCAACACCCACATGGTGGCTAAGAACTGTCTTTAACTCCAGTTCCAGGGGAATCCGATGCCCTCTTCTGACCTCTGCAGCATTGCACAACATGGGTGCACCAACCTACATGCAGACAGTATACTCATACACATAAAAAAATAAAAAAATAAACTCTTAATAAAAAAATTATTAGCTTTTATGAGTGTTCTGCTTGCATGTTTGTGTGTTTACCTGTTGTGCAATGCCTGTGGAGGCCAAAACTGGAGTTAAGGATGATTATTGGCCACAGTGTTGGTGCTGGATCCTCTGCAAGAGCAGTAAGTGCTCTTAACCACTGAGCCATTTCTTCAGCCCCCTTCCCCCGTACTTGAGGCATTTGTCCTGGCTTAGTCTCCCTAGTGCTGGGGTTACAGACCTAAACTACCATACTTGGCACTCTGTGGTTTCGTTTTGTTTTGTTTTTGGACCATCAGTCAGTCTTCTGTCTCTACAACTCCTGCTCATCAGCTACTATCACTGTTCACGAAGTGAGCCCAGTGTTCAGAGCATGTTGACAGATAAGCTCTTACCATGCAGGTTCTATGCGTCCTGTTTCATCAAAATAACTTAAAAAAAAATATTTTTGACACTGGCTTTTGTGTAGCCCAGCCTGTTCTCCAAGTCTGTATAGAGGATAATGACCTTGAACTCCTGATGCTCCTGTCTCCCTACTAAGTGCTGGGATGATAGGCTTTGTCTTATAATCAAAGAAATTTAAACCAATAGAGTATAACAGATACTTTCCAAAGAAAATAATAATGTTGACACTAGTAATAGCTCACATACACCAAACACACATGCACATATTTTGAGACTGGGTTTTATTGCAGTTCAGGCTTAGACCTCAAACCCTCCATCCTGTCTTAGCCTTCTGAGTACTCAAATTACAGGCTTTTGTCACCATACAGTTCAAAGTTCCAGCCTCTCTTCTTCTCATCCACACACGTGTGTGTGTGTGTGTGTTTGAATGTGGGCTTGTGTGTGCTATGACACAACCTTGACTTGTCACTGCCCATCTTGTTTGAGACAAGGTCTCTCTTTTGCTTTTCCTCTGCATTACTCCAGGTTAGCTGGCCCTTGTGCTGTGTGGGATTCCTGTAAGAATGCTCAGGCTGTGCATCTGGCTTGTATCTGGATTCTCGAGACTCAGACTTGGGTCCTCAGACTTGTATGACAAGGGCTTTTACCCACTGACCCATTTGCCTAGCCCCCTCCCACTGCCTTGGAGGCAGAGGCAGGCGGATCTTTGTGAGTTCAAGGCCAGCCTGGGCTATAGAGTGAGTTCCAGGACAGCTGGGCTACAGGGAGACCCTGTCTTGAAAAGACAAAACAAAAAAGGTTTATTTACTTACTTGCGTGTGCGCGTGTGCATGTGCGCACTTGTGTTTATGTACACAATATGTGCAGGTGTCTACAGAGGCCAGAGGGTTTCAGCTCCCCTGGAACTGGAGTTGCAGGCAGTCGTGAGCCATTGTATGTGAGTGCTGTGAGCCAGACCCAGATCCTGTGCAAGAACAGTAAGAACTCTTAACTACTTAGCATCTGTGCAGCTCCTATCTTCCATTTTGGGGAGGTTACTATTATTATTATTATTATTATTTTTAGTTTTTGAGACAGGCCTGGAACTTACCTAGTAGATTGGGCTGGTCTGGAAGACACAGAGAACTCCTTGTGCTGGGGTTACAGGTGTGCTGCTCTATGTCTGGCTCAAAGTAAGTATTTTTATTTTGTGTTTTTGTGGTGCTGGGGGACAGATAAATGGGTTTCAGCAAAACAGGCAAGCACCCTGCGACATGAGCTCAGTCCTCATCCCCATATTCCCATTCTTCTCTTCCCTCTTTTTTTTTTTTTTTTGAGATAAGGAATTACAGTGTAGCTCTCCCTCCAAACTTGGTGATCTTCCTACCTCTGCCTCACAGATACATTGGCATTAAAGGATGTATAGCACACTGTCTCATCCCATTTATTTTTGTATGTGTAGGAATGTTTTGCATGCATGTACATAGGTGTACCCTGTAATTCAGTGTGCATGGTGGCCAGAAGAGGGTACTAGATCCCTTGGTACTGGTGTTATAGACAGTTGTTAGCCACCATGTGGGTGCTGGGAACCGTCTTGGGTGTTCTGAAAGACCACTAAGTGCTCTTAACCACTGAGCCATCTCTCCAGCCCCTGTTTTGTTTTGTCTTTTTGAGACAACCTCTCATGTAGCCCAGGCTGAGCTTCAGTTCACCATGTGCCTGAGGATGATTAAGATGACATTGTATTCTTGATCTTCCAGCCTCTACCTTCAAGTGCTTGGTTGACCTGTGTGGACCACCACACCTGGCTCTTGTTTCTTACTGTGTTCTCTAGAACTTTGCTAATGTTTCAGACATCTACGGATTTTTTTTTTTTTACTTTGTGTGTGTGTGTGTGTGTGTGTGTGTGTGTGTGTGTGTGTGTGTGTGGTGTGTTACATGTGTGGAGGTCAGAAGATATCTTGTGGGAGTTTGGTCTAGCCTTCCACAGTGGGGGTTTCTGGGGATCCTACTCAGGTGGTCAGACTTGGCAACTGGTGTCGTTGTTGTCTTGACCTAGCCCACCCCCTGCAGTCTTTTTAAGTACTTCACATTCTTTTCTGATTGAGCTTGCTGCTGTCTAAAGCTCTAAAGCTCTTACAGTTTGGTCCACCCCCTTCCCTGCATCTCCCTTTACTTCATGTTTCCTTGGAAGAATTAGACTTCCCTTCTTCCTTCTTGTGTTTTAAGAACTAAACCCAGACTCTGGAGAGAGATTTTGCACTGTAGAAGACATTTGAAGATGTTATTGATTGTGGCTGTGGGGGAGGATGTAGCTGGCATGTAGTAGTACAGAACCCTCCCTTGTACAAGTTTGGTCTCTATAATAGAGTTCCGAGATGCAGGATGTGAACAGTCTGGCAGTAGAGAAACCCTGGTCTAGGTGATGTCTCTGCTCACTTTCTTCTTGTTTCTTCTTTGTCTTGGCTCAACCTCCACAAACCTTCACTTGTTGTTCATAGACCTGCAGCTTCCGAATTACCTGGAATTAAAACATGTAGTAAGGAGTTAGAAGGATGGCTCAGCACTTAAGAGCTGTTCCTCCAGAGGACAGGATTTGGTTCCAGCACCCACGTGGCGACTAACACTCCTCCTTAGCTCCAGTTCCAGAGATTGGATACCCTCTTCTGTCTGGATTGCACACAGGTGGTGTGCAATATTCATGCTAGAAAAACATTCACACACATAAAATAAAGGTAAATGAAATATTTTTAAAACCCATGTAGGGCCGGGCGTGGTGGCGCATGCCTTTGATCCTAGCACTTGGGAGGCAGAGGCAGGCGGATCTTTGTGAGTTCAAGGCCAGCCTGGTCTGCAAAGTGAGTTCCAGGACAGCTGGGGCTACAGGGAGACCCTGTCTTGAAAAGACCAAAATAAATAAATAAATAAATAAATAAATAAATAAATAAATAAATAAATAAATAAAACCCATGTAGGAAGCTGAGCATGTGTTGCATTGATGGTTGAAACATGAGGAGGGCAGGGTCACCCCAAGGAGGGAAGCAAGCTGCAAAGCAGAACACTAGCACTTGGACCTGCCAAGTCACATTCTGCCTTGTGTTTGAGAACAGGTCTCACTCCTAGCCCTAGAATTCCCTGCGTAGCCTAGGCTGGCCTCTGACTCAAAGTGGTGATCTTACCTTAGTCTTTTGAGTGCCCAGATTGTAGGCTAGGCTACCACACCTGGTTTTGCAGTACTGGGAAGCAAACCTAGGGCTTTCATGCATGCTAAGCAAGTGCTTTACCAACTGAGATACATCTTGAGCCCAAATTCTGCCCTTGAGCTAGAGCCCGCTGTGACTTATTTGCACACTAACCTTTCTGAAGCCTTAGGTGAGATTCCCATTCTGTGGTATAAGGGTTGTTACTCCTGAAAAGAACCGCAGCAACAAAACATCAAAACCCATGCCGACAGCACTTTGTGTCACCCTGTGTGGGGTAGAGTCCCGTTTTCAAGTTTCCAGATTTACCTGTTGTTTTCCCTCTCTTATTTAAGTGACTACAACCTTGTGATTTTATTGTCTTTAAAACAAAGTCAGTTTAGAACTGGATAATTTGGGGCTAGGGAGATTGCTCAGTGGTTAAGAGCACTGGCTGCCCTAGCAGAGGACCTGGGTTCCTCTGGCATTGCATGACACAGATGTACCTTTCTACATGCGTGCAATAATACACTCATACACATAAAATAAAAAATATTTTTGGGGGCTGGAGAGATGGCTCAGCGGTTAAGAACACTGACTGCTCTTGCAGAGGACCCAGGTTTGATTCCCAGCACCCACATGGCGGCTAAGAACTGTTCTTAACTCCAGTCCCAGAGGAATCTGACGCCCTCTTCTGACCTTCACAGCATTGCACGGCATGGGTGCACCTACTTACATGCAGACAGTACACTCATACACATAAAATAAAAAAATTTTAAGTGTGTTTTTCTTATAAAAAATATTTTTTAAAAAGAAAAAACAAAGTAGATAATTTGGCCCTTTGTCATCGTATCTCCCCAATCGGATGCATTCAGGGTGGTATGGCCGTAGACAGTCTCCCAGTTCAAAATGCTTGTATCTGCCGGGCGTGGTGGTGCACGCCTTTAATCCTAGCACTTGGGAGGCAGAGGCAGGCAGATCTTTGTGAGTTTAAGGCCAGCCTGGTCTACAGAGTGAGTTCCAGGACAGCTGGGACTACAGGGAGACCCTGTCTCAAAAAGACAAAAAAAAAAAAAATGCTTGTATCTCTTTTTTTTTTTAAATTAATTTTATTTATTTATTTTTGTATGTGTATGAATGTACTGTCTGCATGCAAGGCTGTGCACCCGTGTCGTGCAATGCCGCGGAGGTCAGAAGAGGGTCTCGGATTCCCCTGGAACTGGAGTTCTCCTGGAATTGGAGTTTCAGACGGTTCTCAGCCGCCATGTGGGTGCTGGGGATCGAACCCGGGTCCTCTGTAAGAGCGGTCGGCACTCTTAACCGCTAGGCCATCTCTCCAGCCCTGCTTGTATCTCTTAACAGCATCTCTGAGGTCTGAATTTGTGTTAGCACAGTCTTGCAATTTTGGTCTTCTAGAAGATAGATTTCATGTGCTCACTGTGGCCCAGCACCTCTGTCATGGTGCCACTTCCCCCATCACACAGAAATCCTTGTCCTGTGTCACTTTGTGGGGTTGGTGCTTGCTGCATTCAGTGGAGAAAGTCCTGTGACTTATAGGGACACTAACCTTGTTTGTCAGACTCCCAGCAACATGGAAAACCCTTTCTAAAACATTTTTCTAGAGGGTGTGGTGGTACTTGGGAGACTGAGGCAGGAGGATTACTATGAGTTTGATTGCTGTGAGTCTGGTGAGTTCCAAGCCAGTGTGGGCTACTGATCCTATCTTGATGTTATTCAAGTTTAATGTAGAAGACTTGGAAAGTCCAGGATTAAGTCCCAGCTGGTTGGTTCCTAGGTTCTAAAGCAGAGATTGAGGTGGCGAGGCAGCTTTTGCAAAAATCCTATTATGACATGGTTGTGGGCCAACCTGGGCTCCAACAGGACAGAGCTGATTGGCCAGTTGCCCAGGCAGCATCTGATCGTAGGGAGTTAGTTTCTTAGCATCTACCTGGTGCCTGGTGGTGAGGCTTGGGAAAAGAGATTTTTAAAAGAAAAGTGTTTTTAAAAACTTTGTTACCATTGTATGTATGCATGGTATTTGGTCTGGGCTATGCGTGCCACAGTGTGCCTGTGGAGGTCAGAGGACAATTTTGTGGAGCGGATTCCTTCCCAGAACCTTTATGTGGGTTGCAGGGATTAAACACAGGTTGCCAGGAGTACATAGTAAGTGCTTTCACTACTAAGCTGTCTCATTGCCCAGATAATGCTTTTAATAAGATTTTGTTCTTGTTAATTTTTTTGAAACAGGGTGTCCTGATACAGCCCAAGGTAGCCTTGAACTCTGAGCAGTCCTGCCCCAGCTTCCCTGGTGCTGGGATTACTGGCATGTGCCACCACACCTGGTTTGTAATTGTTATTTGTAGTAGTAGTTTATGGTTTTATGACCACATATCAGTTCTTTATTGCTGTTTGTTTTAGAGTTTAGGTTTGTTTTCACCAGTTATTCTACTTTTTTCCTAAAAACTTTCCATATTTTAAACATTGGCAAAAAAAAAAAAACAATTAAAAAAAAACTTTCCATATTTTTTAGTCACTTTGCTTAGTCTTGTCACAAACAAAAGTGCCTTAGAAGGCGCCTCAGTTCTGAGTTGACCCCATCATTTCACAACTGTCCCCTTGGAGGAAAATAGAGATTTAAAAATGCGTTGTGTTACCATCTTGTTTTTTGTTTTGTTTTGTTTTGTTTTGTGCCGACAAGCATAGTACCCCTGAGCTGCATCCTCAGTCATGCAGTTCATTTTGCACACTCAGTACCTGGTGCAGTTAGTTGGGTGTTGCCTCGTTGCAGTCTGAGGCAGAAACCTGGTGTTGGCCTGTGCTTGCATGCTGGAGCTGGGTCATCTTTCCTGCCTGCTCTCCTGGATCCTAGGGTCCTCTCTGTTACTCTTCTACCCTTTTTTCCGAGGACTAACGATTTGTTAACTGCCTCCAAATCTGCATTTCTATGGTGAGTTGCAGCTGATTCTACCTCTACTTTTACAGTCCTACTAAAGCACTAACCTTCTCCAATACTGACCACACACCTACTGTTCCTGGGGTCATCATAACAGGCATGGAAATACTAGTGTACAGCATATGCTGGTTATTGATGGAAGCACATTTCTGTACTTTTTTTTTCTTTTTCTCACGTGGTGTGCTGATTAGATTTTGTCAACTTGTCACAAGCTAGAGTCATCTTGAAGAAGGAACCTCAGTTAAGGGATTTCTGCCATCATATTGGCCTTGTGGGTTTGTCTGTGGGGTATTTTTTTTACTTTTGATTGCTGGCTGTTATGGGAAGGCCCAGCCCACTGTGGGCAGTGCCAGCCCTGGGAGCAAACCAATGGAAACAAAGCAGTAAGCGTTCCTCCGTGCTCTCTGCTTCAGTTCCTGTCCCTGCCTTAGCTCACCTTGATGATGATGTGCAAGCCAAATAAACACTTCCCTACAAAAGTTATTTTTGACTGGTGTTTTATCCCAACAGTATACATCAAACTAGAGTACATGATGCTATGGTGTGCATGCATGGTCACATGTATGGGTGCATCTGTGTATGCATGTTGAGGCCAGAGGTTGGTGCTGGGTGTTGACCTCTCTCCATCATATTTTCAATATTCATTGAGGTTGGATCTCTCATAACTCTAGTAGTACCACAGGCTGGGGACCAAAGCTATAACCATGAGGTTTTAAGAGACACGTGTCCAAATCACAGCACCCTGCAAGGTGTAAATCACCCTACAATAGAAATGTCAGAAATCAGTTCATTATCCATAGGTGAGTTACTTCTGAACTTGCACTCTACAGTTCTGTTTTTTGTTATTGTTGTTGTTAGATGTATGTCTGTTTTCTTTTTGAAATGTCTTACCCTGAAGGTGACTCATTACAGTCTTACCTCCGGAGTGCAGGGATTACAGGTGTGAGTCACCATGCCTAGTTTGGTATCTATTCTTTTAATGTTTTATTTATTGGTGTGGGTGTATGTGTTTGTGTGTAGGGGTGTGTGAGCATGTGCATTTAGAGCCCAGAGATCAACCTCTGGTGGTGATCTTCAAGAGCCTTGTTTTTTGAGATAGAGCCTCTCACTAGGATCTGGGGCTCTGGATTGGGTCAGGCTGGCTGGCCAACAAGTCCCAGGACCCTCCTTGCTACCTCCCCAGTACTTCATACAAACATGCACCACATGCCCAGCTTTTTACCTGAAATATTGAAGGGTCAAATTCAGATCCTATTGTTTGTATGGCAGGCACATTATTAACTGAATCATCTCCCAGGCCCCCCCCCCCCATGTTTGTTCTTAGGCTGTGCTAAACTATTACTGTGTTGTTGCATTTTTTTTTTTTTTTTTTTTTTTTTTTTTTTGGTCTTTTTTTTGAGACAGGGTCTCCCTGTAGCCCCAGGTGTCCTGGAACTCACTTTGTAGACCAGGCTGGCCTTGAACTCACAAAGATCCGCCTGCCTCTGCCTCCCAAGTGCTAGGATTTAAGGCTGTTACTGTGTTGAAATTGGAGAACGTGAACTTTCCAAGGTTCTTCTTTTTGTTTTGACTCTCAAGAGTACCTTGAGCCGGGCGCGGTGGCGCACGCCTTTAATCCTAGCACTTGGGAGCCCAAGGCAGGCAGATCTTTCTGAGTTCAAGGTCAGCCTGTCTATAGAGTGAGTTCCAGGACAGCTGGGGCTACCGGGAGACCCTGTCTCAAAAAGACTAAAAATAAAGAGTACCTTGAAATTCTGTGTGAATTTGTGGATCCATTTTTCATTTCTGCATAATAGGCCATTAGGATTAATTTAAATTTTGGAGATTAGATCTCACCATTTAGCTCAGACTGGCCTGGAACTGGAGATCTTCCTTCTTGGAAACTTGGGCTTTTTGATAGAGATTGCATTGAATTTGTAGATCACTTTTGTAGCATAGTTATCGTAATCATATTGGGTCTATGATGATTAAGGATTATCTGTTAATTTAATTAGGCCAGGGAGTGCCTAGGCATTTGGCCAGATACTCCTGTGGGTGTATCCCTGGATGAGCATGACATTACATCATAGACTGAGCAGTACACATTGTCTTTTCTCATAGGCATGGGTGTCATCTAATCATCTAAAGACCTGAATAGGACAGAAGGACCTGCTTCCTCTCTACCTGCCTGGTGGAGCTGTGACTGCTGGCTTCTGTCTTCATGCTTCATTTTGGAGCAGGCATCAGTTTTCCTTGTTCTCAGAACTTCATATTCACTTTGCAACTTAGATGCATTGTTTCTTAGTTCTTAGTCTTTTGGGCCTCATACTTGGATTAGAACTACAATGTTGGTCCCCCAGTTCTCCAACTTGCTAACTGTTGATATTGGAAACCCTCAGACTCCATAGACATGTGAGCCAATTCCTATAAATTTCTGTTCAGACACACATATCTCCTGATTTTCAGTTTTCCAATCATGAATGTGGATATCTTTGTTATTTAAGTCTTTGCAGTAATGTTTTGTATGTTTAAAAAAATTTTGTTTCAAAAAAGAAAGCTATAGACCCATCTCATTAATGAACATAGATACACAAATTCTCAACAAAGTACTTGCAAATTGCATACAGACCCACATCAAAAAGGTCGTCTATCATGACCAAGTTGGATTCATACCAGAGATACAGGGATGGTTCCACATATGTAAATCAATAAATATCATAAAACACATAAATGGACTGAAAGACAAAAACCACATGATCATCTCAATTGATGCAGAAAAAGCCTTTGACAAGATCCAGCATCCCTTCATGTTTAAAGTCCAAGAGGGAATCAGACTGACGGAACATTCCTCAACATGATCAAAGCCATAGCAAACCCACTGCCAATATCATCCTAAATGGAGAAAAATTGGAACCATTTCCCTTAAAGGCGGGAACCCAGCAAGGCTGCCCCTTATCGCCACTCTCTCTTTAACATAGTGCTTGAAACACTTGCTAAGGTGATAAGAGAGGGAAATTAAAGGAGTACTAATTGGAAAAGAAGTTAAGCTATCCCTTTTTGCAGATGATATGATAGTTTACCTAAGGGATTCTAAAAACTCCACCAGAAAACTTCTAGAAATAATTAAGAGTTTCAGTAAAGTGGCAGGATACAAAATTAACCTGGAAAAATCAGTAGCCTTTCTTTTTTTTTTTTAATTAATTAATTTATTTATTATTTTCCATGTGTATGAGTGTACTCTCTGCATGCAGGTTGGTGCACCTGTATCATGCAATGCCACGGAGGTCAGAAGAGAGTGTTGGATTCCCCTGGAACTGGAGTTAAAGATGATTCTTAGCTGCCATGTGGGTGCTGGGAATCGAACCTGGGTCCTCTGCAAGAGCAGTCGGTGCTCTTAGCCACTGAGCCATCTCTCTAGCCCCAGTAGCCTTTCTTTACATCAACAATAAACAAGTGGAGAAGAAATATAAGAAGACCTTTCCCACTCACAATAGTCTCAAAAATAATAAAATACCTGGGAACAAACCTAACCAAAGATACCAACGATCTCTACAACAAAAATTTTAAACCCCTGAAGAAGGAGATTGAAAATGACATCAAAAGATGGAAAGATCTTCCATGCTCATGGATTGGAAAAATTATTATAGTAAAAATGTCCATTTTACCCAAATTGATATACAGATTCAGTGCAATCCCAATCAAAATCCCCATGAGCTTCTTCACAGACTTGGGGGGGAAAAAAAAGTCCTTAAATTCATATGGAAAAACAAAAGACCCCGAAAGCTAAAGCAGCCCTGAGTGAAAAATGCAATACAGGGGGGATTGCTCTACCAGACTTCAAGCTATATTACAGGGCTATAGTCATAAAGACAGCCTGGTACTGGCAATAAATAAATAAATAAATAAATAAATAAATAAATAAATAAAAGAGACCCATTGACCAATGGAATAAAATTGAAGATCCAAACTTGAGCTCATACAATTTCAGCCACCTCATATTTGACAAAGGGACAAAAAAAAAAAAACCTCAGTGGAGGAAGGATAGCATCTTCAACAAATGGTGCTGGCAAAACTGGATCACCATTTGTAGGAGAACAAAATTAAACCCCTACCTCTCACCCTGAACAAAAATGTACTCCAAGTGGATCAAAAATCTCAATGTGAAGCCTTGTTAGAAGAAAAAGTTGGTAACAACCTAACCTACAAGACATAGGTGTAGGAAAAGACTTTCTAAATCAGACAGCAGCTGCACAGGAAATAAGCTCAACAGTTGACAAATGGGACCTCATCAAACTCAAAAAGCTTCTGTACAGAAAAAAAAAAATCAAGGAAGTGAAGAGAAAACCCACAGAGTGGGAGGAAATCTTCGCCGCTGATTCATCTGACAGAGCATTAAAGTCAAGACTACATAGACTACTCACAAAACAAAGAAGTGGGGCCGGAGAGATGGCTCAGCAGTTAAGAGCGCTGACTGCTCTTGTAAAGGACCCGGGTTTGATTCCCAGCACCCATATGACAGCTAAGAACCATCTTTAACTCCAGTTCCAGGGGAATCTGACACCTTCTTCTGACCTCCATGGTATTGCACGACACAGGTGCACCAACCTACATGCAGATGGTACACTCATACACATTAAAAAATAATAAATAAAAAATTAAAAAAATTTTTAAGAAAATGAAGTAAGAAACAGATGAACTGCTCAAAAGATGGAGTAAAGAGCTGAACAGAGACTTCACCAGTGAAGAAGTAAAGATGGCTGAGAAACATCTTAAAAAGTGTTCAACATCATTAATAATTAAGGAAATGCAAATTAAAACCACTCTCAGATATCATCTTACTCCAGTAGGACTGGCTAAGATCAAGAACACAAAAGACACACCAAATGCTGGAGAGGTTGTGGGGAAAGGGGAACACTCATCCACTGCTGGTGGGAATGTAAACTTATACAACCATTATGGAAAGCAGTGTGGAGAACCCTTAAAAGACTCAAAATGATCCTACCACCTGACCCAGCCATACCACTCCTGGGTATATACCCACAAGAGTCATCCTACTGTAGAGATAGATGCACATCCATGTTTATTGCAGCTTTCTTCACAGTAGCGAAGAGCTGGAACCAGCACACATGCCCCTCAACTGAAGTGGATGACAAAAATGTGGTACATCTACACAATGGAGTACTGCTCAGTGGTAAAGAAAGATGACATCATGAACTTTGCAGGTAAATGGATGGAACTCGAAGCGATTATGCTAAGTGAAGTAACACAGTCCCAGAAAAACAAGAGGGGAATGGTCTCCCTCATTTGTGGATGCTTACACCAAATCCCCAGATGAAAGGCAAGTGGAATAACATTATTGTTACAACATTTCTGTTTATCTGAAAGCAACTATGTTATTATAATGTAAATCTCTTAATGGGCTCTAGAATCGATCCACCAATTACTTTCAGACTCTGTAATTACTGTATATGAGTGGAAAGTATGTATGCATATTTTAGAGTAATATAAAATTAAAGGAGGAAAATGTGAATTCCTAAACATTAAAAAAAAATGACTGAAAGATGCAGGATAGTTATGGTAGAGTGCATGATCTGGGTTGAGGTGGGGGGAAGGGAAAGGGGAATATGTCTAACCTGAACTGAGATGTCTGAAATATACAAAACATCAATAAAAGCATTTAAAAAAGATTAAAAAATTTTTTTTTGTCTTTTGAGACAGGGTCTCTCTTCAGTCCCAGCTGGCCTGGAGCTCACTGTGTAGACCAGGCTGGCCTTGAACTCACTGAGATCTGCCTGTCTCTACCTCCTGAGTGCTGGGATTAAAGGCATGTGCCACCATGCCTGGTTTTGTAGGGTTTTTTTTAAAAAAAAAAGTTTTATTGAACATGTTTCCAAATCAATAACATTAAAATTATATATACATAATTGTCATTTAAGCTAATTATGATTTCTTTTTGGGGGGAGGTATTGTTTTTTATTATTTATTTGACCAGTAAGTCAAATAAATAATAAAACATAGGCAGTAAACATAAGGAGTGTCCATATAAATCCAATTATTTAACATTTGAGTTCAGTTTTTGTACAACCTAGGGTCCCAAGTCCAGTTGAAGAAGTTTGCTTACACAAACATGTTGATCAAATAAAAAGAAAAGAGAAAAAAAAAAAATCCAGTCCGTTTTTGCTGTGATCTCACAATTCATCCCTTCTCCTTGGTTCTTACAATCTAACATGCCAACTTCTTCCAGGAGAGTCTCTGGGCTTTGGAGGGGAGGTTGGAAGAGAGTGAAAGATAGAAGATCCAATTTTTTTTTCCTGAAGTGACACATCAAACTGTTCAAGTTCTGTTTACAATGGACTGGTGGGTGGTTTAGCAGTCTCTTTTCAGTTCTAGTAAAAAAAGCACAAATAGTAACAAATATTTAAGATTATAACCAGTTATTCTATGGGCACAGACACATATGCTTGGATAATATTTTGGTTGGGGCATTGTAACTCTTTGACAAAAGGATGCCAGTAGCTTTCTAATGTGGTCAATAGAGTCTCCTGACATTAGGAGAGACCAAAGCTACAGGGTCAGCCATGTGTCCTTCCCCACCAGGGAGCAGGCCATAGATCAAATTGGGATTTTTTGTTTGTTTCTTTCTTTCCGGGTGTACATTTATCAGGCTTCCACTATTGTACTATATCTTCTTTGGCATGTAAAAGTGTAGCACCAGAACTCTGTAGTAAAGCTTCAGAGACCATTTCTTTCTAGCAGTTTGTATCCTGCTCTCTGACACCATGAAGATCAGCTGTTGATTTGCAGTACAGGGTCTCAGCATAATTTTTTTTCATGCTCTTATCATGCCTTATCTTCAGCAATAGGGTCTTAATGTCCATTTCTTTTTTTTTCTTCATATATATATAAACAAGATTATGTTAATCAAATGTAGACCTGTGTCCCCCTCCCTACCCTCCCACCCCACCAGAGCTCATGCAATCTGCCAAACATGTTTTTCATCTTTTTCTCAGTCTTTCTCAAAATTCTTGATGTGGAAGTTGACTCTTTGAGCAAAAGTTCACCGTTTCAGTCCGTTCTTTGATGCAGTCTTTTCTGTTGTTGTTGTTCTTCTTTCCAGTATGCATCACTCCCAACTACTTGGACAAAAGCTTAAGGGGCCGTGCACATAAATACTTACAACTAGGTAATTGGCTCTAGCATCCACAGATGAGGGATTCCATTTGTTGTTTGTTTTTCTGGGACTGTGTTACTTCACTTAACATTGTCCATTTCCTTTTTTTATTTTATTTTTTTTTATTAATTTTTATTTATTTCTGTATGTGTATGAATGTACTGTCTGCATGCAAGTTTGTGCACCCGTGTTGTGCAATGCCGTGGAGGTCAGAAGAGGGTCTCGGATTCCCCTGGAACTGGAGTTCTCCTGGAATTGGAGTTTCAGACAGTTCTCAGCCGCCATGTGGGTGCTGGGGATCGAACCCGGGTCCTCTGTAAGAGCGGTCGGCGCTCTTAACCGCTAGGCCATCTCTCCAGCCCCCCATTTCCTTTTTTTAAATTTTTAAAATTTATTTCTGTATGTGTATGAATGTACTGTCTGCATGCAGGTTTGTGCACCCGTGTCGTGCAATGCTGTGGAGGTCAGAAGAGGGTGTCGGATTCCCCTGGAACTGGAGTTCTGGAATTGGAGTTTCACACAGTTCTCGGCTGCCATGTGGGTGCTGGGGATGGAACCCGGGTCCTCTGTAAGAGCGGTCGGCGCTCTTAACCGCTAGGCCATCTCTCCAGCCCCAACATTGTCCATTTCTTATGTGCACTCAAAGTTACGGGCAAATGACCTTTGTTTGGGGGGCTTTTAAAGCCTCCTTGGTCAACAACTCCTGGTAGGGCAGCCCAGAAGTGGCACTGAAGCCTTTATCTACCAATGCTTTTTATTTAACTGTAGTACAAAATTGCATTCTGGAGGGAGAAGGCATATTCCTTCCCCCTCTGTTTTTGTAATTGTCACTACAGTTAGAGCAGCCTCTCTTGTTTCCCAGACCCCTAGATTCAGATTTATAGTTTTTCAGAAGACGGGAGTTGTATCACATACCTATAAACAGGAACCCAGCTGAAGGGGTTTACCATGCCCTTTCAGACTGTCTCCCTCTGGACTGCATACCGCTGGTTCAAGGAGGTAGAACCCAGCTTTCTTGAGCCATATTATCTTGTTATATGGGGAAAAAATGTCAGGATTATCACTTGCATAATGCAGGGAAACTGGAGAACATTTGTGTCCATGTAACTGGGACTTTAGTATAAGCCAGGAGTGGATTGAAAATTAACAATTCTGTATCCCTAATTAGCTTAAGCATGTTACTATTGTGGAGATAGCTATCTGTTTTAATCTTACACAGGAGATTTTTAGTTAATGCCATGAGACTTAGGAACATGTCATGAGAGATTTGCCCCTAGTTATTCTAATTTATAAAATATTCAATATTTATACCCATGTATAGATGGAACAGTTATTTTGAGTATACCACTATAAAGTATAAACTTTGAAATGTTCTCGCCCGTCTTGGGGTAGTTTCTAGGTGACCAAACCTTTCCAGATGTTCAGAGATTTTTTTTTTTTTTACATGGGTTTGGCAAAAGGCCTGTCTGTTCACTCCAAAGATGTTTTACTTAGTGGTCAAATATAAAACGTAACTGAATGCTGAAATGAGTAGCTCCCTGGAGCATAAATAGTCATTCCTTTGAATTAACTACTATTCTTGAGGATCAAGAACCCTATTGTGATTTAACAGTCTCAGCATACATGGCCATTTATTTATCAGGGAGTAGGATACCAAAAACCTTGCCTCGGGTTTCAAAGGAGTGTAACTAGTAAGTAGGAAGAGACCCAATATAGTTAGTAGAACATTGAAATGATATTATATCTTTGTGATTCTATTAGTTATTTTTAATATAGACATTGTGTACTATAATAGCAGTGGCAGTAACTTTGATCACTGGATTCCACACCTGCACCCGGTTTAGGTAGTGCTGGGGTTCAGATCCAGGGCTTGGTATGTGCCAGGTGAGAACTCTACCTACTGAGCTACGTCCCCAGCCTACATGTTGATCTTACCTCTTACAATTATACTGAATCTACCAGCTCTAGGTAACTTTTTAAGGGATTCCTTGGGCTTTTTTATATACAGAATCATGTGGTCAGTGAATAGAGATGACTTTACTTTTTCCTTCCATTTTTAGATAACCTTTGCTCTTCTCTGGTTTGCTTTTATATTGTTGGTACTAATATTCTCTGTAACCTAGGCAGGCCCTGAACTTGCCACCCTCCTGCCTCAGCCTTCCAAGTACCAGAGATCACAGGCATGTGCTAGCAGGTCTGGCAGCAATAGCATCCACTTGTGCATCTGGTCCCAATGGATCGATGTTGTAAACCTGTATCTTCATTGTTTTGAGATGTTCAGAGTATATCCTGCTTTGCTGTTTCCTCTACCAGCAGCTTGCCTCTGTGATCACACTAGTTTGCTCAGTAGCCCAGAACTTGTTCTTCACTTGTGCTAGATTCATCCATTTAAATACCTTTCCCAGACCTGTGAGGTGGTACAATGAGTGGGTAAAGGTGCTTGCACCCAAAGCCTGACAACCTGACCCCTAGTACCTGAATGGTGGAAGGAGAGGATCAACCCCTACAGGTTGTCCTCTGACCTCCACACATGTGTGCTTTGGAATGCACAAGCTCCCCCCCTCCCCAATATTTAAATAAATATAATCAACAGATGTATTTCCTCCCCTCAATTTCCTGCTGAGGAAGCTGCCATGGTTCTCCTCTGTGCATCACAGCCAGTCTGAACTCACCCTGACATTTAGAGCCTTCATAGCCCCAGCGCCACATCACCTTGGTTCTCATCTGTTGCTTACAAAAATAGAAGCTACACACTGAGACCCACCTACAATAAACATACTGTCTCTAGGTTTCTAAAACTCTGGGCAAAAAAATCTGATGTCTCATCTTTCTTGGTTATTTTGCTTATTTCTCAGTTAGCCCTCGTAATCTTAAAAATGCCATTTTTCTTATGTTTTCTGGGAGCATCTCACCTGGGATTCAGAGAACTGAAAAAGATTTGTGTTCTGTTCTAAAGCAAGAAAGAAGCAAAGTGTAGGACATTATATGCACTACAAATAACTATTTGTGGTCGCAATTTCTGGAAAGAAAAACCAGGAACTCTCTATTATTATTAATATTTTTTTGAGACAGGGTCTCTCTGTAGCCTCAGCTGTCCTAGAACTATGTAGACCAGGCTGGCCTTGAACTCACAGAGATCTGCCTGCTCTGCCTCCCGAGGGCTGGGATTAAAGTTGTGCGCCACCATTCCCAGCACAGTTATTATTATTTTCTTTTACTTTTTAATTTTTTTGGTCTCCACCACTCCCAGCACAGTTATTATTTTCTTTTACTTTTTAATTTTTTTGGTCTCCAAGAACTCTTTTTTTTTTAATTTTTTTTTATTTTTGTATGTGTATAAATGTACTGTCTGCATGCAAGTTTGTGCACCCATGTCATGCAATGCCGCGGAGGTCAGAAGAGGGTGTCGGATTCCCCTGGAACTGGAGTTCTCCTGGAATTGGAGTTTCAGACGGTTCTTGGCCGCCATGTGGGTGCTGGGGATCGAACCTGGGTCCTCTGTAAGAGCGATAGGCGCTCTTAACCGCTAGGCCATCTCTCCAGCCCCCTGGTCTCCAAGAACTCTTAATAGTGATATCCCTTGGAGAATGGAACAGAGGAAGAGGGGCATTTCCCTTCATTTCATATCCTCTTGTACTTTTGGAATTTCTTACTCAAGGGTTGTGAAAAAACATGAGCTACTTAAAGTACATACAGGAGAGGTTTAGTTTAGTTGTAGTCTGACTAGGCCAGTTACTGCTTCTTACAAAACTTGATGGCTTAAAGTTTTATTCTTTATTGTCCTACAGTCCTGCTTGTTAGGTGTTGTGAACTGAGTTACTGTCTTTAAGAGAAGTCCCCCTCTAGTGAGGTATGGTTTGCTCCTAAGTCTCTGTATGGCTGTAGTTTAAAGCTTGAGCCTTCCTCAGAGATGGGTGTGTGTGTGCTTGCTTTATTTATTTATTTATTTTTATTTTTTAACTGCCTCTAGGCAGGAAAAGTGTGAATTTAGTCAAGGAAATTAAAACTTGTTAGTTCTTGTAGTTACTTCATTGTGACTGGAGCACAGGCTTTGTCTTGTCTGGACTTGGGTGTGTTCTTTATGTATATATAGCTCTGTAGTTAGAGAAGTTAATATTTTAAGTTCACTTTCTATGAAGTGCCAGAGAAGCTGGGAATTCGAATACCACAGGATCCTGATGAGTTTAGTTTGCCATTTTAAAGATCAACTTTTATAACTTTTTAGGTTTTTTTTTTTTTTTTTTGGTCTTTTCGAGACAGGGTCTCCCTGTAGCCCCAGCTGTCCTGGAACTTGCTCTGTAGACCAGGCTGGCCTTGAACTCACAAATATCCGCCTGCCTCTGCCTCCCAAGTGCTAGGATCAAAGGCGTGTGCCACCACGCCCGGCAGTTTGTTTGGTTTTTTTTTGAGACAGGCGCTCACTATGTAGGCCTGGAACTCCATGTAGATGAGGCTGGCTCCCACTTGCAGCAGTCCTTCTCCCCCTGCCTCCTAGTGCTGGGATGAGAGGTATGAGCCACCACGGCTGGCCTTGTACAGTTAACACTTAGTGTGCAATGTTGGGGTCACTCCAGTTGTTGTACTGTCATGAGACAGTCGAATTACTCAACCATTACATTGTTTACCTGCTATCTAAAAATTTTTTTAAGATTATGTTGTGATTTAGCATAAAGAGAAAAACAGGGGGCTGGAGAGATGGCCTAGCGGTTAAGAGCGCTGACCGCTCTTACAGAGGACCCGGGTTCGATCCCAGCACCCACATGGCGGCCGAGAACCGTCTGAAACTCCAATTCCAGGAGAACTCCAGTCCAGGGGAATCCGACACCCTCTTCTGACCTCCGCGGCATTGCACGACACGGGTGCACAGCCTTGCATGCAGACAGTACATTGATACACATACAGAAATAAATAAATGCCGGGCATGGGGGTGCACGCCTTTAACCTAGCACTTGGGAGGCAGAGGCACGTGGATCTCTGTGAGTTTGGAGGCCAGCCTGGTCTACAGAGTGAGTTCCAGGAAGCCAGAGCTACAGGGAGACCTGTCTCAAAAAGACCAAAAAAAAAAAAAAAAAGAAAAGAAAAAGAAAAAAGAAGTAAAAACAAACAACTCGTGAATGAAGAAACAAATGGAAAACAGGACTGGAGGGATACGTGTGTGTGTGTGTGTGTGTGTGTGTGTGTGTGTGTGTGTGTGTGATTATTAATGTAGGAATGAGTTCAATCTGAAATTTTTCTTCCAAGTGCTTTATGTTACCTAGAAAGGAAGACACTGTAAATGTGTTCAGCCATGTTTAGTTTTGTTGCTGAGAAACATGCAAAAGAATTGCCCATCATCCTTCCCATGCCAGGAAGCGCACCTGGAAACGGGGGAAATTGCTGACTTCCTCAGCAGAATGAGAAAGTTCCAAGCTGCCAGAAGCTGGTGTGACCAACTGTGTCTCCTAGTCTGTCATTAAGCCGCTGCCATAGTTTCAGGGGTAGCTGTTTTTCTCTCTTTGAGTGCAACTGGTGGCACCTTTGAATCAGTCGGACATTGTGTTTGCCTTTCTACTTCCTGATGATAGCTTGTTGACAACAGATTGTACTAAGTAATCAGCTTCTGATAGTATAAAGGCAGGCAGATTTTTAAAAATAGAAATTCATTACTATGCATGGTACATGGTTAAAATACAGGAGTAATAAGTGTCCTCTCCTGTTTCTTTGTCTTAGAGACTACTAGTGGTTAGAGAACAGCAGACTGTGCAGACAGGTAGACAGGCAGGCTGGCTACAAATCCCAGCTTTCTTCTCTCCAACCTGCCCCCAGGAAGAACTTTGTATAAATTATTTCTCTGTGATCACAAGCTTGTTATGAGATTAAATGAGTTAAAGTCAGTATTAGTTAATGCTTGGAAAGTTCTTAGAATGGTCTTCTAAGTCAGCTCTGATTTTTTTGATGGGATTATTGTCCATGAATTGTAGGTGTTGATGATATTCAGAGCAATTCCAGATGAAGATGTGATCCTTGCTCTTTTATTTCCTCCTTAGTTGCAGTTTCTTCTTCCATGCCTTTTGGGGTGTGTAGATTTGGGTTGTGTAGAAAACAGTGTAGAATCTAGATTCTTAGAGTCACATACTTTTTTTTTCCTTTTACAGTCAAATCAAATGGAATCAGAATTTATATTGAAAGCAAACCAATGCCTTACTTTCTTAAAAACCACATGTAGCTGGGTGTGGTGGCGCACGCCTTTAATCCTAGCACTTGGGAGACAGAGGCAGGCGGATCTTTGTGAGTTCAAGGCCAGCCTGGTCTACAGAGTGAGTTCCAGGACAGCTGGGGCTACAGGGAGACCCTGTCTCGAAAAGACCAAAAGAAAAAAATAAACCACATGCTTACCATTTTTGCCGGCAGTAAATCTCCGCCCCTTTAATCTGAGCCTTACCCTCCCTGCCCGTTGCTGGTGACTAGATTTGTCAAGACCCAGTGTCTAAGACTGCTGTCTCAGCAGTCAGGACTCCCAATCTAGCCTCTGACTCTAGTCTGTGACTAGAGAAAGACTGGAATTCCTCTTCCAGGACTGGGAGGATTGCTCCAGAAGTTATTTCTAGTTGTGGTGCTTAAGTGTGCTTGCCCGGCCCTCAGCTGTCCAACACCATAGGATACTGTTTCAGTTACAGCCCGAAGTAAATGAAGGTTCTCTACCTGAGACATAGTACAAATTGAAACTCTGAGGTTGGAGTATTTACATCAAGGCTTAATTCTGGCATAACCTTATCAGTGGTGTGAATTAGATTTCTTCTCACTGAGATAATCTTAAAAGATTTTGTTTTTAGTATTCACCTAAAAGATCATTTTCTTTTTTTTTTTTTTTTTTTTTTTTTTTTTTGGTATTTTTGAGACAGGGTCTCCCTTTAGTCCCAGCTGGCCTGGAGCTCGCTCTGTAAACCACACTGGCCTTGAACTCACCGATCCGTCTGCCTCTGCCTCCCAAGTGCTAGGATTAAAGGCATGTGCCACCACGCCCGGCTAAAGATCATTTTCTTAAATGGGGCCAGCCAGCTGTTTAAATTGAGTTAGCTTTGACTGCAAAATTGGATAAAGTGAATGAAAGCGGTATAAATTGAGCTATGTGGGTAGAAGTTAACTAACTATAGCTAGTGTGTTCAGTGATTGGGATTAATGGGAACATTCTATAGCTCATTCTTCCAGAACTTTACAATTTATTTGATAATTCAGAAAACTGCAGTTTTAATTACATTTCTGTTTAAGCAACGAGACCTAAGTTTTAAACATGATGTTAGTGGTACCTTTCATTTGTTAATTATGTGGTTAGAAACTCATTGTCAGTGAAAAATGACACAAATGGCATGCACAGTAAAGCTTAAAATAGCTCATCTTCACATTCATGCAGATTCCCTGGGCTCCTCATGTGACTTACTTTCTCACTGCTTGCAGAGTGGAAAGCCTAGGGCTCTTCTCTGAGACTGAACTATTCCTAAGTCTTAATGTATTTGTAGTTTTCTATTCAGTCATATTACTCTCACTACTCCCAAAGTGTTTTCTGTGAGTAAACTTTAGAAAGAGTAATTGATCTGGCTTTTTACAATTTAACCATTAGTACCTCCTTGTATGGAGCGTCTCAGCTCTTGAAAGTTAAAAAAAAAATGCACATTGCAGACCCGTCTGTCCAGGACGTCCCCGTGTTTACTTTCTCACTGGGTTTTGTTTGTTTTTCAAATACAGAGCTGCCAAATGCTGTTAAATCAGCTGAGAGAAATCACAGGCATCCAGGACCCTTCCTTCCTTCATGAAGCTCTAAAGGTTGGTTTCCAGACCCCACTTAGCCAGTTGTCCATATCGTAGTCAGTCAGTTCAGGCTATTTTTACACCAAATGAAAGCACACACAGGGAACAGAAGCCCTACAGATCAGATGGTCCAGTTTCTTCAACATATAAATTGTATGAGGATGGTGGGAGCTTCTGGTAGTGGGAGCCTGCAGGTCAAGGAGACGTAAGAATTCCATCACCTGTTCACATCGTGTGGGCCTTGTATGGATCCTGACTGCAATCAACAAACCAGAAAATAGAGCCAGGAAGTTTGACATTAAGAACCACTGCTCTCTGAAGGTGTGCTGTTATGCTTAAGCATTGAGGGTTATATTTTGAGGAGATACACCCTGAAATATTGCCCAAGGAAATAATATGTCTAGCTTCAGAGTAGCTGGCAGGTAGGCAGTGCAGGGAAAACCTGACTGGCTGTGACCAGATACTGTTGAAGGCAAGCTGTGAATACATGAGGTTCTTTTCTTCATTTTACTGTTGAATTTTTTAGACTCTTTCCCTAATAAAAAGTTCAAAACAGATGTGTCACCCTACACGGTCTGGTAAGTGCTCATAACTTTTCTGTAGAGGCTGACCTCACTTAGCATCCATGTTCCTGCCAGTATCTTTTTGTGACTCATTGTGCCTTAACTGTTCTGTGGGGCGAGGAATTGTGGCCCCTACAGCTGAGGCTACATGCATTCAGCAGGGCTGTGGTTGTGTTTACAGGTTGTGGGAGTGGGTGCATCTCCCATCCTGTCTTGTCACTAGGTGCTCAATATGCCTCCATACGTATGCACATACTTGACTCATTGCCTTCACTGAGCTTCTCTACTTTCTGCACCTGAGCTATGCTTAGGCTTCCTAGTGTCACCACAGCAGTAATCTACCTTACTGCTTACTCTAAATCCTGTGGTACTTTACTTTTGAAATTTCTTTTGTTTTTTCCTCACTTTAGGCCAGTAATGGTGACATCACCCAGGCTGTCAGCCTTCTCACTGATGAAAGAGTTAAGGAGCCCAGTCATGACACAGCTGCTACCGAACCATCTGAAGTTGAGGGGAGTGCTGCCAGCAAAGAAGGGTTAGCAAGTGGGTACCCTGCTTGTCCTCTGAACTAACAGATGACAGCAATTACTGTGTGATCCCCTGTTGAGCACATTGAATAGCTAATTATTGAGGCATAACTATGAGCCAGGCATAAGTTCAGCTTTCTAGATTTGTTTTGCTTTTATTTATGTGTATGTTTGTGTCTGTGTATATGTGCATGTGAGTGCAGGTGCCTGCAGGGGCCAGTGGCCTTGGAGCTGGAGTTATAGACAGTTATGAGGTGCCTGATGTGGGTGCTGGGAACTGAACTCTGGTCTTCTGCAAGAGCAGCAAGGGATCTTAACTACTGAGCCATCTCTTCAGCTCAGAGGCTCTTGCTTTCTACAGAAAGAGCCATCAACTGAATAAGTGTTCAAATACATGAAGCCTATGGAAGACTGCTCATTCAAACCACCACAGCTATGTAGCCCAGGCTAGCCTTGACTGTTTTCTTCTCTTCTTGACTGGTTTTAGTATGCCTTTATTAGGTCTTAGGGCAGCTTCATAAAGCAAGTTGAACATGTCCCCATTTGCTAGAATAATGTGAAGTTGGATACTCTCTGTTCCTTGAGTGTTTTATATGTAGCTGGGGTTTTACAGTGATAGAGACTATTAACCTACAGGTATGGAATATATATTTGACTTTGGAATGCTGATTAATAAAATAAAAATTTATTTATTTATTGTGTATATATGTATTCATATAGGTGTGGAAGCCAGAGGTTGACTTACAGAACCCTCTATCACTTTCTACTTTTTTTTTTTTTGTCTTTTTTGAGTCAGGGTTTCTCTATAGCTGCAGCTGTCCTGGAACTCACTGTGTAGATCAGGCTGGCCTTGAACTCACAGAGATCCACCTGCCACTGCTCCCGGCTTCTGCTATCTTTTTTTTTTTTTTTTTTCTTGTCTTTTTCGAGACAGGGTCTCCCTGTAACCCTAGCTGTCCTGGAACTCACTCTGTAGACCAGGCTGGCTTTGAACTCACAAAGATCTGCCTGCCTCTGCTCACTAATGAATTGGCTAGGCAGCCAGACCAGCAAGTTCTTAGTTCTCCTCTTTGTGTTCCAGGGCTGGGCTTACAGGCATGTGCCATCACACCCAGCCTTTTACTAGGGTGCTAGGATCAGAACTCAGGTCCTTCAGTTTGGGCAGCAAGCAGTTTATGAATTTAGCCATCTCCCCTACCAGTGAAGCATTGCTTTCTCCTAGCTTGTTTCTGAACAGTTGGGGAGGATAAGATTACAATGTAGCTGTAAGTTTGTTTGACTCTGGACAGAGTTACAAAATTGTTCTTACACAGAGGAGCCATTGTAATGAGAACTAGGGAATATATCTGGTTCGGGGATCTCTTCACCTTTTTTTTCTTGCACTGTGGACAGAAGAGCAGTTTCTGCATGTGCACTAATTAAATTTCTACCTAACAGAAGTGATAGACCTTACCCATGACAACAAAGATGATCTTCAGGCGGCCATTGCTTTGAGTCTACTGGAGTCTCCCAAAATTCAAGCTGAGGGAAGAGATCTTAACAGGTTATTGCTTTAACTTACGATCATTGTTCCCCATAATCTCTGTGTTGTACTGTGTCATAAGAAAGCCACAATGGATTATTCTGTCAAGCTCCTTTATTGGTACCAAAATAACATTTCTTTAAGGAGCAATTTTAGCTTCATTTTCTGTTCATGTGTTTTTGAGATGTGGTGTCATAGCTCACCTAGCTGGAACTTGCAGCACTTCCTTCTCAGTCTCTAGAGTGCTGGGATTTCGGCTATGTGCCACCACACTGGCTTCTAGAAGAGCTGCCTGTGTATGACGGGGATTGTATCACAGTCTGTCTTTTGAGTAAAAGCCTGAAAAATTTTGTCATTTATAGTTGGTGAAGAAAAAAACAGCAACCTAACCCAAGTGTCTGGTCCATACAGATTCCTCTATCAGCGGAGGCTATGCTATTGCTTCTGCTGACCAGGGGATGTGTTGTTCATGGAGCTTGTCTGCTGTGGCTCACAGATACCCATTTCCAGCAGTGGCTTTTCACTTCCTAGAACTGCTCAGTTTTTCTTTCAAGGAAGTATAGGGTTGAGTGTTTTGTGCTGGGTAGTTTGGAGGCTTCTGGCTTGGCACAGTGTCTCTCTTGCTCCTTCCATGGAAAGCCCTTAGAAAAGCATCAGGGTCGAAATTGAAACTTATAATTGGCTAGGTGCAACTAGTCTTAGTTGATTTGTCATGGACCTTATAATAGTCTCTGTAATAGAATAAGTTTTGCATTTAAACCTTGCTTTTCACTTAGGTTATGATGTTAGAGCTGATACATAGATAGTGATTCAGTGGATAGTCTTTCTGGTATTTTGAATCCTCTGTGCAGAGTACCAATACCCCTTACATGGTAAACCATTCTTTAACCATTTTTTTTTTTATGTGTGGTATGCTGACATTGTACAGATTACATGAGGCAAACTCTTCAGAAACTAAACGCTCGAAGAGAAAACGCTGTGAAGTTTGGGGAGAAAATCCCAATCCCAATGACTGGAGGAGAGGGGATGGCTGGCCTGTTGGGCTGAAAAATGTTGGCAACACATGTTGGTTCAGTGCTGTTATTCAGGTATGTTTTTTGTTTGTTTGTGTGTTTGTTTGTTTTGTCTTTTTGAGACAGGGTCTCCCTGTAGCTCTGGCTGTCCTGGAACTCACTCTGTAGATCAGGCTGGCCTTGAACTCACAGAGATCCGCCTGCCTCTGCCTCCCAAGTGCTAGGATTAAAGGTGTGCGCCACCACGCCCAGCCTCAGGTATGGTATTTTTATGAGTCAAACTGTTTCTTCTGGATTTAATTTTTAATTCATCAAACTGAAATGTGTCAGACATAATGTCAAAAAGTTTAAAACAGGGCCAGCAAGATTTGCTCAGTGAGTAAAGGCACTTGCCCCCAAACCTATTGAGTTTGAGTACTGGGAAGAACATGGTGGAAGGAGAAAAACAACTTCTCCAGTTGTCACCTGCCCTCCATGTACATGCCGTGGCACTTGTTCATGCTCACATACACACACACACACACACACACAGAGTAAATAAAAATGCAATAAAATATTTTTAAGAAGTTAAAACAGTTATATAATACTGGGTCATTTTTGTTGTAACATCATTGTGTTTCGGTTACTTTTGTGTGTTTTGGATTTAGGTTCTGTGATACCTAGACTGGGCAGTACTGAAAATGAGATCTGCACTTATAAAGATGTTAAGTGTTTGGGGGTCAGCAGTTTACAGGCTTAAGTGGAGTAGCTGAGAGCCAGGCATAGTGGTACATGTCTGTAGTCCCAGCATTTGGACAGGAGGATCATGAGTTTGAGACTAGTCTTGTCTACATAATGATTCTTAAAAAAAAAAAAAAAAAAAAATATATATATATATATATGTAGATATATAGATAGATATATATGTGTGTGTGTATAAAATAGATAGATAGACACATAATATGTATGACAGAGTTTAGTAAACTGCTGTATTCACCAGTTACCTTAAGAAATGCCCATCAGCTGGGCATGGTGGCACATGCCTTTAATCCTAGCACTTGGGGAGGCAGAGGCAGGCATCTCTCTGTGAATTTCAAGGCCAGCCTGGTCTACAGAGGGAGTTCCAGGCCAGCTGGGGTTATAGGGAAACCCTGTCTTGAAAAGACAAACAAACAAACAAAACCAACTAGCCGGGGCATGATAGTGCATGCCTTTAATCCTAGCACTCAGGAGGCTGAGGCAGGCGGATCTTTGTGAGTTCAAGGCCAGCCTGATCTACAGAGTGAGTTCCAGGACAGCTGGGGCTACAAGGAGACCCTGTCTCAAAAACACCAAAAAAAAAAAGAAGAAATGCCCATTACAGGGGCTTGAAGAGATGGCTCAGCAGTTAAGAGCACTTGCTGCATAATCTTCGGGACCAGAATTCAGATCCCAGCACCCATACAAAAAGCCAGGCATCCAACATAATACTTATACTCCAGCTCACAGGAGGTGCAGACAAGATTGCTGGAACCTGCTAGCTTCTAGCCTCTCTACGAAAATGTCACTGAGTGCAGGGAGAGACCTCAACTCAAAAAAATAGGTGTAGAATGGTAAACAGGAATACCTGACACCTTCTTCTGGACTCTATGGGCACAGGTACTCCCACCCACCTACAGATATGTATGCATACATTCTGTATGCAGGTATACCCTACATGTGTATGCATAAAACAGGAACTCCCACCTCTCCCCACATATGGATACACTGTGTAAATAAGCACTCCCACCCACCCACACACATGTATGCATACACTCTGTGTACACAAGCACTCCCACCCACCCACACACGTATGCATACACTCTGTGTACACAAGCACTCCCACCCACCCACACAAATGTATGCATCCTTTCACAGAGACATAAGTAAGCAAATCTTTTGAAAAAATGAATATTACAGATCCTTTTGCTGTTGTGTCCTGTCATCTCCCTCCCCTATAGCCTCAAACAGTATATTATATTGGTTTATATAGTCTTTTTTTTGAGCCAGGGCTCCCTGTAACCCCAGCTAGAATTTGCTATGTAGATCAGGCTGGCTTTGAACTCACAGAGATCCACCTGCCTCTGCCTCCCAAGTGCTAGGATTAAAGGCCTGTGGGGTCACGTTTGTGTACCCAGATGTCCCTCAGTGTGAGTTATCCACAGGAGCCTGTTCAGCCTAAAGACAGGGTCTTTTTATGTAGCATTGGCTGGCCCTAGAATTTACTCTGTGTAGTCCAGGCTCACCTTGAACTTGAAGCAGTCCTTTTGCCTCAATATCCTGAGTGTTGAGATTAAAGGTCTAACCACCAGGCCCAGGTTCTATAACTTTTTCACAATGAGATTTCTGAGATTCAGTTATGTTGATAGACACAGTTCATATTAATTCATTTTTATAGCTGCATAGTAAGTCATTTTATGAAAGCATTTTTTACAATATTCTTTCCAGAAAAGATTTATTTTTATGTATGTGTGCGTGTCTGCTTGTCTGTATGTGCACCACATGGGTGCAGGTTCCCAAAGATTCAGAAGAGAATACCAGATACCCTGGAACTGCAATTACAGGAAGTTGTGAGACATTTAGAATGGGTGCTGGGATTAAACTCCGGTTCTCTGCAAGACCAGCAAATGCTCTTAACTGCTGAGGCATCTTTCCAGCCCCTACCATATCATTTTAATGACACATAATTGTCTGTGGCTTGTGTGTACATGAAATAATAGAATTGCTGTGTTGACAGTTACACCTTTTTTCTTTTCTTCTTTTTTTTTTTTTTTTTTTTTTTGCCTTTTTCAAGACAGGGTCTTCCTGTAGCCCCAGCTGTCCTGGAGCTCAGGACTATAGATCAGGCTGGACTTGAACTCTCTGCCTGCCTCTGCCTCTGCCTCTGCCTCTGCCTCTGCCTCTGCCTCTGCCTCTGCCTCTGCCTCCTGAGTGCTGGGATTAAAGGCATGCACCACCATGCCTGGCTGACAGTTACGCATTTTTAAAATGAAAGAAAATAATTATTTTACTCATTTCATTTGAGACTGTATCTCATACTGTAAGTGTAGATTGGCCTGAAACTTAACCATGTAGCCCAAGCTGGTCTCAGACTCAGAAGCACTCCTGAGTACTGGGATAGTAGGCCGAGCCCCTGGCTTTGAGATCCTATACCTGTAATTACAGGGTCTTGTAGGCCCAGCAGTGAGAAGGCTGAGGCAGGAGGATTAGGAGTTCAAGGCCAGCCTAGATTACCTAACAAATTCCTGTCTCAAAAAACAAATTGCTAGCCGGGTGTGGTGGCGCATGCCTTTAATCCTAGCACTTGGGAGGCAGAGGCAGGCGGATCCCTGTGAGTTCTAGGCCAGCCTGGTCTACAGTGTGAGTTCCAGGCCAGCTGGGGCTACAGGGAGACCCTGTCTTGAAAAGACAAAAAAAAAAAAAGAAAAGAAAACAAAAAAAACACAAAAAAACAAATTGCTGTAGTTATTTTGAAATAAAAGCTATGAATTTCTTTTCTTTTAGTCTCTCTTTCAGTTGCCTGAATTTCGAAGACTTGTTCTCAGCTATAGTCTGCCACAGAATATACTTGAAAATTGTCGCAGTCACACTGTAAGTTGCCACTGAGCAGTTTCCACACTTGTCTCCCTTTCATCCTGGGTCTTTCAATGCTGAATTAAAGATGATAACTGATGGTGTTTGCGTGTGGTGATACATGTTTCCATTTCCAATTCACTTTTCTTCCTCTTTGATAAGAAGTAAGGGTTTATAAAAATGTGTAATCAAGGCTGGGCGTGGTGGCGCACTACAGGAAGACCCTGTCTCAAAAAGACCCCCCCCAAAAAATATATAATCAAGTAGAATAAGTAGAATAAAATGAGGAAAATGGTTCTAGGAAAGTGTGATGGGCTTACCTGTGGGGACACTCAGAACCTGTTCTCCAAGTGTTGTTTCAGTGCTGGCCTTTCTTCTGCCATTGGTCATAGGATGCAGAGCTTATGCCCAAGGCCTGGCCCTTCTTAGAGATTTCACCCCTTCATCGATCCATCTCACCCTTTTGCATGTCACCTTGCTGTTGTGCATTCTCCTAATGAGAGAGGGCAGAAGCTGCAGAAAAAGGACTGCTGTCTCCCTGCAGCATCTTCCCCACAGTTGCCCTTTGCTTTATAGTAACTGCAGTCTTTACAGGGTCTCCGAGTGGTAGTCTGAGGGCTGATTGACCTAGAACTTGGTAAATGTGAATTAGAGAGTGATTTGACAAGGCTTTTCTTTATTTGTTCAAACTCTGCAAATAAGGTTTTGTGAGAGTACATATGGCTATATTTTCTATAGGAAAAGAGAAACATCGTATTTATGCAAGAGCTTCAATATTTGTTTGCTCTGATGATGGGATCAAATCGAAAATTTGTAGACCCTTCCGCAGCCCTGGATCTGCTTAAGGGAGCCTTCCGTTCATCAGAGGAACAGCAGGTACCCAGGACCCTCGTTTCTTGTTTTATTTCAAACTCTGGCATTTGAAGTCATCCCTTGTTAATGTGATACTGCTTATTTTAATTGTGATTAAATTAAATTTAATTGTGATTATTTAATTGTGTAACAAGCTGTAAGCATAGCTAGGCAGGGTGACTGTGGTACCTTCTTTTGCCCTTTATTTTGCTTCTAGAAGATGTAGTGAAAGGAAGAACAAGCCTGTTTGTACATATGCATAAGTGAGAATTACATAGGGTAGGCGGTTCTAGAAGGATGCAGAAATGGGAGTAGAAAGAACCATAGCCTGGCTGGGCATGGTGGCACATGGCTTAAGGAGGATTGCTGCAAATTGGCAGCCAGCCTGATCTACATAGTGAGTTCTACGCCATTCAGGACCACATAGCAAGGACTGCATGCTCTGTCTCCAAAACCAGCTGTTTGGGGGAAAGAATATTAAGAGTTAACAGAGGCAGTTGAAGCTGAAAGAAGTTTGAAAAAACTTCTGAGGGCTATAGCAAAAGGCTAACTGAGAAAAGTAAAGTTCTTTGTTTGGTGGCCCAGATAGAATTCTTGTTTGGTTTGGTTTTTTGAGACAGGGTTGCAATTAACCAGGGCTGTCCTTGAACACCTGATCCTCCCACCTCAGTCTCCTGAGTTTGGGATTGTAGGCTTGCATCATCAGTCTGGTGCAGAAACCCTCTTTTTTTTTTTTTTTTAATTTTATTTATTTATATGTATGAATGTACTGTCTGCATGTAGATTTGTGCACCCGTGTTGTGCAATGCCGCGGAGGTCAGAAGAGGGTGTTGGATTCCCCTGGAACTGGAGTTCTCCTGGAATTGGAGTTTACAGACGGTTCTTAGCCGCCATGTGGGTGCTGGGGATCGAACCCGGGTCCTCTGCAAGAGCAGTCGGTGCTCTCAACCGCTAGGCTATCTCTCCAGCCCAGAAACCCTCTTTTTAAAAGCACCTAAACCTGAGTTCGCAGGCTTTCTGAGCATTTGTTCTCTTTTAGTCTTGCATCTCTCTTTCCCTACCTCCCACTAAGTTCAGAACTGTTGCATCTTCTTCGTGTATAGTTTTAAAGTTGCTCTTTATTTAATGACCATACAGCTAAGCAGTATTCTCAAAATATTTTGTAAAAATTACCCTTCTGGGGCTAGAGAGATGGCTCAGCACTTAAAAGCACTGGCTCCTCTTGCAGAGGACCTGGGTTTGATTCCCAGCACTCACCTAGTGGCTGACAATTGTCCTAACCCCAGTTCCAGGGACGCTCTCTTCTGACCTCCATGGCCATTGCCCAACATGGGTGCATGTATATACATGTAGGCAGTACACTCATACACACAAAATAAGAATAATAAATAAAATATTTTTTAATTACCTTTCCCCATCTAGATCTCACAATATTCTGTTGGACTGTAGTTGTTCTTGGGGCCATTTTTAGAAAGGCCTGATTGGAAGATGGCATTTGTTGGCAGGCCTGGCAGAGTTCTGTTTCCTTCCTTCCTGGTCCAGCTTAGTCAGGTCACCTTAATGCCCCTGCTGTTTGTCTCTAGCCACCGGGTTCCACTGTTGCTGTGTCTTTTTGAAGTTTGGCCCTTAAAAAGGAAATGATTTCATGAGAGTTGAGTTGTAATTCATTCGTGGGGTTAAAGGCAAACCTTCATTTCCCTGAGTACAGTATTACATCTAACCTACTGCAATTTGTGCCTCTCTTATAGCAAGATGTGAGTGAATTCACACACAAGCTCCTGGATTGGCTGGAGGATGCGTTCCAGCTAGCTGTTAATGTTAAGTGAGTGTTGAGGGTCTGTCTGCACATCCTTCCTACTCACAGTGGCCACTGAGAGTTATGATGGGGAGTCACTCTCAAGTAATCGTTGACATTTACCAAACCTCATGGTGACTATTCCTTCTTGTGTAGCTCCAGTTTGGCTTTCCTTCTGGAGAGTTAGACTGACCCTTAACCTGCAGTCTTTTTTGTTTCGTTTTGTTTGTTAATGGAAAGAGCCCTTACTAACTGCCTCTGTTGTAAGATGTGTTTAGAAGCAGGTAAATGGGTCTCAGATGTGGTGGTGGTCTATGGTATGGAGCCATTAAATTTGATGTTGTGCACCTGTGGAGTCTGCTAAGCATGTGCAGAGGATAGGGATTAGTCGCTTCAGTCATGACACGGTCAAAATCAGGGCTCCAAGGATATGCATCCCATGCTCAGTGCGAATGCTGACAACTTGCTTTTCCCAAACAGCTAATTCTAAGTTGAAGAATTAAATACCATAAAATAGTTTGCAACTATTGCAACTTGCACAGTTGATTACAATTTAAGATAGGCTTTAGGAAATAAAACTTGTATCCTATTTTTATTGTGCTACTGAGAAAACTTGAGTATTTATTTGTAAAAGTTGGGCTGGAGAGATTGCTCAGTAGTTAAGAGCACTGACTGCTCTTTCAGAAGACCTGAGTTCAGTTCCCAGCACCCACATGGTGACTAACAACCGTTAGTAACTCCAGTTCCAGGGGCTATGATCCCCTCTGCTCTCTGGAGGCATCGCATGCATAGGTGCATTTACATATATGCAGGCAAAACACTCATACACATAAAATTGTTTTTTTAATTAAAAAGGTCAGGAAAGTTTGTTGCTTTCTTCTGTGCTACTTCTATGCCATGTGTTTATATGTACATACCTGTATATATTAAATGATAGACATTCACATATTTGTCTGCATGTGTGGCTCCCCTAACAGGCTGAGCACTATAGTGCACAAGGTCAGGGTTCACACATAACTGCCTCTGAGGCTTCCTCAGTGCCAGGCATACTCTTGTCAGTAAATGAGCTGAACACATCCATTATTTTAGGCTCTGCCTGGCTCTTTATGGGTAATGAAAATAGACTGTTTCTGTTTTTCAATGCTGGTTTGATTTTGTGAGCACATCCTTGATCCAAGTGATGCAGAATTGCCTCTCTTTTACTGTAGCAGCAATCCCAGGAATAAATCTGAAAATCCCATGGTGCAGCTATTCTACGGTACTTTCCTGACAGAAGGGGTTCGAGAAGGTAAATTCTTTGTCCTGAATGTTAATTCTAGATCTCTGGCTGCATCTTCACTACTTGAGTCCTTTCAGGGGAACAGGAAATGAATAGACTCCAGAGTCCATTAAAGTGTGTGTGGATTGAGTGTCGGCTCTGGCTCTTGGCTGCCTGCGGACAGACTTCATGACTTCAAACTCCTCAGTCTCTTCATCTGTGCACTAGATATAGTCTCTGTTGAGAATTGTGCCAAGTATTAAATCATGTGACATCTGGATTGGTGTAACATAGTCAGTGATATCGCTTAGTTTCTCTGTTGCTTTTCCAAGTGCCATCTAATCTCAAAAGATTTAATTGCATCAGACTGCCAGAAATGTTTGTCCACTGTAGAGGTTCATTGAAACTGTATACTGGACACATAATTTTAAAATAAAAAAAATTTTTTTGACAGGATCTCCCTGTAGCCCTAGCTGACCTAGAACTAGTTATATAGAACAGGTTGGCCCTCATCTCACAGAAATCTGCCTGCCTCTGCCTCCCAAGTGTTGGGATTAAAGGCATAATTTTTAATTTTTAACTGCAGAATTTTGAATCCAAATAGAACAATATCAAAATGTCCAGGGGCCTGGCAGTCAGCCCATGACTGGCTCTCCCTATGGACTCTGTTTACCCATACCTCATTCTTACTCGTTTTTACTTTTTCTTTATTTTGATGTTTTGGTGTGGTTCGTTAGAGTGTATAGGTTTGTTCTGCTTGTTGTTGTGTGAGACAAGGTCTCACTCTGTAGCTCCTGCTGACTTAGTCTGGTTATGTAGAGCAGGCTGGGCTTGAACTCACAGAGATCTTGCTTCTGCTACTCCAGTGCTAGGATTAAGGACAATACACCACTATGCCCAGCCTGTTTTTGTGTTTTGAGATGGGGTTTCATACTAGGCTGGCTTGGAATTCCCTGTGTAGCCTAGGCGGACAGTAGGCTCACAGCAGCCCTTGGCAATATTGGCATTAGGCATCATACTGGGCTTAATTTTTTTTTCAACACCAATTTTTAAAACATTTTTTAAATTTTATTTTTTTATGTGTATGACTGTACTGTCTGCATGTAGGTTAGTGCACCCATGTCACGCAATGCCGCAGAGGTCAGAAGAGGGTGTCGGATTCCCCTGGAACTGGAGTTAAAGATGGTTCTTAGCTGCCATGTGGGTGTTGGGAATTGAACCCAGGTCCTTTGCAAGAGCAGTCAGTGCTCTTACCCGCTGAGCCATCTCTCCAGCCCCCAAAGCCAATTATTATTGAAGCTTTGTGCATTTCATACATACTGGGCTTAATTTTTAAATGTATTATTTATTTTTGGTACCCAGAGCTCATGCTTGCCAAGCCCACTCTCTTTACTGCTAAGCTACACTTGCAGACTCTGATAATCTTTTACTTTTATTTGTTTTTAAATTTAATTTTATTATTATTTTTGGTCTTTTTGAGACAGGTTTTCCCTTTAGTCCCAGCTGGCCTAGAGCTCGCTCTGTAGACCAGGCTGGCTTTGAACTCACAGAAATCCCCCTGCCTCTGCCTCCCACATGCTGGGATTAAAGGTGTGTGCCACCACACCTGGCTGGCCCAGTAATCTTTTAAAAAAAAACAAACTAGGACCACTACTTCTCCAAAGATGGGCCTTTTAAATGTCAAATATCTAGTTAGTTTTTTAAGTTCTCAATTTTTAAAAAATATTTTGTATATTTTTATTTTATATGTATGAGTGAATTGCCTGCGTGTGTGTAAGTGCACCCATATCATGTAGCTCCTTACAAAGGTCAGAAGAAGGCATTGAATCCTCTGGAACTGGAGTTACATGCGGTTGTTAGCTGCCATATGGGTGCTGAGAATTGAACCTGGGTCCTCTGCAAGAAGAGTCAGTCCTCTTAATTGCTGAGCCATCTCTCGAGCCCCCAAATTCTCATTTTTTTATGCATAATTTAAACTTTATTTTTTATTTGTGTATGTATGTATGTATGTTTGTGTGCATGCTCTGGTGCACGTATGGAGGTCAGAGGACAACTTTGTGGAGTCAGGTTTCTCCTTTTATCTTTATGTGGCTTTAGGGATTGAACTCTGGTTGTTAGACTTCCAAGCATGTTTCAGTGGCTGAACCATCATGCTGGACTTGTACACCTAATTTAAAAATTGTCCAGGCTAGGGGAGAAACTTAGGTCAGTAAATTGCTTGCTGTGCAAGCTTGAGAACCTGAGTTTGTATTGCAGCAGCTGTGTAAAATCTGGGTGTGGTGACATGAGTGTAACTTCAGTATGGGGAGAGAAAGGGGGAGGATATCAGGGCTCCTGGCCCCCAAGTCCAGGTCTAGGTTCAGTGAGAAATCCTATTTCAAAAAGTAAGGTAGAGGGGGCCGGAGAGATGGCTCAGCGGTTAAGAACATGGACTGCTCTTGCAGATGACCGGGGTTTGATAACTGTCTTTAACTCCAGTTCTAGGGGAATCTGGTGCCATCTTCTGACCTCCTTGGCATTGCATAACACAGGTGCACCAACCTACAGGCAGACAGTACACTCATACACACATAAAAAAATAATAAATAAGCCGGGCGTGGTGGTGCACGCCTTTAATCCTAGCACTTGGGAGGCAGAGGCAGGCGGATCTTTGTGAGTTCAAGGCCAGCCTGGTCTACAGAGTGAGTTCCAGGACAGCTGGGACTACAGGGAGACCCTGTCTCAAAAAGACCAAAATAGTAATAATTAATAATAATAAAATTTTTAAAAAGTAAGGTGGAGAACTGGTTGAGGTAGATGTCCCACCATCGACTTTGGCCTCCACGTGTCTTTTCACAGTGATTGCACACACAGCACACTTGCACACATACACCCCATGTAGACAGGCATTTGCACAGTAGCCCAGGCTGACCTGGAACTTGTCTCAGCCTCTGAATTTATTATACTCAATATCCAAGTACCTTTTTTTTTTTTCCTATGCTGGGATTGCCTCCCAGAAATGACAGAAGAAGGCATCAGATCCTATGGAACTGGAAGTATAGGCAGTTGTGAACTGCCTGATGTGGGTGCTGGGAACTGAACCCAGGTCCTCTATAAGAGCAGCAGGAACTCTTAAGCACTGAGCCATCTCTCTAACCCAGTGATTGTTGATTGCTCATGCCTTGGTTCCCCCTGATGCCTTGGAGGTTACCAGCTAGGCTTTCATGTATTTCCAACCAGGAGGCTCCTGCATTTTAGACGAGCCAGAAAAGTAGATGGTAGTGAAGCTTTGAAAATCAATCTCACTACACCTCCCTCCCCCTGCCTAGGAAAGCCCTTTTGTAACAACGAGACCTTTGGCCAGTATCCTCTCCAGGTTAACGGTTATCGCAACTTAGACGAATGTTTGGAAGGGGCCATGGTAGAAGGGGATATTGAGCTGCTTCCTTCTGACTGCTCAGCGAAGTACGGACAAGAGGTAAGGTGTGGAGCTTCATTTGCAGTGCCAGGTCATAACAGAGCTGCTTAAGTAGGGCTGAAATTTAGGCAGATGAGTTCCTGTCAATGTTGAATAACCTTAGACTGAACAGAAGGTGAATTTGTCCTTTCTCATTAGTTGATATGAGTCAGTGAGTCTTTGTGTTTTGATAAAGAAGTTCTTTGAGAAAACTGAATTTGAGTTGAATGATCAGATTTCTCTCTTGCTATTGAAGCCTATCTGTACCTGGGTAGGGAGAATCCACTGCCTCCATGTTTTTGGAGGTTAAAAGTGATTAATTCCATGGTATGCCATTTAGAATACTTTCCCTAGTACAGTATTTATTCTCAATTGTAAATTCTGCCTGTGCCTTTACATTTTTTAAATGTAATTTTCATTTATTTATGTGCGATTCTTGTTTTTTGATGAGTCGGGAAGAAAGTGGGGATAACATGAGGGTAATTAATATCTCAGCATTCCAGTTCGGTAGGATTGAGCAGTTGTAGTGTAATTGTCCAGACTACAGCATTTGGATTGTTCTCCATTCATTGAACATTTTCAGGCAAAATTCTGGTTTATGCAGCAGACCAAGAATTTAAGAGAAATTAAATTAAAATTGGGATTCTAACATGAGGTACTACATTAGCTTTAGAAAGATGGGGCTGGAGAGATGGCCTAGCGGTTAAGAGCGCTGACCACTCTTACAGAGGACCCGGGTTCGATCCCCAGCACCCACATGGCGGCTGAGAACCGTCTGAAACTCCAATTCCAGGAGAACTCCAGTTCCAGAGGAATCCGACACCATCTTCTGACATCCGTGGCATTGCACGACACTGGTGCACAAACCTGCATGCAGACAGTACATTTATACACATACAGAAATAAATTAAAAAAAAAAAATTTAAAAAAAATAAAAAAAAAAAGAATTGTGCTCCTCAGCTTCCCAAGGGAAGAACTGATTCTCAACAGTTCCTAACAAGAGGCATTGTACTTATTTATTTAGATTTAACCCCAATGAGACAGAAGATTGCTGAGAGTTTGAGGCCAGCCTTGGCTACCTAGTGAGTTCCAGGCTTCCCTGGGCTACAGAGTAAGACTGTCTCAAGAAATAAACAAGAAAGATAAAAGATTTTTTTTTCTGAGGTAGTCAAATAGGCTCTTCTTCCTGTGTCAACATGGCACTAATGGACTTTCGGTAAAGGGCGCGTTTCAAGCCACTCTTAGGACACTGTGGCACGTTCGGCACATGACTATGCCAAAATCCTCTCCCAGGGCAGCTTTTTCTCAGTGACAGTTGAAATCTTTTTCTATATTTTTTTAAAGCCAGTCTTTTCCTACTCTGAAACTTTAGGTATCACTGTAGGTTGATTCAACCGCTTTCTTTTAACAAATTTGTATACTTGAATTCAGAGACTTTTTTTTTCTTCCTCAGAAATATAGGGGATTGTAAAATCCTGAGACTGTTTCAAGTTTCTCTTTTGGAGGTAAATGAAAATAATTCAGAGTACATTTACAGTCTTGGTCTTTTTAGGTGATTCCTGGAGGTCATTCATCACCTAGTTATGTGCTGTGGGATCATGATTTCCAGTTCTTTGGTCAGGCTGTCTGTTTCCCTCAAGATCTGAATGTCTTGAATACTGATGACTGTTTTTTTGTGGATGCTTTGTCAGCTCACATACTCCACAGTGGTTCTTCCTAAGGTTGATGATGAAATAAAATGCTGGTTAATAGCTGGTAGACTTGGAAGTTTGAGGAGTGTTTTAAGTATATTCTCTTGAGTATGGTTTTAAGTATTTAACTTTAGTATGTGGTATAAAATGATGCAGTATGAGTTTGACTTGATTTTAAATGTGACTGCTGTTTCCTGAAGTTTATTTTTCCTTTCCTTGTACATAGCGTTGGTTTACAAAGCTACCTCCAGTGTTGACCTTTGAACTCTCCAGATTTGAGTTCAATCAATCTCTTGGGCAGCCAGAGAAAATTCATAATAAGCTGGAATTTCCTCAGATTATTTATATGGACAGGTGAGTCTTTGGATAGTTGACTTAGTGATGTAGGGGAACATTAGAAATGACAGTGGGATAAGGTACTATGTATGGGGATCAACTAGAAATCCATTATACTATGCAAATTTATACTCTGTGAATCTGGGTTGGAGTTTGTATTCCTGAAAAACTCCCAGAATAATGTGAATGATGGTTCTGACCTCTCTGGTCCCCAGTTTGAGTAGCTAAACCTGTGCTCCAGCTCAGACTGTAAATCATAACCTGTTTCCATGGATGCTGTAAACCAGTAAAGAATGAAAAGCAAATGCTAATTTACCTAGTAATAAGTATTAGCAAAGTGAAACTGCATGTACTCAGACCCATAAGAATATCAAATAAGTTTCTAATTATACATTGGTTTCTGTTTCACACCCAAGCTGTAAAACATAACTTCATTTAGCTTTGACTTTAAAAAATCTTCTCTCTACCTGCCATGCACAAAACGAGAAATGCCTGTTTTCCTAAGGACCCATATGTATAGAAAAATAAGCTCAGTACTAGCAAAGCAGCTGTCTTAATCTTAGAAGATGTCTCACACCCACAGCTCTATAACTTGGGCATTTTCCATTGGCTTAGCATTAAAGGGAAATCCATATGCTATCGATGCCTTTAGTATCAACATTGTTTTGTCTATTCTGGCTCTTGGTAGTTCCATAGAAACTTTAGCAACTTGCTGGTTTTTCCCAGATGACTGTTGGAATTTTCATTCATATTGTGCCATACCTTTAGATCAATTTGGAGTGAAATGACAGCTTAGTGTTGTGTCTTTCAACTTTTGCACATGGTATCTTCCATTTCTTTACATCTTCCTTCACTTTTTTCAGTGATGCCTTGTAAGTTTTGGTATACAGGCCTTCCATAAGTATGATTAAATTTATCACCAAATAAATCATGCTTTTGATACTGTTAGACGTTTCTGAAATTTTACTTTCCATTTGTTCTCTGTGAACAGACAGAAGAACTTGACCTTGCTCCTTATTAAATTGACACTATGTCTTTTGGCCTTACTTAGGCTAATTTATTCTGATGTGGTTTTATAGATTTCTTGAGGTTTTCTAAACAGACTGTCATGGAATTTGCAGCTGAGGACACCTTAGCACTTCCTTCATTGTCTCTTTCCCTTATGTTCTCATTGTACTGGCTTCACCTTTAGTAAAACATGTAGTAGAAATGTTGAGAGTAGGTGTCCTTGCCTTCTTGTTGAATTGCTCTTTCAGTATTAATGTAAAATTAGGGTTGGGGATGTAACCCTGGGCTTGATCTATAGCACTGCATTAACCTGGGTATGATGGCACCCCCTTGTAATCTGAGCACTAGAGAAACGAAGGCAGAAAGATCACAAGTTGAAGGTAATTCTTGGCTTCGTGGGAGTTATAGGCCAGGCTGGGCCCTATCAGATTATGTCTCAAACCAAATAACTAATATAAATTTTAAAAAGTACAATATTGAGGGGTTATTTCTTTTTCTTTTTTTTTCGAGACAGGGTCTTCCTGTGGCCCCAGTTGGCCTGGAACTCACTATGTAGACCAGACTTGCCCCAGTCTCAAAGAGATCACCTGCCTCTGCCTCCACAGTGCTGGGATTAGAGGTATGTGCCACCATATCTGGCTATATTGGTGTTATTTTATAGTTGTCCTTTATTTGATTTGGATTGGTTCTTCATTGAGACTTGGTCACTAATGTTTTCTGATCTAACTCAGGTTTGTGGAATTGTTATTTGCTTAGGTACATGTACCAGAGTAAGGAGCTTATACGAAGTAAGAGAGAGTGTATCCGAAAGTTAAAGGAGGAAATACAGGTCCTGCAGCAGAAATTGGAAAGGTGAGTCCTGGGTATTTTTGTGTTTTGATATGTAAAAGAGTTTAGAATATTAAGACTAGAAAATTTGTTTAGATTTACAAATTCAGAGCATGTGATAAGGTGTCAGTTCCACAGTGGTACAGGCCACAGAGAAAGTACATGCACGGGAGCGCTTCAGTAATGTCCCAGGGACACACAGCAGAGTGCAGTTCCGAGTACAATTCCAGTTTATTCTGTGCAACATGTCATTTATATAGGCAGTGTGACATCACCTCCTAGTGGCCATTCCCATCACCTGTTATTCCCAAGTGGCAGGCTCAGGAAGGGACGTGCAGGTGAGCAGGTCAGCTCATGGTGGCAAGCACGTGCCCGCCCACACATGTGCAGTGCACTCGAACCCAGGACTGCCATCCAACATCTCCTCCTTTTTGCTTTTGCCCCCCACGAACTCAAAGAGCATTATAGAAGTGGCGGTCAACTTCCTTTTGTCTGGCCAGAAACACCATGCCTATTTTGTAGAAGTACTAAAACTAATCAGTGCCCAAATAAAAACCAAGTACAGGGTAAACCAATTATCAAACAGAAGTAATAAACATAGGCAATACCAATTTGCAAAGCATGCCCAATTCTCATACAACCCAGGGTCCCCTCGTCCAGCTGGAGGGTCTGGCACACAACGCAAGCTGATTAAGTAGAAGTCCAGTCCATACTTGCTGCGATCTCACAGTTCACCCCTCCTCTTTAGCCCTTACAAACTGGCACACCCCCTCTTACGCAAATGGTACCTGGGCCTTGGAGAAGGGGGCAAGAGAGGGTGAGAAGTAAAAAGAGCCATTTTTCTTTGAAGTGACACATCAGACTCTCAGGTCTGTCAAAGCTTTGCTTCCAATGGGCTGGCAGCTCATCATAGGGTCTTTTTTAATTCTAATACAACACAAATAGCAAGAAGTACAGGCACTTAAACAAATATTGACTATCATGACAAGTTATGGTCACAGACACAAATGTTTGGATGGTATTTTAGTTTCAGAACTGTGACCTTTTGTGAAAAGGAATGATAATAGCTTCCTATTGTGGCCTATAACCATCAGAGGTTGTCAAGCTTGTAGTATTAGTCATGTACTATCCACTAAGGAGCCAGCTATGGGTCCAGTTAGATTTTGGGGGGCTGTCGCTACTACAGTGTTCTTCATAGGCAAGTGAAGGCATAACTTATGAGTGTTGCAGTAACTCTGGAGACCATTCCCTTCCAGTGATCTGCATAACCCTCCCTGGTGTCATGAAGGTCAGCTGTCCATTTGCAGGGCAAGGTCTCAACACAATTTTTCCTTCTTATGCTAACAACACGTCTTCAGCAGTAGGGTCTTACTATCTGTTTTTGCATGTACCCCAACATCACAGACAAATAGCCTTTGTTTTGGAGGCTTTTGAATCCTCTCTGGCCAACAGCTTGGTAGAGCAACCCACAGTTGGCACTAAAAGCTTTTATTTACCCATATGTCTCACCTGACTGCAAAGTAAAATTTAGGGTTAGGACATTAATCCAAAGGGACAGGCACAAGTTGTCCATGTTACCACATTTTCTGGATGTTTAGACAAGTCAGCTTCCCTGCTGGTGGGTCCTGATCCATATCTTGAATGTTTCTTGCTGGAACCCAGTTGGGGGCTCCATCTGTGGGAAGACTAAAACAAACCCTTTTCCCATATTTAGTAGTAGATTTGGGGTTTTTTTTCCCCTTGTGCCTTAGCAGCAGTGGCATTTATCATGGCCTGTCAGAGGGCTCATAATGTTTGTGGATTGGAGTTGTCATTTTTTTATTTCAAAATTAGAGAATTCTCTGCAAGCTGCATCCCAGAGGGGGGCATATTCTCCCTCTTTTTATTTTTTTTCTTTTTTCTTTTTTTTTTTTTGTACCATGAACAGAAACAGTTTTTCTTGTTTCCTAGACTCCTATATCTTGATCTATGATTTTTTTTATGATTTGTTTTTAAAGGCAGGAGTTATATTATATACAACTATGAAAATAGGAACCAAGTTGTAAAGGTCCACTAAGCCCACCCAAACTGTCTCCTATTGGACAGTATACTGTTGGTTTAAGGATGCAAAACCCAGTCTTTCTTGAGCTAAATTATCTTTATGGGCACAGGAAATGTCACCGGTAATTTGTACAACACAGAGAAACATGGAGAACATTTACATACATATAATCCCAAAGCTGATTCCAAAGATTCCCCACTGGGAATCTAGTACAAGTTAGGAGTAGATCAAATATTAATAACAATATTGTATCCCCAATTAGTTTAACTGTGTTACTACTTCTAATACAGGCATTTTATTCTTTTACTTAACTTTTAAATACTATGTGATATGTAGATAAGAAGCTTGGGCAAAAACTGAACATTTTTAAATAAACCTTGACTAAAACTAATCACTGCCCAAATAAAAACCAAATGCAGGGTAAACCAATTATCAAACATACATTTTGTTTTTTAAACTAGTTGAGAAATTAAACTTACCTATATAGCTTCATCCTTTACCTATCATAACAACTCCCTTAGACATTTATCATTCACATGGACTAGCTCATTATTTTTATATAAATCCTTACTAAAATATTTCCATATATGAAGATGGAAGTTGTTCTAAACACATTATTTTAAAGTTCAAACTGGCCTTTTTGAGACAGGGTCTCCCTGTAGCCCCAGCTGTCCTGGAACTCGCTCTGTAGACCAGGCTGGCCTTGAACTCACAAAGATGTGCCTGCCTCTGCCTCCCAAGTGCTAGGATTAAAGGCCTGTGCCACCACGCCTGGCTTTTTTTGTTTTGTTTTGTTTTGTTTTTGTGCTTCTGTTTCTTTAGAGAACCCTGACTAATACACATATTCTTGTGCCCACCAATATAGGTTGGGGACAGTGGCACCCGCGAGGGGTGTGCTTGTGAATAGTGGGAATTCCCTGCACACTAGAGAATAACTTTGTAACAAAGAAAGTTCCAGGTTCTGAGAATATGTCATCATGGGCACTTCCTCCCTTTCCCTAGTTAAATCACCAGGAAAGCTTCGGATCTTCCCCCATGAGAGCTCTTTGTCTCTTACAGAAGTAATGTCCACAAATGCATGGACCATATTCTGGACTGTGGCCCCAGATTCTGTGGCCCTCAAGATGATTCTCCAGCAACTCTTTCAAATGTACATAAGTGTCCCCATTGTTTATGGTTCTGAGGCAGGATAAAGAGAGAGACAGGATAAAAGCAAAGAAGCCCTTCCCCCTGAGACCTAGTTTGCATTTCCTGCTGGCCAAGAGTCAAGAAAGAACTTCAATACGACAAGGAAATTAAGACTGCTTTCACATACAATACTCCCCTCTCTAAGTGACACCTCCAACAAGAGTATTAACACCAAAAGACCTTCTAGGTGAGGGCCAGAATGTGTGCAACTTTCAAGTTTACTGCAGCACTGCCTTCCTGTCCCTAACCCTCATGTATCACATGCAATTTAATTTACAAAAGGAAATTCTTTGATATAATAAAAGTAAGCAACTTATTCATATTTTTACTTAGATTTTAAACTACTTAATCATTGGACCTGCTTGTACATTACATTATCTGAGCAACATAACTTCAAAGGCTACAAATCATATATAGCTATTGTTAAGACAATTAGTCACCTTGTCCTGTATGTATGTATATATGTAAGTATGTATGTATGTATGTATGTATCTATCTATCTATCTATCTATCTATCTATCTATCTATCTCTCTACCTACCTACGTACCTACCTGTATTTATCATCTATCATCTCTCTCAACACCCACGTAAACACAATGGACATAGTATTATCTCTTACCTCTATGTGATAAACAGAATTCTGCTGCATTCTGACTTATTCTGAAATTCTTTTCTCCAGCAAAGCCAACCTTTTGGCTTTGCCTGGGTGGAGGTTCCTGAACTGTGAATTCATGAGGACACAGTTGACTGGCAGTAGGACTGCAACTCTCCCTCTGTCCATCCACAGCTCAGGGCACCCTGCAGTGTGTGCCCCTTCAAGCAGACCTGTATGTGATGTAAATCCTAAAATCCACAGAGATCTGAAGGTAGTTTTCTCTGTAGTCACAGGGCTTTGATAGGCCTCACAAAGATGCTAATATTTAGTTTGTTCCAATTTTTTTTATCTTTTTTTATTTTTATTTATTTATACATACTTTTTTTATCAAATCTAGACCCATGTTCCCCCATCCCCCCACCCCTCCAGAGCTCATGCATTCTGCNAAAAAGTTTTTTATTATTTTTAAACATGGCCAAGCGCAAGATATTGCTCAGTGAGGAGTGAAAGGCACTTGCCGCCCCAAAACCCATTGAGTTTTGAGTACGGAAGAACATGTGGAAGGAGAAAAACAACTTCTCCAGTTGTCACCTGCCCTCCATGTACATGCCGTGGCACTTGTTCTAATGCTCACATACACACACCACACACACACACACAGAGTAAATAAAATGCAATAAAATATTTTTAAAGAAGTTAAAACAGTATATAATACTGGGGCATTTCTTGTGTAATACGATCATTGCTGTATCGTTTACTTTTGTGGTTGTTTGATTTGAGGTTCTGTGAATGACCATAGACTGGGCAAGTACTGAAAATGAGCATCGCACTATAAGATTGTAGTGTTTGGGGAGGTCAGCAGTTACAGGCTTTAAGTGGAAGTAGACTGAGAGCCAGGCATAGGTGGTACATGTTTGTAGTCCCAGCATTTGGACAGGAGGATCATGAGTTTTCGGTGAGACTAGTTCTTGTCTAAAATGATTCTTTTAAAAAAAAAAAAAAAAAATATAAACTATATATATTAGATTATATATTATAGATATATCTATGTGTGTGTGTTGTATTAAAATATGATTAGATAGACACCATTCAATAGTGTATGACAGAGTTTTAGAAACTGGCTGTTATTCACCAGTACCTTTTAAGAAATGCCCGATCAAGCTGTGGCATGGGTGGGGGGGCAACCCATGCCCATTTATCCTAGCACTTGGAGGCAGTCAGAGGCGAGGCAATCTCTCCTGGTTGGAATTTCAGGCCAGCACTGGTCTGCAGAGGGGAGTTCCAGGCCAGCTGGATGCGAGTTAGGAACAACCCTGTCTTTGAAAAGACAAACAAACAAACAAAAACCAGACTAGCCCGGGGCATGATAGTGCATGCCTTTAATCCTAGCCTTGGAGGCTAGAGGGCAGGCGATTCTTTGTGAGTTCAAGCCAGCCTGATCTACAGAGTGAGTTCCAGGACAGCTGGGCTACAGGGAGACCACTGTCTCAAAACATGACAAAAAAAAGAAGAAAATGCCCATTACAGTGCTTGAAGAGATTGCTCAGAACAGTTAAGAGCACTTTGCTGCAATAATCTTCGGGACCAGAATCAGATCCCAGCACCCATACAAAAAGCCAGACACAACAATAATGACTTATACTCCAGCTCACAGGAGGTGCAGACAAGATTGCTGGAACCTGCTAGCTTCTAGCCTCTCTACGAAAATGTCACTGAGTGCAGGGAGAACCTCAACTCAAAAAAAATAGGTGTAGAATGGTAAACAGGAATACCTGACACCTTCTTCTGGACTCTATTAGCCACAGGTACCCCCACCCACTCTACAGATATGTATGCATACATTCTGTATGCAGGTATACCCTACATGTGTATGCATAAAACAGGAACTCCCACCTCTCCCCACATATGGATACACTGTGTAAAATAAAGCACCCCACCCACCCACACACATGTATGCACTACACTCTGTGTACACAAAGCCGCTCCCCACCCACCCCACACATGTATGCATACACTCTGTGTACACAAGCACTCCCACCCACCCACACAAATGTATGCATCCTTTCACAGAGACATAAGTAAGCAAATCTTTTGAAAAAATGAATATTACAGATCCTTTTGCTGTTGTGTCCTGTCATCTCCCTCCCCTATAGCCTCAAACAGTATATTATATGGTTTATATAGTCCTTTTTTTTTGAGCCAGGCTCCCTGTAACTCCCAAGCTAGAATTTGCTATGTAGATTCAGGCTGGCTTTTGAACTCACAGAGATCACCTGCCTCTGCCTTCCAAGTTGCTAGGAAATTAAAGGCCTGTGGTGGGTCACGTTGCTGTTACCAGAATGTCCCTCAGTGTGAGTTATCCACAGGAGCCTGTTCAGCCTAAAGACAGGGTCTTTTTATGTAGCATTGGCTGGCCTAGAATTTACTCTGTAGACAGTCCAGGCTCACTTGACCTTGAAGCAGTTCCTTTTGCCTCAATATTCCTGAGTGTTGAGATTAAAGTTACATCCACCATGCCAGTCGATATAACTTTTTCACAATGAGATTTCTGAGATTCAGTTATGTTGATAGACACAGTTCATATTAATTCATTTTTATAGCTGCATAGTAAGTCATTTTATGAAAGCATGTGTAGCAAATATTCTTTCCGAGAAAAAATTTATTTTATGAGTATGTGTGCGTGCGCTTGTCTGTCATGGTGCACCACATGGGTGCAGGTTCCCAAAGATTCAGAAGAGAATACCAGATACCCTGGAACTGCAATTACAGACAGTTTTTAGCTGTTATGTGGGTGCTGAAAACTAAGCTGAAAACCAGCAAATGCTCTTAACCTGCTGAGCATCTTTCCAGCCCGCCTACCATATCATTTTAATGACACATAATTGTCTGTGGCTTGTGTGTACATTGAAATAATAGAATTGCTGTTTTAAGTTACACCTTTTCTTTCTTCTTTTTTTTTTTTTTTTTTTTTTTTGCCTTTCTCAAGACAGGTCTCCTTATAGCCCCCAGCTGTCCTGGAGCTCAGGACTATAGAACAGGCTGGCCTTGAACTCTCCGCCTGCCTCTGCCTCTGCCTCTGCCCTCTGCCCTCTGCCTCTGCCTCTCCCTCTGCCTCTGCCTTCTGAGTGCGGGTTAAAGGCATGCCCACCATGCCTGGCTGACAGTTACGCATTTTTAAAATGAAAGAAAATATTATTTTACTCTTTGCATTTGAGACTGTATCTCATACTGTAAGTGTAGATTGGCCTGAAACTTAACCATGTAGCCCAAGCTGCCCTCAAACTCAAAGCACGTCCTGAGATACTGGCGATAGTTAGGCCGAAGCCCTGCTTACCATACCTGTAGATAATTTACCAGCATAAACTGACAGGAGGATTAGGAGTTCAAGGCCAGCTAGAACTGTTACCTAACAACAAATCCTCTCTCAAAAAACAAATTGCACCGGGTGGGGCATGGCCTTTAATCTGAGCACTTGGTAGGCAGAGGGGCAGCGCGATCCTGTGAGTTCTAGGCCAGCCTGTCTACAGTGTGAGTTCCAGGCCAGCTGGGGCTACAGGAGACCCTGTCTTGAAAATATGACAAATAAAAAAATAGAAAAGAAAACAAAAAAAACACAAAAAAACAAAATGCGGAGAAATAAAAAGAACTCTTGTATCCTGGGGCTTTCAGTTGCCTGAATTTCGAAGACTTGTTCTCAGCTATAGTCTGCCACAGAATATACTTGAAAATTGTCGCAGTCACACTGTAAGTTGCCACTGAGCAGTTTCCACACTTGTCTCCCTTTCATCCTGGGTCTTTCAATGCTGAATTAAAGATGATAACTGATGGTGTTTGCGTGTGGTGATACATGTTTCCATTTCCAATTCACTTTTCTTCCTCTTTGATAAGAAGTAAGGGTTTATAAAAATGTGTAATCAAGGCTGGGCGTGGTGGCGCACTACAGGATGAACCCTTCTCCCAAAAAGACCCCCGCAAAAAATATATAATCAATGTAGGAATAAGAGAATAAAATGAGGAAAATGTTCTAAAATGGGATGGCTTACCTGTCGGGAGGACACTCAGAACCGTCTCCAAAGTGTTGTTTCAGTGCGGCCTTTCTTTCTGCCAGGTCAGGATTGCAGGAGCTTATGCCCAAGGCCGGCCCTTCTAGAGATTCACCCCTTAATCGATCCATCGTCACGTTTCATGTCACCTTTGCTTTCATTCTCCTAATGAGAGAGGCAGAAGCTCAAAAAATCTGTCTCCACTGCAGCTCTGCCCCACAGTCGCGTTTGCTTTATAGTAACTGCAGTCTTTACAGGGTCTCCGAGTTGGCGGGGGCTGGGGGGGGGGGGGGGGGCCTAGTCTACTGATTTGCACCTAGAGACTTGGAAGATGATGAAATGTAGAGAGTGATTTGACAAGGCTTTTCTTTATTTGTTCAAACTCTGCAAATAAGGTTTTGTGAGAGTACATATGGCTATATTTTCTATAGGAAAAGAGAAACATCGTATTTATGCAAGAGCTTCAATATTTGTTTGCTCTGATGATGGGATCAAATCGAAAATTTGTAGACCCTTCCGCAGCCCTGGATCTGCTTAAGGGAGCCTTCCGTTCATCAGAGGAACAGCAGGTACCCAGGACCCTCGTTTCTTGTTTTATTTCAAACTCTGGCATTTGAAGTCATCCCTTGTTAATGTGATACTGCTTATTTTAATTGTGATTAAATTAAATTTAATTGTGATTATTTAATTGTGTAACAAGCTGTAAGCATAGCTAGGCAGGGTGACTGTGGTACCTTCTTTTGCCCTTTATTTTGCTTCTAGAAGATGTAGTGAAAGGAAGAACAAGCCTGTTTGTACATATGCATAAGTGAGAATTACATAGGGTAGGCGGTTCTAGAAGGATGCAGAAATGGGAGTAGAAAGAACCATAGCCTGGCTGGGCATGGTGGCACTTGGGAGGCAGAGAAGTCAGATCTCTGTTGAGTTTGAAGCCTGATGTACATAGTGAGTTCTACGCCATTCAGGACCACATAGCAAGGACTGCATGCTCTGTCTCCAAAACCAGCTGTTTGGGGGAAAGAATATTTAAAGAGTTAACAGCAGGCAGTTGAAGCTGAAATAACGTTTTGAAAAAAACTTGCTGGTGCGTATAGCAAAAGCTAACTGAGAAAGAAAATTCTTTGTTTTGGTGGCCCAGATAGAGATCGTTTTGTTTTTAACAGTTCAAAACCACTCGTGAACACCTGAATCCTCCCACCTCAGTCTCCTGATTGGGGAGTGTACGTCATCATCAGGTCTGGTGCAGAACACCCTTCTTATTTTTTTTTTTTTAATTTATTTTATTTATATGTATGAATGTACTGTCTGCATGTTAGATTTGTGCACCCGTTTTGTGCAATTGCCGCGGAGGCAGAAGAGGGTGTTGGATTCCCCTGGAGACTGGAGTTCTCTGGAATTGGAGTTTACAGACGGTTCTCAGCGCCATTTGGTGCGGATGCTGGGATCGGAACCCGGGTCCTCTGCAAGGAGCAGTCGCAGTCGCACTCTTAACCGCTGCTATCTCTCCAGCCCAGAAACTCCACTTCTAAAAGCACCTTAAACGCTTGAGTTCCAGCTTTCTGAGCATTTTTCTCTTTTAGTCTTTGCATCTCTCTTTCCCTACCTCCCACTAAGTTCAGAACTGTTGCATCTTCTTCGTGTATAGTTTTAAAGTTGCTCTTTATTTAATGACCATACAGCTAAGCAGTATGCTCAAAAATATTTTTAAAAAGTTACCCTTCTGGGCTAGAGAGATGGCTCTAGCAGCTTAAGAACACGGCTCCTCTTGCAGAGACCTGGATTCCCACACTCCACCTAGTGCTGACAATTGTCCTACCCCAGGTCCAGGGACGCTCCTCTTCTGACCTCCATGGCATTGTCACAAGCGATGGCATGATATATGTAGGCATACACTCATACACACAAAATAAGATAATTAAATAAAATATTTTAATTACCTTTCCCTCAGAGTCTCACAATTATTCTGTTGACCTTAGTTGTCTCTTTGGGGGCCATTTTTAGAAAGGGCCTTGATTGGAAGATGGCATTTGTTGGCAGGCCTGGCAGAGTTCTGTTTCCTTCCTTCCTGGTCCAGCTTAGTCAGGTCACCTTAATGCCCCTGCTGTTTGTCTCTAGCCACCGGGTTCCACTGTTGCTGTGTCTTTTTGAAGTTTGGCCCTTAAAAAGGAAATGATTTCATGAGAGTTGAGTTGTAATTCATTCGTGGGGTTAAAGGCAAACCTTCATTTCCCTGAGTACAGTATTACATCTAACCTACTGCAATTTGTGCCTCTCTTATAGCAAGATGTGAGTGAATTCACACACAAGCTCCTGGATTGGCTGGAGGATGCGTTCCAGCTAGCTGTTAATGTTAAGTGAGTGTTGAGGGTCTGTCTGCACATCCTTCCTACTCACAGTGGCCACTGAGAGTTATGATGGGGAGTCACTCTCAAGTAATCGTTGACATTTACCAAACCTCATGGTGACTATTCCTTCTTGTGTAGCTCCAGTTTGGCTTTCCTTCTGGAGAGTTAGACTGACCCTTAACCTGCAGTCTTTTTTGTTTCGTTTTGTTTGTTAATGGAAAGAGCCCTTACTAACTGCCTCTGTTGTAAGATGTGTTTAGAAGCAGGTAAATGGGTCTCAGATGTGGTGGTGGTCTATGGTATGGAGCCATTAAATTTGATGTTGTGCACCTGTGGAGTCTGCTAAGCATGTGCAGAGGATAGGGATTAGTCGCTTCAGTCATGACACGGTCAAAATCAGGGCTCCAAGGATATGCATCCCATGCTCAGTGCGAATGCTGACAACTTGCTTTTCCCAAACAGCTAATTCTAAGTTGAAGAATTAAATACCATAAAATAGTTTGCAACTATTGCAACTTGCACAGTTGATTACAATTTAAGATAGGCTTTAGGAAATAAAACTTGTATCCTATTTTTATTGTGCTACTGAGAAAACTTGAGTATTTATTTGTAAAAGTTGGGCTGGAGAGGATGTTGCCTCAGTAGTTAAGAAGCACTGACTGCTCGTTTCAGAAGACCTGAGTTCAGTTCAGCACCCACATGGTGACTAACAACCGTTAGTAACTCCAGTTACAGGCATGATCCCCTCTGGCTCTCGAGGCATCGGCAGCATAGGTGCATTCATATTATGCACGGCAAAAACACTCATACACATTAAAATTGGTTTTTAATTAAAAAGGTCAGGAAAGTTTGTTGCTTTCTTCTGTGCTACTTCTATGCCATGTGTTTATATGTACATACCTGTATATATTAAATGATAGACATTCACATATTTGTCTGCATGTGTGGCTCCCCTAACAGGCTGAGCACTATAGTGCACAAGGTCAGGGTTCACACATAACTGCCTCTGAGGCTTCCTCAGTGCCAGGCATACTCTTGTCAGTAAATGAGCTGAACACATCCATTATTTTAGGCTCTGCCTGGCTCTTTATGGGTAATGAAAATAGACTGTTTCTGTTTTTCAATGCTGGTTTGATTTTGTGAGCACATCCTTGATCCAAGTGATGCAGAATTGCCTCTCTTTTACTGTAGCAGCAATCCCAGGAATAAATCTGAAAATCCCATGGTGCAGCTATTCTACGGTACTTTCCTGACAGAAGGGGTTCGAGAAGGTAAATTCTTTGTCCTGAATGTTAATTCTAGATCTCTGGCTGCATCTTCACTACTTGAGTCCTTTCAGGGGAACAGGAAATGAATAGACTCCAGAGTCCATTAAAGTGTGTGTGGATTGAGTGTCGGCTCTGGCTCTTGGCTGCCTGCGGACAGACTTCATGACTTCAAACTCCTCAGTCTCTTCATCTGTGCACTAGATATAGTCTCTGTTGAGAATTGTGCCAAGTATTAAATCATGTGACATCTGGATTGGTGTAACATAGTCAGTGATATCGCTTAGTTTCTCTGTTGCTTTTCCAAGTGCCATCTAATCTCAAAAGATTTAATTGCATCAGACTGCCAGAAATGTTTGTCCACTGTAGAGGTTCATTGAAACTGTATACTGGACACATAATTTTAAAATAAAAAAAATTTTTTTTTTTTTTGAGGCAGTGTCTCCCTGTCACCCTAGCTGACTTAGAACTTAGTTATATAGAACAGGTTGGCCCTCATTCTCACAGAAATCTGCCTTGCCTCTGCCTCCCAAGTGTTGGGATTAAAGGCCATAATTTTAATTTTTAACTGCAGAATTTTGAATCCAAATAGAACAATATCAAAATGTCCAGGGGCCTGGCAGTCAGCCCATGACTGGCTCTCCCTATGGACTCTGTTTACCCATACCTCATTCTTACTCGTTTTTACTTTTTCTTTATTTTGATGTTTTGGTGGTTCGTTAATTAATAGGTTTGTTCCTGCTTGTTGGTGTGTGTGAGACAATGTTTCACTCTGTAGCTCCTGCTGACTTAGTCTGGTTATGTAGAGCAGGCTGGGCTTGAACTCACAGAAGTCTTGCTTCCTGCTACTTCCAGTGCTAGGATTAAGGACAATACACCACTATGCCCCAGGCCTGTTTTTGTGTTTTGAGATGGGGTTTCATACTAGGCTGGCTTGGAATTTCCCTTGTAAGCCTAGGCGGAACAGTAGGCCTCACAGCAAGCCCTTGCAATATTGGCATAGGCCATACTGGGCTAACAACACAATTTTTAAAACATTTTTAAATAATTTATGGTATGACGATACGCACGTATGTTAGTGCACCCATGATCACGCAATGCCCGCAGAGGTCAGAAGAGAGATGGTCGACCTTCCCTGGAACTGGATTAAAGATGGTTCTTAGACCGCTCGCCATCGTGGGTGTGGGGAATATTGAACCTCAGGTACCCTTTGCAAGAGCAGTTCAGTTGCTCTTACCCCGCTGAGCCATCTCTCCAGCCCCAAGCAATTATTATTTGAAGCTTTGTGATTTCATACTCTGGGCTAATAAATGTATTACTTATTTTTGGTACCCACGATGCTCATTGGCTTGCCAAGGCCCACTCTCTTACTGCTAAGCACACTTGCAGATCTCTGATAAATCTTACATTGTTAAATTTTAATTTTATTATTATTTTTGGTCTTTTTGAGGACAGGTTTTCCCTTAGTCCCAGCTGGCCTAGAGCTCGCTCTGCTCGCTCTGTAGACCAGGCTGGCTTTGAACTCACAGGAAATCCCCCTGCCTCTGCCTCCCACATGCTGGGATTAAAGGGTGTGTGCCTATCCGACTATCCGCTGGCCCAGTAATCTTTTAAAAAAAAACAAACTAGGACCACTACTTCTCCAAAGATGGCCTTTTAAATGCAAAATTCTAGTTATTTTTTTAAGTTCTCAATTTTAAAAAATATTTTGATATTTATTCCTATTTTATGTCTTTTGCTTGCATGTAAGTGCACCCATACATGTAATACCTGTGGAGGCCAAAAAAGAAAGTTGGATTCCCCCAGAGCTGGAGTTAAAAACAGCTCTCAGCTGCCATGTAGGTGCTGAGAATGAACCTGGGTCCCGCAAGAAGACAGTCCTCTTAATTGCTGAGCCCATCTCTCGAGGCCCCCCAAATTCATCATTTTTTTTGGGGCATAATTTAAACTTTATTTTTTAATTTTTTTTTTTTTATTTATTTATTTGCATGCGCACATAAATAATCATTTGTATGGAGTCAGAGGACAACTTTGTGGAGTCAGGTTTCTCCTTTTATCTTTATGTGGCTTTAGGGATTGAACTCTGGTTGTTAGACTTCCAAGCATGTTTCAGTGGCTGAACCATCATGCTGGACTTGTACACCTAATTTAAAAATTGTCCAGGCTAGGGGAAAATTTAGGTCAGTAAATTGCTTTGCTGTGCAAGCTGTGAGAAACCTGAGTTTGATTCGCAGCAGCTGTGATAAAATCTGGTGTTGTGGGACATTGAGTGTAACTTCAGTATGGCGGAGAGAAAGGTGGGCAGGATATCAGGGGCTCCTGGCCCCCAATCCAGGTCTAGTTTAGTGAGAGATCTTGTTTCAAAAAGTAAGGTAGAGGGGGCCGGAGAGATGGCTCAGCAGCTAAAGGCAACTGTCACCAACCCCCCTCCCCGAGTTCAAATCCCACAACCCACACAGCAGCTAACAAACATCCATAACTCCAGTTCTAGGGGAATCTGGTGCCATCTTCTGACCCTCCTTGGCATTGCATAACACAGGTGCACCAACCCTACAGGCAGACAGTACACTCATACACACATAAAAAAATAAAAATAAGGCGCGGGCGTGGTGGTGCACGCCTGTTAATCCTAGCACTTGGGAGGCGAGGCAGGCGGATCTATTGTGAGTTCAAGGCCAGCCTGGTCTTACAGAGTGAGTTCCAGGGACAGCTGGGACCCTACAGGGCACCCTGTTCTCAAAAAGACCAAAAATAGTAATAATTAATAATAATAAAATTTTATAAAAAGTAAGGTTGAGACACTGGTTGAGGTACGATGTTCCCACCATCGAACTTTGGCCTCCACGTGTCTTTTCACAGTGATTGCACACACAGCACACTCTTGGCACACATACACCCCATGTAGACAGGCATTTGCACAGCTAGCCCAGGCTGACCTGAACTTGCTCAAGCCTCTGAATTTATTATACTCAATATCCAAGTTACCTTTTTTTTTATTTCCTATGCTGGGATTGCCTCCCAGAAATGACAGAAGAAGGCATCAGAATCCTATGGAACTGAAGTAATAGGCAGTTGAGTGAACTGCCTGATGTGGGTTGCTGGGAACTGAACCCAGGTCCTCTTAAAGAACAGCAGGAACTCTTAAAGCACTTGAAGCCATCTCTCTAACCCAGTTGCATTGTTGATTGCTCATGCCTTGGTTCCCCCTGATGCCTTGGAGGTTACCAGCTAGGCTTTCATGTATTTCCAACCAGGAGGCTCCTGCATTTTAGACGAGCCAGAAAAGTAGATGGTAGTGAAGCTTTGAAAATCAATCTCACTACACCTCCCTCCCCCTGCCTAGGAAAGCCCTTTTGTAACAACGAGACCTTTGGCCAGTATCCTCTCCAGGTTAACGGTTATCGCAACTTAGACGAATGTTTGGAAGGGGCCATGGTAGAAGGGGATATTGAGCTGCTTCCTTCTGACTGCTCAGCGAAGTACGGACAAGAGGTAAGGTGTGGAGCTTCATTTGCAGTGCCAGGTCATAACAGAGCTGCTTAAGTAGGGCTGAAATTTAGGCAGATGAGTTCCTGTCAATGTTGAATAACCTTAGACTGAACAGAAGGTGAATTTGTCCTTTCTCATTAGTTGATATGAGTCAGTGAGTCTTTGTGTTTTGATAAAGAAGTTCTTTGAGAAAACTGAATTTGAGTTGAATGATCAGATTTCTCTCTTGCTATTGAAGCCTATCTGTACCTGGGTAGGGAGAATCCACTGCCTCCATGTTTTTGGAGGTTAAAAGTGATTAATTCCATGGTATGCCATTTAGAATACTTTCCCTAGTACAGTATTTATTCTCAATTGTAAATTCTGCCTGTGCCTTTACAATTTTTTAAATGAATTTTCATTTATTTATGTGCGATTCTTGTTTTTTGATGAGTCGGGAAGAAAGTGGGGATAACATGAGGGTAATTAATATCTCAGCATTCCAGTTCGGTAGGATTGAGCAGTTGTAGTGTAATTGTCCAGACTACAGCATTTGGATTGTTCTCCATTCATTGAACATTTTCAGGCAAAATTCTGGTTTATGCAGCAGACCAAGAATTTAAGAGAAATTAAATTAAAATTGGGATTCTAACATGAGGTACTACATTAGCTTTAGAAAGATGGGGCTTGGAGAGATGGCCTAGCCGTTAAGAGCGCTGACCACTCTTACAGAGCGACCGGGTCGATCCCCAGCACCCACATGGCGGCTGAGAACGTCTGAAACTCCAATTCCAGGAGAACTACCAGTATCCAGAGGAATCCGACACCATCTTCTGACATCCGTGGCATTTCACGACATGGGTGACAAACCTGCATGCAGACAGTACATTTATACACATACAGAAACTAAATTTAAAAAAAAAAAATTTAAAAAAAATAAAAAAAAAAGATGTCGCTCCTCAGCTTCCCAAGGGAAGAACTGATTCTCAACAGTTCCTAACAAGAGGCATTGTACTTATTTATTTAGATTTAACCCCAAGAGACAGAAGATTGCTGGGAGTTTGAGGCCAGCCTTGGCTCCTAGTGAGTTCCAGGCTTCCCTGGGCTACAGAGTAAAGACGTCTCAAAGAATAAACAAGAAAGATAAAAGATTTTTTTTTTCTTGAGCGTTAGTCAAAATAGCTCTTCTTCCTGTGTCAACATGGCACTAATGGACTTTCGGTAAAGGGCGCGTTTCAAGCCACTCTTAGGACACTGTGGCACGTTCGGCACATGACTATGCCAAAATCCTCTCCCAGGGCAGCTTTTTCTCAGTGACAGTTGAAATCTTTTTCTATATTTTTTTTTTTTTAAAGCCAGTTTTTCCTACTCTGAAACTTTAGGTATCACTGTAGGTTGATTCAACCGCTTTCTTTTAACAAATTTGGTATACTGAATTTCAAGACTTTTTTTTCTTCCTCAGAAATATAGGGGATTGTAAAATCCTGAGACTGTTTCAAGTTTCTCTTTTGGAGGTAAATGAAAATAATTCAGAGTACATTTACAGTCTTGGTCTTTTTAGGTGATTCCTGGAGGTCATTCATCACCTAGTTATGTGCTGTGGGATCATGATTTCCAGTTCTTTGGTCAGGCTGTCTGTTTCCCTCAAGATCTGAATGTCTTGAATACTGATGACTGTTTTTTTGTGGATGCTTTGTCAGCTCACATACTCCACAGTGGTTCTTCCTAAGGTTGATGATGAAATAAAATGCTGGTTAATAGCTGGTAGACTTGGAAGTTTGAGGAGTGTTTTAAGTATATTCTCTTGAGTATGGTTTTAAGTATTTAACTTTAGTATGTGGTATAAAATGATGCAGTATGAGTTTGACTTGATTTTAAATGTGACTGCTGTTTCCTGAAGTTTATTTTTCCTTTCCTTGTACATAGCGTTGGTTTACAAAGCTACCTCCAGTGTTGACCTTTGAACTCTCCAGATTTGAGTTCAATCAATCTCTTGGGCAGCCAGAGAAAATTCATAATAAGCTGGAATTTCCTCAGATTATTTATATGGACAGGTGAGTCTTTGGATAGTTGACTTAGTGATGTAGGGGAACATTAGAAATGACAGTGGGATAAGGTACTATGTATGGGGATCAACTAGAAATCCATTATACTATGCAAATTTATACTCTGTGAATCTGGGTTGGAGTTTGTATTTCACTGAAAAACTCCCAGAATAATGTGAATGATCTGGTTCGTGACCTTCTCTGGTCCCCAGTTTGAAGGTTAGCCTAAAACCTGCTGCTCCAGCTCAGAACTGTAAATCATAACCTGTTTCCCATGGATGCTGTAAACCAGTAAAGAATGAAAAGCAAATGCTAATTTTACCTAGGTAATAAGTCTTAGCAAAGTGAAACTTGTGCATGTACTCAGACCCAAAGAATATACTAAATAAGTTTCTAATTATACATTGGTTTCTGTTTCACACCCAAGCTGTAAAACATAACTTCATTTAGCTTTGACTTTAAAAAATCTTCTCTCTACCTGCCAATGCACAAAACGGGAGAAATGCCTGTTTCCTAAGAGCCCATTACTGTATTTAGAAAAATAAGCTCAGTACTAGCAAGCCAGCTGTCTTAATCAGAAGGATGTCTCACACCCACAGCTCTATAACTTGGGCATTTTCCATTGGCTTTCAACAGCCATTACAACGAGAAATCCAATATGCTATCTGATGCCGTTTAGTATCAACATTGTTTTGTCTATTCTGGCTCTTGGTAGTTCCATAGAAACTTTAGCAACTTGCTGGTTTTTCCCAGATGACTGTTGGAATTTTCATTCATATTGTGCCATACCTTTAGATCAATTTGGAGTGAAATGACAGCTTAGTGTTGTGTCTTTCAACTTTTGCACATGGTATCTATCCATTTCCTTACAGTCCTTCCTTGCACTTTTTTCGAGCTGAATGCCTTGTATTATGTTTGGTTATACAGGCCTTCCATAAGTATGATTAAATTTATCACCAAATAAATCATGCTTTTGATACTGTTAGACGTTTCTGAAATTTTACTTTCCATTTGTTCTCTGTGAACAGACAGAAGAACTTGACCTTGCTCCTTATTAAATTGACACTATGTCTTTTGGCCTTACTTAGGCTAATTTATTCTGATGTGGTTTTATAGATTTCTTGAGGTTTTCTAAACAGACTGTCATGGAATTTGCAGCTGAGGACACCTTAGCACTTCCTTCATTGTCTCTTTCCCTTATGTTCTCATTGTACTGGCTTCACCTTTAGTAAAACATGTAGTAGAAATGTTGAGAGTAGGTGTCCTTGCCTTCTTGTTGAATTTGCTCTTTCAGTATTAATGTAAAATTTAGGGTTGGGGATGTAACCCTGGGCCTTGATCTATAGCACTGCATTAACCTGGGTATGATGGCACCCCCTTGTAATCTGAGCACTAGAGAAACGAAGGCAGAAAGATCACAAGTTGAAGGTAATTCTTGGCTTCGTGGGAGTTATAGGCCAGGCTGGGCCCTATCAGATTATGTCTCAAACCAAATAACTTATATAAATTTTTAAAAGTACAATATTGAGGGGTTATTTCTTTTTCTTTTTTTTTTCGAGACAGGGTCCTGTGGCCCAGTGGCCTGGAACTCACTATGCTAGACCAGACTTGCCCCCAGTCTCAAAAGAATCACCTGCCTCTGCCTCCACAGTGCTGCGGATTAGGTATGTGCCACCATATCTGGCTATATTGGTGTTATTTTATAGTTGTCCTTTATTTGATTTGGATTGGTTCTTCATTGAGACTTGGTCACTAATGTTTTCTGATCTAACTCAGGTTTGTGGAATTGTTATTTGCTTAGGTACATGTACCAGAGTAAGGAGCTTATACGAAGTAAGAGAGAGTGTATCCGAAAGTTAAAGGAGGAAATACAGGTCCTGCAGCAGAAATTGGAAAGGTGAGTCCTGGGTATTTTTGTGTTTTGATATGTAAAAGAGTTTAGAATATTAAGACTAGAAAATTTGTTTAGATTTACAAATTCAGAGCATGTGATAAGGTGTCAGTTCCACAGTGTACAGGCCACAGAGAGAAAGTACATGCACGGGAGCGCTTCAGTAATGGTCCCAGGGACACACAGCAGAGTGCAGTTCCGAGTCAATTCCAGTTTATTCTGTGCAACATGTCATATTACTAGTGTGACATCACCTCCTAGTGGCCATTCCCATCACCTGTTATTCCCAAGTGGCAGGCTCAGGAAAGACGTGCAGTGAGCACGTCAGCTCATGGTGGCAAGCACGTGCCCGCCCACACATGTGCAGTGCACTCGAACCCAGGACTGCCATCCAACATCTCCTCCTTTTTGCTTTTGCCCCCCACGAACTCAAAGAGCATTATAGCAGTGGCGGTCAACTTCCTTTTGTCTGGCCAGAAACACTCAGGATAGAAGTACTAAAATCAATCAGGCCCAAATAAAAACCAAGTACAGGGTAAACCAATTATCAAACAAAAATAAACCGGCAAACCAATTTGCAAAGCATGCCCAATTCTCATACAACCCAGGGTCCCCCGTCCAGCTGGAGGGTCTGGCACACAACGCAAGCTGATTAAGTAGAAGTCCAGTCCATAATCCTGCTATCTCACAGTCTCACCCTCCTCTTTTAGCCCTTACAAACTGGGCACACCCCTCTTTACGCAAATGGACCTGGGCCTGGAAGGGGGCAATAGAGGGTGAGAAGTAAAAAACCATTTTTCTTTGAAGTGACACATACAGACTCTCAGGTCTGTTCAAGCTTTGCTTCCAAAGGCTGGCAGCTCATCATTAGGGTCTTTAATAATAAACAAAATAGCAAGAAAGTACAGGCTAAACAAATTTGACTATCATGACAAGTTATGGTCACAGACACAAAATGGTATTTTAGTTTCAGAAGCTGTGACCTTTTGTGAAAGGAATGATAATATACTCTCATTGTGGCCATAAACCATCAGAGGTTGTCAAGCTTGTAGTATTAGTCATGTACTATCCACTAAGGAGCCAGCTATGGGTCCAGTTAGATTTTGGGGGGCTGTCGCTACTACAGTGTTCTTCATAGGCAAGTGAAGGCATAACTTATGAGTGTTGCAGTAACTCTGGAGACATTTCCTTTCAGTGATCTGCATAACCCTCCCTGGTGTCATGAAGGTCAGCTGTCCATTGCAGGCAAGGTCTCACAAATTTTTCTTTCTTATGCTAAACAACACGTCTTCAGCAGTAGGGTCTTACATCTGTTTTTTGCATGTACCCACAATCACAGACAAATAGCTCTTGTTTTGGAGGCTTTTGAATCCTCTCTGGCCAACAGCTTGGTAGAGCAACCCACATTGGCACTAAAAGCTTTATTTACCCATATGTCTCACCTGACTGCAAAGTAAAATTTAGGGTTAGGACATTAATCCAAAGGGACAGCACAAGTTGTCCATGTACCAATTTTCTGGATGTTTAGACAAGTCAGCTTCCCTGCTGGTGGGTCCTGATCCATATCTTGAATGTTTCTTGCTGGAACCCAGTATGGGGCTCCATCTGTGGGGAAGACACACAAACCTTTCCTCATGTTACTAGTGATTGGGGTTTTTTTTCCCCTTGTGCCTTAGCAGCAGTGCATTTATCATGGCCTGTCAGAGGGCTCATAATGTTTGTGGATTGGAGTTGTCATTTTTTTTTCAAAATTAGAGAATTCTCTGCAAGCTGCATCCCAGAGGGGGGCATATTCTCCCTCTTTTTATTTTTTTTTTCTTTTTTCTTTTTTTTTTTGTACCATGAACAGAAACAGTTTTTCTTGTTTCCTAGACTCCTAATATCTTGATCTATGATTTTTTTTATGATTTGTTTTTTTAAAGGCAGGAGTTATTATATTTACAACTATGAAAATAGGAACCAAGTTGTAAAGGTCCACTAAGCACCACCCAAACTGTCTCCTATTGACAGTATACTGTTGGTTTAAGGATGCAAAACCCAGTCTTTCTTGAGCTAAATTATCTTTATGGGCACAGGAAATGTCACCGGTAATTTGTACAACACAGAGAAACATGGAGAACATTTACATACATATAATCCCAAAGCTGATTCCAAAGATTCCCCACTGGGAATCTAGTACAAGATTGGAGTAGATAAATATTAATACAATATTGATCCCAATTAGTTTACTGTGTTACTACTTCTAATACAGGCATTTTATTCTTTTACTTAACTTTTAAATACTATGTGATATGTAGATAAGAAGCTTGGGCAAAAACTGAACATTTTTAAAAAACCTTGACTAAAACTAATCAATGCCCAAATAAAAACCAAATGCAGGGTAAACCAATTATCAAACATACATTTTGTTTTTAAACTAGTTGAGAAATTAAACTTCCTATATAGCTTCCTTTACCTATCATAACAAACTCCCTTAGACATTTATCATTCACATGGACTAGCTCATTATTTTTATATAAATCCTTACTAAAAATATCCATATATGAAAGATGGAAGTTGTTCTACACATTATTTTAAAGTTCAAACTGGCCTTTTTGAGACAGGTCCTCCCTGTAGCCCCAGCTGTCCTGGAACTCGCCTCTGTAGACCACCGGTGGCCTTGAACTCACAAAGATGTGCCTGCCTCTGCCTCCCAAGTGCTAGGATTAAAGGCGTGCACCACCATGCCCGCTTAAAAGTTCAAAACTTTTTTTTTTTTTTTTTTTTTTTTTTTGGTCTTTTTGAGACAGGGTCCTCCTTTGTTAGTCCAGCTGTCCTGGAACTCACTCTGTAGACCAGGCTGGCCTTGAACTCACAAAGATCCGCCTGCCTCTGCCTCCCAAGTGCTAGGATTAAAGGCGTGCGCCACCACGCCCGGCTTAAAGTTCAAACTTTTAAGATGTCTTAGTAAGGCTTTTAGTAGGTGTTAACAAACTTTTGTTGTAGATTTTCCTAGTTCTTACATAATTAGGTGTCCTCAGTAACATGCAAACACCTGAGATACCCATAAGATGAGTAATGTCCATCAGCCAAAAAGCATTGGCCTTTAGGCCCCTTCCTTAACTGCTTGACCCTAACCATCTGTCCCTGACAAAAAACACCTGTCCCTGACTCAGTTCTCCCTCTCTTTCTACAGAGATTAATTCCCAAAATCTAGAAAAGGCTCAAGGCAGAAATTGGACACAGGTTAAATGTTTTTACATATAAGGTATCCTGGAACATAAGCAATTATTACTTAAAAATTAACTTGTATCCTTAAAGATTAAGAACTCTATTGTAATTTAACAGTTTTGATTTCTACAAGAACTTTATTAGATTATAGGTTTTTGCCTCAAGTGTTGAAGGAGCATAACCAGCAGGTGGCAGTATATACTCAGTAAAACATTATTCAGTTGGTATCATACATTTGTAATTCCATTAGTTACTTTTTTTTTTTTTTCGGTCTTTTTGAGACAGGGTCTTCCTGTAGCCCCAGCTGTCCTGGAAATCATTATGTAGGCCAGGCTGGCCTTGAACTCACAGAGATCCTCTGACTATGCCCCCTGAGTGCTAGGATTAAAGGCATGCACCACCACACCTGGCTTAAAGACAGTTCTTAGCCACCATGTGGGTGCTAGGAATTGAACCTGTGTCCTCTTCAAAAGCAGTTGGTGCTCTTAACCACTGAGCCATCTCTTCAGCCCCCATTAGTTATTTTTAATAGAGACAAACGTAATATATAGATAAACAATGATGAACTTTGTTAAAACTAGTTTATCAGCTGCTTGATTGTATTAATAGGCCTGAGTCTGGAGAAGATGGCCCAAGTTTGGTCTCAGAGTCAGCCTTTTAGTGACCCCAAACAGTATGTTAACATACATTAATAATGTATATATGGCCAGTTCAAAATTGATAATATCAAAAGTATGAAGCAAATAGCTTTTTTAATTTTTTTTTTTTTTTTTGGCTTTTTCGAGACAGGGTCTCCCTGTAGCCCCAGCTGTCCTGGAACTCTGTAGACCAGGCTAGCCTTGAACTCACAAACAAAGATCCACCTGCCTCTGCCTCCTGAGTGCTAGTCTTAAAGGCGTGTGCCACCACTCCCAGCAGCAAATAGCTTTTATGATTTGGATTTATCCAGGGTCGTTTATAGTTGACTCTTTACGGAAACCTGTAAAGTCATAAGAAATTTAAATATAAACACATTCATACACACACATTCATACTCACAAATACATACGACCTGTGGAAAGGACATCCCACTATTGCTTAATATTCAAGGAGAAACACAAACTGTTTCCAAAAATCTTTATTAAATGGACCAAGAATTTTAGTTTATATTGTTAATGAGGATTTTCACTAATAGCTACTACTAGGCAGTTTATTTAAGTCAGGGTTCCTCCATAGCTGCTGTCCTGGAACTCCACAGTAGACCAGGCTGGCCTCAGACTACTACAGAAACCTGCCTGCCTCTGCCTTTCAAGCACTAGAATTAAAAATTTATGTTACCAAGTTAATTTTAAAAGACAGCTTAATGTAGATTTAAACATGATGTTTAAGATGAATTGTTACTGGAGGACAAGTGTGCTGGAAAGCTGCATCCAGACGTGCAGTTTGCATTTGGGTGTGCAGCTCAATGGCCAGTGCACACATGGCAGGCATGGGTCACAGGTCATGCAGCCCGGAAGTCTGCAAGTCAAAACCTTTTCCTTTCCCCAGAGGCTTTCCCCAGGACACGTTTTGAAATGCAATCAGGTAACTCCTCAGTAAAGCCTTTAAGATGGAATAAATTTAAAAGACCAGAATAAATTTAGATGCCTAAGACTTTTTAGGTAAGTGAGCCTTTATATTTACTTAAAAGATGTTTAGTGTACCCGGGTTTATAAACAAAAATACTATATTTTGATTAGGCATGCCAAGATGGAATTTAAAACCAATAGTTTTTGTACATAATAATGGCCATAATTTAAAAGTGACATAAACATTATGGAAAATATACTACATAAAGGATGCCAAAATAATCCCTTAAAAACAAGCAGATGTCATGTGAACAGAGTTGAGATTTAAAGCAGTTCCACAAGAAGCTCAATGATAAAACTTTCTAAAATAAAACCAATAAAAATTGTAAAAAGGTCAGAACATAAGATTAAATGCTTGTAGGTTGTATTAAGTTTTGTAGAAATAAATACAATTCCCATTATGATTTAAGTCCTATGAGACTCGTGTTACAGGTTAAATGCAACATTTTTAACTTTTAGTTTAGTAGAAAATTATGTCCCTTTTAAAATTTAGGCATCTGGTTGCTGCAGCATTAATGGTGAAAAGCCCTTAATTTGTATTAAAAAGGCATGGGTCTCATTCTTTCAGAGCTGTCAGGCTCCTCAGTTTGCACCTGAAAAGGGCAAGGAACACATGGCTCTAGGGCACAGCCAAATTTATTGCTTTTATGTAGAAAAGTAGAAAGTTAAAGCTGTGATTTATTTCTGAGCATTGTAGAATGAAGTCTCTTCAAACTGGCAGTTTCAGTCTCAAAGGAACAGTCTAGTAGACTGTTGTTGAGGAAGGCTGCTGGCATGTGGCTTTCCCTGGAACTGGTGGTTCAGTGGGCAACGAGGAGCTATGAAACTGGTAGCTTCGGGCTGGAGAGATGGCTCAGCAGTTAAGAGCATCGACTCCTCTTGCAGAGGACCCAGGTTTGATTCCCAGCACCCACATGATGGCTAATAACCGCCTTTAACTCCAGTTCCAGGGGAATCCGACGCCCTCTTCTGACCTCCACGGCATTGCAGGACACAGGTGCACCAACCTACATGCAGACAGTACACGCATATACATATAATAAATAAATAAATAAATAAATAAATAAATAAATAAATAAATAAATAAATAAATAAATGTAACTGGTAGCTTCATGATTGCAAGATTGATAGTTCCGCAGCTGGAACACAACCACAAAGCTGATTGGCTTCATGGTCAAAGCCAGCTGGGAAGCTGCTGGCTTCCACAGCTCCCACAGTCCCTATGCATGGAAAAACCCTGTGGCCAGAAGCTGTTTGCCTTTGCTACCACCCAACCAATCATGGGAATCAGCCCTATGTTTGCACAAAGTAGAAATTAACAAGGAAGAAAGGTTAATAGCAAAGAACCAGAAGGCACATTGGGTGACAGCGTCCTGCAGTTGCTCAGCTAGAAAGCAAAGCTTCCTAAAATACAGATTCCCCATATCCTGCTAGGATTGTGGACTTCATGTACCCAAATTTCTCCCAGATTCCTTCAAGCCCCATGTTTGAAGGCACCAGTTGTGGTAAGTCAGTTCCACCAGTGGAACAGGCCATGGGAAAGTACTTGTGTGGGAGCACTTCAGTAACCACCCGGGGACACACAGCAGAGTGCAATTCCAATTTATTCAATGCAACGTGTCATTTACATAGGCAGTGTGACATCACCTCCTAGAGGCCAATCTGAGACCCTTTACATCTTTTGTTATTCCTGTGAGGCAGGCTCAGGAAGGGATATGCAGGTGAGCAGGTCAGCTCATGGTAGCGAGCATGTTCTCACCTACACATGTGCAATGCAGCTTGAACCCAGGACTGCTGTTTCACAGAGCATAACTAACAACTAGTATTATTTTATAAAACAGCTTAAGATCTTTTCTAAGTACAAAGAAGTCTTCGGGGCCAGCTAATATTATCCCAAATAAATACCCTTGAGGGGTTAAGGGACTCAAAGCCCAGCCTCAGACTCAGTAAGAATGATCTTGCCTCCCAGTTTTTTCTTCCCTGGGGTTGGGATTCAGTGACCACCATGTCTGGCCTTTTCACTTGTGTTGGGAAATGGGTTTCTGAAATGTCAGAGTGCTGCTAACTGGGTTCAAGTGCAAATGCTTAGGTCATATACCAAGTTTTGCTCTCCTAGAGACTCTTCGCTTTTCGTTTTGTGGAATCCATCACTCTGGTTTCTTTTTTTTTAATTTTTACTTATTTCTGTATGTGTATGAATGTACTGTCTGCATGCAAGTTTGTGCACTCGTGTTGTGCAATGCTACGGAGGTCAGAAGAGGGTGTCGGATTCCCCTGGAATTGGAGTTCTCCTGGAATTGGGGTTTCAGATGGTTCTCGGCCACCATGTGGGTGCTGGGGATTGAACCCGTCCTCTGCCAGAGCGGTCGGCGCTCTTAATCGCTAGGCCATCTCTCCAGCCCCCCACTCTGGTTTCTTTAGGCAGAGCCTGTGTAATTTCTTTATAGTCTATGTATAGTCTATGGTTTCACAAAGGAAACCCCATACACTTTCAGTGGCTTTCCCCCTGTCTACTTAGCATTCCCTCTATACAATCCTGCCTCTCTCACTGCACTGTTAGGTCATTAATTTCTCTGAGTGTCACATATGCCATCCAGGTCCAAGATTGGATCCTGCCCTATAGCTACTACTCTCCACCTATATCCTTCTCACTCAGGAAGATACTCTTGTATTGTGCCATGCCATGCTTCTCAATCGAAACTGAACTGAAGTTGGAGTCTTCCCGTATCATCCTGGAAGTGATTTACAGGACTTTAGACATACGGCAGTTTACTTCATACTCTATAATGTTAGAAAGTTTTAGCTTTGAAAATTATTTGCATGTGCATGCATGCATGTGTGGTGCACATCTGCCACACGGTGGTTGTGGAGGTCACTGAACAGCTTGTGGGAGTTGGTTCTCTTTCACCTGTATGTGGACTCCAAGAGACAAAACTCAGGTCACTAGGCTTGTATAGCAAGTAGCTAAACCCTGTTTGGCCATTCTCCTGGGTCAGTTATCTTTATAGCTTTAAGTACACCTAAAGTTTCAAATTCAAAGAAATCAAGAGTCTATAAGACTACGGAAACATTTCCCTTAGTATAGTTTTTAAAGATTTATTTTATTTGTCCTCTCTGCCCCAGATAGGGTGTCCCTATTCCCAGCCTGCTTAGAAGCCACTATATGGAACAGGCTCTGTTGGTCTCTAAGAGATCCATCTGCCTCTGCCTCCAAAGAGCTGGAATTTTAAAGGCAAACACCACCATGCCTGGCAAAGATTTATTTTATTTTTAATTTTGTGTGTCTTTGTGTGGGTTAGTGACTGCAAAGGCCAGAAGAAGATGTTGAATCCCCTAGAGCTAGAGTTAGAGGCAATTAAGAACTGCCCAACATGGATGCTTGGAACTGAACTTAGGTCTTCTGCAAGAACAGTGCTTGGTCTCTCCAGCTGAGCCCCCTGCTCCAGCCCCTACATTAATTTTATGCTAAGCAGATTTACATTTCAGATAATTAATTTTAAAATGTTGTTATAAATATTTATTATATATAATATGTAAAATTGCCGGGCATGGTGGTGCATGCCTTTAATCCTAGCACTTGGGAGGCAGAGGCAGGCGGATCTCTGTGAGTTCAAGGCCAGCCTGGTCTACATAGAGAGCTCTAGGCCAGCTGGGACTAAAGGGAGACCCTGTCTCAAAAAGACCAAAAAAAGAAGCCAAAAAAAAAAAAAATATATATATATATAATATGTATATACATATACATATTATATATATATATAATATGTATATACATATATATATGTGTATATATATATGAGTGTGGGTGTATATGTGGAGGTAAGAGGACAACCTTTTGGAGTCAGATCTCTCCTTCCACAGTGTGTGTTCCAGGGACCTAAACTTAGGTCATCAAGGTTGGCAGCAAGCCCCTTTACCCAGTGAGCCATCTCACTGGCCCGAATGTAATTCTTTTAAGTATAAAGACTACACAAACCGGCTCGTATTCATGTGACATACTCCTGGGAAAATATCCAAGAATTTGTTAAATTATACCATGAGTTATAGAACTGAGATGGCCTAGATGATATTTGTGATTTTTATTTATTTATTTATTTATTTTTTTTTTTTTTGGTATTTTTGAGATAGGGTCTCCCTTTTAGTATTAGCTGTCCTGGAGCTCGCTCCGTAGACCAGGCTGGCCTTGAGCTCACAGAGATCCGCCTGCCTCTGCCTCCCGAATGCTGGGATTAAAGCCATGCACTACCACACCCAGTTAGACATTTGTGATTTTAACACACTTTGTATTTGAATTTTCTTAGCACATGCATATATTACATTCAGTGTGTAAGGCCGGGCATGATGGGGCATACCTTTAGTTCTCGCACTCAGAAGGCAGAGGGAGGGGGATTTCTATGAGTTCTAGTTCAATCTAGGCCACATAGGGTGTTTCAGGCCAGCCAGGACTACATAGTGAGACTCTGTCTCAAAACAAAATCAACAGAAACTTTACAGCCCTTGCTAATAATCCCAGTATTTGGAGACTGAGGAAAGAAGAATGAATGAATATGAAGCAAGTCTGGGCTAACACTGAGTTTCAGGGCAGCCTGAAGTTCATAGTAAAACCCTGCTTCATAAAAACAAAGAGGTCAGGTATGATGGCACATGTCTGCAATTCCAATACTTAGGAGGTAGAAGCAGGAGGGTCAGGAATACAGGGCCATCGTGGGTTACTGGAGACCTTGTCTCAGAAAACAAACTACTATTTTCCAAAATATATATAATACTTCTACATTGTATATTAACCTTTACATAATGTTAAAAATATTTCTTCTGTATAACATAGACAACTTTAAGTTTTGGTTGTTTTTTTTTTTTTTTGGTCTTTTTGAGACAGGGTCTCCCTGTAGCCCCAGCTGTCCTGGAACTCACTCTGTAGACCAGGCTGGCTTTGAACTCACAAAGATCCGCCTGCCTCTGCCTCCCAAGTGCTAGGATTAAAGGCGTGTGCCACCACACCTGGCTTGACAACTTTAAGTTTTTAAGCTTTCAAATTTTATGTGTATGAGTATTTGCCTGCATAAATGTACGTATGTGCACCATGTGTGTTCAGTACCCACAGATACCAGAAGAGGGTGTAGGATTCCCCTGGAGCTGTGAGTAATACCATGTGAGTAATAGGATCCAAACCCAGGTCCTCTGCAAGAGTAGTAAGTGCTTTGTGCTATATATAGCTTTAGTGTCAACTTGACAAACCTGGGCTTAGGCAGACTCCATTGGGGAATTGGCTTCTGTTGGACTGGCCTGTGGCCACTGTCTGTATTTTCTTGATTGTTGAGTGATGTGGGAGAGCCCAGCCCACTGTGGGTGGTGCTACCCCTGGGCAGATTGTGCAGTGTTATATAAGAAAGCAGGCTGACTGTGGGCCAGGAGAGCAAAGCAGCATTTCTCCATGGCCTGTGCTTCAGCTCCTGCCTTTAGATTCTTGCCCTGAGTTCCAGACTTGAGCTCCCTTATTGATGAACTGTGACTTGGGAGATGGAAGACAAATAAACCCTTTCCTCTTCAAGTTGGTATTGGTCAGATTGTTTTGTCACAGCAATGGAGAAGCAGACTATAACATGCTCTTAACTGCTACACCATCTCTCCAATCTCCTGAAAGACATTTTTGAAGCTACTTTTGCTATGATTTTTTTTTTTTCTCCCAGTGCTGGGGATTGAATACAGGGCCTTGTGCATGGTAGGCAAGTGCTCTGCTCTTGGGCTATATCACCATCCCATTTCTTGCTCTAATTCTACTAATGAATATATAGGTGCTGCGTTATATGAAGTAGTTAGTCCTAAGATCTGTCTAGAGAACTTCAGTAGAACACAAAAATGATAGCCATAAAGTTAAAGATAAGTTTCTTAGCAAATAACTTCCCTGAGGTTTTGTAGAAATATTGATTAAAATATGACAAAGTTGGGAAAAGCTAGAGATGTTAACTGGGTGCATTAGACTCCATGACAGATTATCAACACTGCTGTGGTAAGAAATGTGGAGCAGAGAAGAGAGGATGAAGAAACGCATGTGAAGGACTGAGCAGTTATCTAAGGCTCTTCTACCTTCACCCCAGGCACATGCTATTCTCCTTCAGTGAAGATGAGGGATGCATAGGTGGAGCCCTTTTCTGCCTTGCTGAGAGGAGAGGAGGTCTTTGCTGTCTGCCTTCTGCCATGTGCTTGATATCCAGGCGCAGTGTCCTTTGTTTTCCACTAATATTTTTCTTTTCATCCCCTCTTTTGTTGTTTTTAATCTTTTGAGATAAGGTCTCATTCTGGAGGCCCCTGGTTGGGGGCTGAACTTCCCATGTGGAGAAGGCTGGTTTTGAAATCTTAATGATCTGTCTGCCTGTACCTCTCAAGTCATAGAACAGAATTATAAGTGTGTGATACCATGCTCTCTCTTCATTTATTTTTGTTTTAAGACAGAATCTCATGTATCTCGCTCTGGCTTCAAACTGTGTAGCTGAGGAAGGCCTTGAATTTCTGATCTTCCTACCTCTACCTCTTGAGGATTGCATGCAATCCATGTCTGGTTCATACAGGCCCAAACCTAGGGTTTTGTGCATGCAAGGCAAGCAGTGGACCAACTGAGCCACATCCCAGCCCAGTGTTTGTCTTACCTTCAACTCTAATTTTGGTGAACTCTAAAATTCATTGAACTGGATCTCTGTAGTGAGTCTAAAATAACATGCTAGTAATGGAATATTAGATTTTTAAAAGATTTTATTTTTACTTTATTTGTATGTGTGTATGTAAGTGCACCTGTGTCATGCAAGACCTGCAAAGGTCAGAAGAGGGCATCGGATCCCCTTGAGCTGGAGTTACGGACGATTGTTAGCTGTTAGGTAGATGCTAGTAATCAAACCTGGGTCCTCTGCAAGAGCAGCCAGTGCTCTTAACTGCTGAGCCATCTCTCCAGCCTTTAGATATTTTTAAATACTATTTAGGAGGTTAGAGAGATTGCCCAGTGGTTAAGAGCATGTACTGCCCTTGCAGAGGACCTGTGTTCAGTTCCCAGCATCTACATTAGGCAGCTCACAGGCACCTGTAACTTCCTTTGGTGGGGTGTCTTACGGCCTCTTCTGGTGAGTGGCTGAGAACACCTACACTTGTGCACACAGACATTACACATATGAATGTAATTAAAAATGAAGTTTGGGCCTGGAAAGATGGCTCAGTGATTTAAGAGCACTGGCTGCTTTTCCAGGGCACCTGTTTCGGTTCCCAATACCCACATGGAGGTAACAACCATCTGTAACTCCAGTTTCAGGGGATCTGATGCCCTGTTCTGAGCTCTGCAGGCATTGCATAACATGGATGCACTTATATACAAGCAGGCAGAACACATTAAATAAATAAAATATTTAAAGCTATTTTAATATTTTGGTCACATGCTTGAAAATAATGCCTATTCTTTCAGTAGAGATCTTAAATGATTTATGCATGGCCTGTGCCATTGAGTGAGTTCATGACTACTAGACCCTAGAGAAAAAAAGAGTGGCCAATTTTCTGAAACTCTGGCTTTTATTAGCTTCTTTCTTTTGCTAGGTTTCTCTGCATGCTCTCACTGTGAAGTACTTGGTCTCAAAGGCCAAAGAAAGCCCTTAAGTACTAGTACGCTAGGTTCTTTTTGGACTGTGGTACTAGTTACATGTATTTTCCTGTAAGAAACAATTTGGGTTATGAGGAGAGCCAGAGTGTGATATGACAGCAAAACAGGGCTGCCATGATTGACTAAGAACCCAGGATTAAGTACCCTGTCAGATAGATAGATAGATAGATAGATAGATAGATAGATAGATAGATAGATAGATAGGAGGCATTGGATTGCTAATGAATTTTGCTGTTAGAGATTTTTTTGACCCTTTGGATTGAGTAACCTATAAATCGTGTATGTATTTAGGAATGCAATATTTGTATGTCTTTTATTGAGGTAAGCTCTCACTAATCTGCCCTAGCTTGCCTGAAACCTTCTGTAGCCCAGGTAAGCTTCAAACTCAGTGATACTTCTGCCTCAGCCTCCTGGGTGATGGGATTACCACCACCAGCTGGGAATGAATCCTCCATTGACTCTACGTGGTAAGATCTTTTGTCAGCAAGTCTTAAAATGGACAACAGACTTGGGCAGTAGAGTACCACTGTCTTTGCCTCTTAGGTATGTGAAATATGGCTCAGGCCCTGCTCGGTTCCCACTCCCGGATATGCTGAAATACGTTATTGAATTTGCGAGTACAAAACCTGCCTCTGAAAGCTGTCTGTCTCCAAGTGACAAGCACATGACCTTACCGCTTTCTTCAGTGCACTGTCCGGTTTCTGATCTCACTTCTGAGGAAAGGTAACACACAAACTTCTTGATGGTTTGTATTATTTTGGGGGTATAATTTGAAGTGTGCACCATCTTTCCACTTGGTAATCACTCAAGAGAGCTGGAGGAGTCCTGAGTTTTGTCTTCAGAGAAGGGTTTTATCCACCTCCCCTGGGTGGCAGTGTTCTCGTTCCTTTCAGTGCACTTCCTTGTCTCCAGATAGTCACCTGTTCCAGAGGCTCTTTATGTCCTGAGTAGTGATCATCGTCTTCCAGGCTGCCTGGCTCTGACCTAATTGCCATGAAAGGCCTGTCTCAGAGGGTCAGGCCTGCCGTCTCCTGAAGACACAGCACAGTAAGGCCAAATCCCCCAAGTCCTTTAATTCTGTTCCCATTCAGCCAGGTCAGCAGTCCTTACAGCTTAAAGGAGCCACTAAGTTCAGCCTGCATCCCAGGCCATGTGTGGATGTATGTGGATCCTGGCTAGTAGAAATACCAGTACACATATGTTACTATATGTGTTACTATGTATAGAGAAATTTATATTTAAAAACCCACCCATTGGGAGCTGAAAAGATGGCTCACTGGCTAAGAGCACTTTTTTCTCTTGAAGAGAACCTGAGTTCAGGACCCAGCAACCTCATGGTGAGCACAGCTGTGTGTCACTGTGGCTGTAGGGAATCCAGTAACTCTGGCTCTGAGGTCACCTGCACCCGCATGGTGAGCACAGCTGTGTGTCAGTCAGGCTGTAGGGAATCCAATAACTCTGGCTCTGAGGTCACCTGCACCCGCATGGTGAGCACAGCTGTGTGTCAGTCAGGCTGTAGGGAATCCAATAACTCTGGCTCTGAGGTCACCTGCACCCAGGTGCACACACCTAGACCCACATACAGACACAGGCATATGGATAATTAAAAAAATGTTCACTGTAATCTCCTCCACATTAGTATTTATTTTTGTTAGACATGTGTGTGTCTGTGTGTGTGTGTGTGTGTGTGTGTGTGTGTGTGTGTGAGACAGAGAGAGAGAGAGAGAGAGAGAGAGAGAGAGAGATTGATTTTCCAAGATTGAGAGACCTGCTTTGCCATTATCAAGCTCAGTTTTTTATACACGTGGGCCATTTGGAAAAACAGGCTTCTCCCATTTTGTGCATGGCAGGGTGGGGAGAGTGAGGATTTCTTTTTTTTTTTAATTTATATTTTATATGTATGAGTGGTTTGCCTGCATGTAAGTGCATCCATGTGTGCAGTGCCTGATGAGGCCAGAAGAGGGCATCAGAGCCCTTGAAACTGGAGTTTGGGGTGGTTGTTAGCCACCCTGTGGGTGCTGGGAATGGAACCTGGATCTTTTTTTTTTTTTTTTTGAAACCTGGCTCTTCTATAAGATCAACCAGTAGGGGCTGGAGAGATGGCCTAGCGGTTAAGAGCGCCGACTGCTCTTACAGAGGACCCAGGTTCGATCCCCAGCACCCACATGGCGGCCGAGAACCGTCTGAAACTCCAATTCCTGGAGAACTCCAGTTCCGGGGGAATCCGACACCCTCTTCTGACCTCTGCGGCATTGCACGACACAGGTGCACAGACCTGCATGCAGACAGTACATTCCTACACATACAGAAATAAATAAAATTAAAAAAAATTAAAAAAAAATGTTTAAAAAAAAAAATCATCCAGTATTCTTAACTGCTGAGCCATCTTTCTAGCCTGGAGGATTTAAGTCTGTGCTAAAGAAGTTACATTCTCTAGTTTGGGTATGAAACAGAAATCTAAGTAGAATTAGAAACTTCTTTGATATTCCTATGGAATATTTGTCTATTTGCAGTTCACTTTGATAATATTAGTTGGTAGTGATTAAATTAGCACTTGCTTTGCATTCTTCTCTGTTGGTTTACAGCATCCATAGGAACAAATACAAGTTTTTATTTTTCTCTTGGCCTTTCATCTATAATTCTAGCACTTGTGAGGCAGAGGCAGGAGGAGCCAGGTGTTCAAGGCCATTCTCCACTATATAGTGAATTCAGGGCCATTCTGGGCTCTATAAGACCCTGTTTCCCTCATCCTCCAGTAAAAAATAAGAGCATATTCTATATCTGTACTTGAAGCAAGTCCCTTTACCTGGGCATTTAGCTCAGGAGTATAGAACTGAAGCTCTACTTTCCAGCTCTCCTAACTGGTGACCTGCCATGTGTTCCCTGTTTGGGGAGTGCAATTGATACTTTGTTTTCTTTGCTTCTGCATATTTTGTGTATTTTGCTAGATAGGGTAGTTTAAACAGTTACATCTTGGAGACTGTACTTGATAGGTGGACTGTGGTAACTTGTTTGATTTCTTTTTTTATATTTTTTTTGAGACAGAGTATCATGTAACCCAGGCTGGTTTTGAACTTGCTATGTATTACAGTTAAGGGTGACTTTGAACTCCTAATCTTCCTCTTCCTCTTCCTCCCAAGTGTTGAGATTACCATTCCTGGATTATTCTGTGCTGGGGATTAAGCCCAATGTTTCCTGTATGCTAGGCAACCTTTCTTTCAACTGAGCTACATCCCCAACCCCTATGTATATGTTTGTCACTATTCTTTTTGTCCTGAGGCAAGCTCTTACTAGGTAGACTGTGCATGCCTTGAATTGGAGGTCTTTTTGCCTCCATGTTTTGAATCCTGAAATTATAGGCAGAAGGCACCATGCTAACTTAGTTTTCTTAAAAGTTTAGTTTCTCTTTGATAAAATTAGAGATACTAATAATTTCTATCTTTTTATTTATTTATTTTTTAGTCCCAGCTGGCCTGGAGCTCACTATGTAGATCAGGCTGGCCTTGAATTCACAGAGATCCACCTGCCTCTGCCTCCCGAGTGCTGGAATTAAAGGCATACACCACCACGCCCGGCAATTTCTATCTTGTAAAGAAGGTTGTGTTAAATGAAATTATTCATATGGGAAAGTTTGCTTTAATCCACATATATTTTTAGATAAGACTTCAGTATGTAGCCATCAACATGATCCTCCTGCCTCAGCCTCACCTTTGCTAGAGGTTACAGGCAAGTACATCTCATAGAATCAATACGCACTAAGTAATAGCTTTTTCATATAGCTGCTTGTTTTCTAAAGCACATTAATTTAGGCAACCAGGATTTTCTTTCTTTTTTTTTTTTTTTCCGACAGGGCTTACCTCTGCCAGGCTATCTTTGAAGCTGTGGCAGTCCTCTGCTAGCCTCCTGAGTGATGGGAGCACAGGGTTCTGCCACCACTCCCAGCTGAAGTTGTATTTTTGACATGATGATGAAATGAGCATCGTTTTTTTGTCTTCCCTAGTGTACATCCAGAAGACTCTGCTGAAGACTCTGTACTCAAGTCTGAGGTAGTAAATGGACCACCTTCTCCTCAGTCTTCCCTGGAAATGCCTGCACCCCCAGCTCCTCGGACAGTTACAGAAGAGGAGATAAGCTTTGTTAAGACTTGTCTTCAGAGGTGGAGGAGTGAGATTGAACAAGATATACAAGGTTGGCCTTCTGAAAATCTCCTTGTCTTTCCTGTTTGACTGTTTGGAAGCTAGGCACCCTGGCGTTCATCCTGCGATGCCGCTGCTGCGTGGAGGCTTGCCGATTGTGACTTCTTTTGCATACTTCCTGCTCTGAAAGATTGGTTCTGTGAAATCCTCCCTTCCAGATTCTTGCCTCAAAATATCTAGAAATCCATAGAAGCTTTTAAAACTTGGGATGTTTGCTGAGCTCAGCCACTGCACCCACTTCCCTTTCCCCTCCTCTCCTCCTGCCTCATCCCTGTGAGGCAGGGTCTCAGAACCTGCTTTGAAATCATGATCCTCCTGCTTCCAGCTCTAGAATGCCACACTGGCTTAATTTCTTTAAATGTTAAGTTTGGAATTAATAATAAAAGGGAAAGAGCTAATGTCTCCCTCATTACAATTCTGTTAAATGAAATGGTTTGGGGTTTTTTGTTTATTTTTAGTGTTTATTTTTTGTTAAAAGAAGGGGTTTCCCTTTGTAGCCCAGAATGGTCTCAAATTTATGATCCTGCTGCCTCAGCTTTCCCAAGGTGGGGACTGCAGGTGTGAGCATCTTTACAGAACGATGCTCACTGAATACTAGCTGACTGTCTTCCTCTGTCCCTCCCATGTTCTTAGTCATGGTAACTAAGCACTGAGCTGCATCCTGAGCCCAGATGTTTCTATATCTAATATTTGTTCTTATACTACTTTTTCTGAATGCTTGCTTTAGTTCTTCAAACTTAAAATTTGTGGATTTTTTTTCCTGAATTGAGACTGTTTCTTCTTTAAGACATTCTGGTGGCAATTATAAGAAATAATTTTTTAAAACCTTAACATAGGGCTGGAGACATGGCTTGGTGTTAAGAGCACTTGTTGTTTTTGCAGAGGACCCAGGTTCAGTTCCTAGCACCCTCATGGCAGCTGATAACTATTTGTAATTCCAGTTCCAGGGAATCTAGTGCCTACTGCTGGCCTTCGGGGGCATTATAAATATGTGGTGCACTTACATACATGCAGACAAAACACTTGCACAAAACACATAAAATAGAAATAAATATAATATTACAAAAATGTTTTAAAGCTTTTATAATCTAAATTACTTCCTGCTTTAGCATTGTGTACTGCTTTGTGATTTATGGTGGGAAGTTGAAATCAGGATTTGGGATGAAGATGTGTTTATGACGGCGTGGCCTATGGGCCCTGGAAGGTGATAATGTTAATCTTGTTTTCTTTCTTAACAGATTTAAAGAACTGTATTTCAAACACCACCCAGACTATTGAGCAGATGTACTGTGATCCTCTCCTTCGTCAGGTAGAATGGAAATTCTTGGGAAATAATCAAGGTCCATGCTAATGGAAATACAACAAGAAAAATTTCTTTGAAAGTGAATGTGTGTCACGTTAAAGAATGCAGCATGTTTCATACACGTAGTAGATTCTGCCATGTGGGATTTTTCTCATACAGATTTTTGGTAGGGCTAGAAAGATGGCTCAGTGTTTTAAGAGTACATAATGTCCTTGCAGAGAACCTAAATTTGGTTCCCAGAACCACTTGTAACTCCAGCTTCAGAGGAATCAGACACCTCTGACCTCTGTGGGTACCAGCCCTCACATGCATATGCCAACATACAGACAGACACACACATACACACATACAATTAAAAAATAAAAACAAGCTGGGCGTGGTGGTGCATGCCTTTAATCCTAGCACTCAGGAGGCAGAGGTGGGTGGATCTCCATGAGTTCAAGGCCAGCCTGGTCTACAGAGTGAGGTCCAGGTCAGCTGGTGCTACAGGGAGACCATGTCTCAAAAAGGCCAAAAAAAAAAAAAAGCCAAAACTTAAAGTTGTCTATGTTATACAGAAGAAATATTTTTAACATTATGTAAAGGTTAATATACAATATAGAAGTATTATATATATTTTGGAAAATAGTTTGTTTTTGAGTTTATTTTTATTTATTTATTTATTTATTTATATAAATAAATAAATGGGAGAGATGGCTCAATGGTTAAGAGCACTGGCCGCTCTTGCAGACAGCCTGGGTTCTGTTCCCAGAACCTACCTACATGGTACATAACAACCGTCTATAACTCCAATCCCAGGAGATCTGACTTCTGATGACTGTGGGCATTGCTTGACATGGCTGCACTTATGTACATGGTGGTAATATACTTATACACATAAAATAATAAAATATTTTAAAAATAAATAAAAAAAACAAAGCTCCTCTAGGAAATGAGAAATTTTGATAAAAGCTACAAAATTTTAGTTACACAAAATGAATTAACCCTGAGAATCTATTGTACAACATGATAGCCATGATGAACAAAAAGAGGGTTGATTTTAAATGTTTTCACCAAAAAAGAAAGAAAATGGTAACAAAGTTACATAGTGATTGATTGATTGACTGATTGATTAGTGACGTTTTTGTGAGCAGAGACCTCAGAAATTAATCCCTGTAATTCTTTATAAAAAAAAAGCTTTTCAAAAAAGGATTTTCTGTTAAATATTAATAAAAATTTCTCCCAAAGTGGTAATGAAGTAGTGTGGTTGGGAAAACTGATTAGGACCAGTTAGCCATCTCCAGGCCCCACAGTCCTTTTAGGACCAGTTAGCTGTCTCCAGGCCCCACAGTCCTTTTAGTGTATGCTCGGGTTTATTTTACTAGTAGCTTAAACTCCAAAAGGGAGCGAGTCCACACTTGTTTTTATTCAGATAGGATCCTGGGCCTGGCCTTGTAGAGGTATACCTACCAGAGGCCATAGAGTGGCTGCAGACAGATAGACACAGACAGACAGGACAGCTCTGCTTCCATTAGGCCAGGGCTCATGGTTCTGGTGTGGAGTAGGAGTGTACCTAATGAATCTTGACTTTCCCTCCTGTCTCTTGTGCTATTTCCAAAAAAATCACAAGGGGCTGGAGAGATGGCTCAGCAGTTAAGAGCATTGCTTGGTCTTGCAGAGGACATGGGTTTATCTCCCAGCACCTACTTGGTGACTAACAACCATCAGTAACTCCAGTCCTAGGGCTGTCTGATACACTCCTCTGACTTGTGTGACACAAGCACACTTAAACATATGCAGGGTATACACTCATATACATAAAATAAATAAAACATTTTAAAAAATCACAAGTGATAGCATGGCAAGGGCTGGCTGGGCATGGTGGCGCACGCCTTTAATCCCAGCACTTGGAGGTAGAGGCACTGGGACCTCTGGCAGGTCAAGGTCAGCCTGGTCTACATACCATGTTCCAGCTGGAGCTACAGGGAGACCCTGTCTCAAAAAGACCAAAAAAAAAAAAAAAAGAACTTAGGGCTGAAAAAACCTCCAGAGAGGTCTAGTCTACCTATCTTCTTCTGGTGACTTAGGGATTGATAACTTCCAGGGTTGTGTTTTTATTGATTCATCTTGAATTAAGATGCTCAATGTGAATCTTCTGTCATGTACATGTGTGAATATCATTTTTTTCTCTGATTGGTAGTTGGAGACATCAGGTTTCTTTGTTGAGTCCAAGGACCTTTCCTCCTGATTGCAGGTGCCTTATCGCTTACACGCAGTTCTTGTTCATGAAGGACAGGCCAACGCTGGACACTACTGGGCTTACATCTATAATCAGCCCCGGCAGATCTGGCTCAAATACAATGATATCTCTGTTACCGAATCTTCCTGGGAGGAACTTGAAAGAGATTCTTATGGGGGCCTGAGAAATGTCAGTGCTTACTGCCTGATGTATATTAATGACAAGTTACCCCACTGCAATGCAGGTAACTCAATATCTGACTTTAACAGAGTTTGAGGTGAGAAAAAGTCTATATTCCCCAAGAGGGAAATAGTCTCATATTCTTTTGAAAACATTTAAATTATAATTTATTACTATGTAAAATGATTTAAAATACACAGCATAAGAGGAAATTTAAAGGGAAAATGAGTTTACTTTTGTACTTCCTTTTTTAATTTTATGTGTATGGGTGTGTACTTGCACACACACACACACACACACACACACACACACATGTGAGTGCCTGGTACCTGCAGAGGCCAGAAAAAGGCATTGGATCTCCTGGAACTGGAGTTCCAGATGATCATGAGCCACCGTATGAGTGCTGAGAACCAAACCCATGTCCTCGTCAAGAGCAGCAAGCACTCTTTCAACTACTGAGCCATCTCTCTAGCTCCTCCCACCTTCCATCTTTGACCCTCAGTCTCCCTCCCCAAGAAGTGCACACAGGTTTCTATGTTGTCTTCATGAACTTTTCTGTGAACTGGGCATGGTGGCACAGGCCTTTAATCCCAGCACTTGGGAGCCAGAGGCTGGCGGATCTCCATGAGTTCAAGGCCAGCCTTGTCTGCATAGCAAATTCCAGGCCAACTGGGCCTATAGGGGAGACCCTATCTCAAAAAGATGAGGGGGGAGTTGTTTATAAGGAGCTGGAGAGATGGCTCAACAATTAAGAGTACTGGCCGCAAGAGGACCTGGGTTCAGTTTCTATTACCCACATGGTGGCTAACAGCTGTGCAGCTGAAGATGACTGTGAACTCCTGTCCTTCCTGCCTCTACCTTCTCAGTGCTAAAATTACACCTGTGTGCCACCGTACCCAGCCAGGATGTTCTTACCAGGCTTAGATGCAGTGGTTAAATTGACAAAACTCTTTCGCTTAAATTTTCCATCAAATTCTTCCAACTTTTAAAAGAAATATTAACTACATCCAGTGACTGACCATGATCATATTATTCATTATTTTCTTCATTCATGCATGCATGCTTGCATGCACCCAGCAGACATTTAATAAGTGCCCACCTTCTGTTAATGTCAGGGACTGCTCCTTAGTTGCTGTGCTTGTTGGCCTTATATTGCCAGTATTTTTGATGATTTATGGATGTTTTTATTTTCACTTAAGAACTAGAGGAAAGGTTGAAATGTTCTGCCTTTTCTCCTGTAATAGGCTGTCTTTACCTCTTTCTGGATGACATTCCATTTTAACTGTCTCTTCCCCGCCCCCCCTCCAAGAGGCAGCCACTAATGAATCAGATCAGATGGCGGCAGAAGTGGAAGGTCTGTCTGAGGAGCTGAAGCAGTACATTCAGGAAGACAATTGGCGGTTTGAGCAGGAGGTAGAGGAGTGGGAAGAAGAACAGTCCTGTAAAATCCCGCAGATGGAATCCTCCCCCAGCTCAGCATCGCAGGACTTTTCCACATCACAAGGTATCCAAGAAAGGTGTTGTTGTATTGTGCTGGGCATCCAATGATATCCTCACTGCCCCAACCACCCAGATACCTCAACTTGCTAGGTGATGGCAGTCTTCATAGTGGGTTCTTTATTTTATTATTTATTTTATTGGGTTGGGGTTGAGTACGTGCTACAGGGGACTCATGGACATGAGAGGACAACTTGTGTGAGTCTGTTCTCTCCTTCTGCCATATGGGTCCTAGGGGTGTATCAGGCCGAGAGGCTTAATGACAAGTATCTTTATCCCCTGGGCCACTGGCCCAACAGGGTCTGGTGCCTTTTTTTTTTTTAAGCTGATGGCTGATGTAGTTTTACTAAGTAGGCCTGGCTGGCTGACCTGGAACTTGGTATGTAGGCCAGGCTGACCTCCCTCTCACAGAGATATGCCTGCCTCTGCCTCTCCAGTGCTGGGATTAAAGGTGTGTGCCACCAAACCCAGCTCTTAAAATATGCTTTCTGATGAGCAGAAATAATACCAGAAAGGTGCCTGTACTTTAGATATATATTGTTTTGCATATTGCCCAAGTTGTTGGAGAAATAAGGAAAGGATTTAAAGTTAAACTTTATGAGGTCTGGAGAAATGGCTCAGCAGTTAAGCTGTTCTTGCAAGGGGACCCGGGGTTTGATTTCCAGCATCCATATGGTGGCTAACAACCACCCGTAACTCCAGTTCCAGGGAATTGAACGCCGTCTTTTGACCTCTGTGGGCATTGCACAACATGGGTGCACTTACATATATGCGGGCACTACATTCATAAACATAAAATAAAAATAATAAAAATTTTTTTTCAATTAAACTTTATGAAAACTCCAAAGGAAGTCTTCCCAACAAATGGCTAATTGAAGGAACCTTTGGCATGAAGGATGAAGTTGGGGGCACAGTAAAACTGAGCATCTCTTCATGGATTCTGCCGAGGAGTAGCAGTTTCTTACAGTCACAGTTTCTAGGGGGCGTTTATGTAGGCTTATTGACCTGAGCGCTATAGACACCTCTGTGTGATACTTTGTCAGAGTCCCCAGCAGCAGCTTGTCATGGAGTCCGCTGCTTGTCCTCGGAGCATGCTGTGATCGCAAAGGAACAGACTGCACAGGCCATTGCAAACACGGCCCGAGCCTATGAGAAGAGTGGTGTGGAAGCAGCACTGAGTGAGGTGAGAGGAGTGAGCCACCCTGGCGCCAGAGGCCCGGCTTCGGCACCAGCCGCCAGAGGCCCGGCTTCGGCACCAGCTGCCAGCCAGCCTTCTCTTGTTTCTGTCCTTCTGTGTCTCTGCTGAATTTAACCACACCTCTTTATTTCTCCTGTTTTTTATTTTTTCCTTACTTTTTCCATTCTGCTGCCACAGCTTAAGGAAACTGAACCCGAGAAGCCCAGGCCTCAGGAAACAAACCTTGCAGAGCAGTCAGAGCAGCCCCCAGAGGCTAATGACACAGAGTCTGCTGCCCCACCTAACTCTGAGGTCTCTGAGGTGGAGATTCCCAGTGTGGGAAGGATTCTGGTTAGATCTGATGCCGATGGGTACGATGAGGAGGTACAGAGACGAGTGCAGGGTAGCTCTGTGTTGTCTGTGTGAAGTGTCTGACAAGAGCTAATATTTTCTCACTGAAACAAATAATGGACAGGGAGGTCTGTCTGGTTGTGACCTCAGTTACCGTTTTCAGAAAGGAACTCCAGACCTGTTTCCTGCTGCTGTGCACTGTTCGCATGTGTGTGCATGCGTGTGTGCATGCGCGTGTACCCACCCAGGTGCATATTGAGGGGGCTCCTGCAAAGCCCAGATCACTAACTCCATTTGGTGTTATGGACAAACAATAGGTTGGTTTGCTTTTGATGTCCCTCCATTGCTTTTTCTGTCTTTTTTTTTTTTTTTAGTCTTTTTGAGACAGAGTCTCCCTGTAGCCCCAGCTGGCTTGGAGCTCGCTATGTAGACCAGGCTGGCCTTGAACTCACAGAGATCTGCCTGCCTCTGCCTCCTGAGTGCTGGGATTAAAGGCATGCGCCGGGCTGGAGAGATGGCCTAGCAGTTAAGAGCGCTGACTGCTCTTGCAGAGGACCCGGGCTCGATCCCAGCACCCACATGGCAGCTGAGAACTGTCTTTAACTCCAGTTCCAGGGGAATCCGACACCGTCTTCTGACCTCCATGGCATTGCACAAACCTGCATGCAGACAGTATTGCTTTCTTTTTCATACAGAAATTTTCTAATTGTTCAGTGAGCAAAACAAATGTGAATTAAGGTTGGTTTGGGTTTTAATTCTGAAGTTGACTAAGCAGCTGTGGAACCTGGAGTTACTCAGTCTCCTCTTCAGTTGCATTGCAGTCTTCAAGAAATCTTGCCCGTCGGGTTTCTCTTTTTTGCTGTGGCTTTTTTTTTTTTTTAATGAACATTTTCAGCTCATTTATACTAGTCATCCTAGTACAACTAAGATATTTGTGATTTAAGATACACTGCTACAGCTCTGCGCTAAGCTGGAGCTCTGTGGACGCTGTACAGCTCTGAGCTAAGCTGGAGCTCTGGACACTGTACAGCTCTGAGCTAAGCTGGAGCTCTGTGGACACTGTACAGCTCTGAGCTAAGCTGGAGCTCTGTGGACACTACAGCTCTGAGCTAAGCTGGAGCTCTGTGGACACTGTACAGCTCTGAGCTAAGCTGGAGCTCTGTGGACACTACAGCTCTGAACTAAGCTGGAGCTCTGTGGACACTACAGCTGTAAGCTAAGCTGGAGGTCTGTGGACACTACAGCTCTGAGAGCTAAGCTGGAACTCTGTGGACACTACAGCTCTGAGCTAAGCTGGAGCTCTGTGGACGCTGTACAGCTCTGAGCTAAGCTGGAGCTCTGTGGACACTGTACAGCTCTGAGCTAAGCTGGAGCTCTGTGGACGCTACAGCTCTGAGCCAAGCTGGAGCTCTGTGGACACTGTACAGCTCTGAGCTAAGCTGGAGCTCTGTGGACACTACAGCTCTGAACTAAGCTGGAGCTCTGTGGACACTACAGCTGTAAGCTAAGCTGGAGGTCTGTGGACACTACAGCTCTGAGAGCTAAGCTGGAGCTCTGTGGACACTACAGCTCTGAGCCAAGCTGGAGCTCTGTGGACGCTGTACAGCTCTGAGCTAAGCTGGAGCTCTGTGGACACGACAGCTCTGAGCTAAGCTGGAGCTCTGTGGACGCTGTACAGCTCTGAGCTAAGCTGGAGCTCTGTGGACACTACAGCTCTGAGAGCTAAGCTGGAGCTCTGTGGACACTACAGCTCTGAGCCAAGCTGGAGCTCTGTGGACGCTGTACAGCTCTGAGCTAAGCTGGAGCTCTGTGGACACGACAGCTCTGAGCCAAGCTGGAGCTCTGTGGACGCTGTATAGCTCTGAGCTAAGCTGGAGCTCTGTGGACGCTGTACAGCTCTGAGCCAAGCTGGAGCTCTGTGGACACTTCTTTTCAAACTCTAGTAACATAACTGCAGTAACACAACTACCCATAAGGATTATTTATGGACATCTTTGTCTTGCAGAATTAGGGTGTGCAGGGTACAGGGGCAGCTTGTCCTGGGCAAGATGGTGGCATGGCAAGGACAGCAGAGGCTGTGCATGCACTTAGGAATAGGGCTGTGAAGCTTGACTCCTGCTGGACGCAGACACTGCTCTGCTGCAGTCAGCGCTCTGTTCACCTTACTTTCATGTCATCTTCTTTTGAACCTGTCTGCTCTCCTTGTTCTTTCTTTTTTGTGCCCTCTTGTGGTAGGTGATGCTGAGCCCTGCCATGCAAGGGGTCATCCTGGCCATAGCTAAAGCCCGCCAGACCTTTGACCGAGATGGGTCTGAAGCAGGGCTTATTAAGGTATTTCTTTTTAAAACTTCAATCCTTATATCCCAGCTGTCATAACATGAGGCAGTATTTCTATAAGATGGTGGGGAATGGTTTAAAAATGTCCTGGACTGCCGGGTGTGGTGGCGCACGCCTTTAATCCTAGCACTTGGGAGGCAGAGGCAGGTGGATCTCTGTGAGTTCAAGACCAGCCTGGTCTACATAGTGAGGTCAAGGTCAGATGGTGCTACAGGGAGACCATGTCTCAAAAAGGGCAAAAAAAAAAAAAAAGCCAAAACTTAAAGTTGTCTATGTTATACAGAAGAAATATTTTTAACATTATGTAAAGGTTAATATACAATATAGAAGTATTATATATATTTTGGAAAATAGTTTGTTTTTGAGTTTATTTTTATTTATTTATTTATTTATTTATATAAATAAATAAATGGGAGAGATGGCTCAATGGTTAAGAGCACTGGCCGCTCTTGCAGACAGCCTGGGTTCTGTTCCCAGAACCTACCTACATGGTACATAACAACCGTCTATAACTCCAATCCCAGGAGATCTGACTTCTGATGACTGTGGGCATTGCTTGACATGGCTGCACTTATGTACATGGTGGTAATATACTTATACACATAAAATAATAAAATATTTTAAAAATAAATAAAAAAAACAAAGCTCCTCNCAAAAAAAAAAAAAAATGTCCTGGACTGGAGAGATGGCTAGTTAAAAGGACCCACATTTGATCCCTACAACCTACATTAAACAAAACAAAACAAAAAACTTGAAGGGGGCTAGAGAAATGACTCAGTCATTGAGGGCGTCAGCTGCTCTTGTGGAGGATCTGAGTTCATTTCTTTCCCATCACCCACATGGAAGCTACAACCACCTGTAACTCCAGCTCCAGGGGATCTGACGTCCTCTTCTGGCCTTTTTAGGTACTGGACTCATGTATACAACCTCCTCCGCCCAGATACACATAATTGAGAGACCATGTCTCAAAAAGCATGGGGATGGACTCTGAAGAACTGCACTCAAGGATGTCCTCTGGCCTGCACGCACACACACCCCCCCCCACCTCCCCCATCACACTACACACCCACCCATTCTACACTACGTATCCACCCACACCACACTACACACCCACACATGCACATGCCATGTCATGTGTTGAAGTGAAACATGACATTGACTGTCCTGTCCCACATCGCTGCTGGCTCATCCTCACATGAAACTAGCTCAGTAGTTAGCAATGCCACTGTGCATTGCTTCTGCCTCCATGGGCTTTTGATATGGTTGTTAGATGTCCATTGATAAAACTGAGAGTACCTTTGTAATTGGGGATCTTTATATAAACAAGTAGACCTACTTTTGCTACTGAAGATATTTGGAGTTTAAGATGTTCGGACAGAATTACATTTGTATGGGTTTTTAAAACTATTTAAACTAAGTATCTGTTTTTAAGAACTTGATGAGAGTCGGGCATGGTGGCACACCCCTCTAATCCTAGCACTTGGGAGGTAAAGGATGGCCACAAGTTAAACTGGAGTACAGAGTGAGATTCTCCCCATCCCCCCCACCCCCAAAATCTCAGTTTATTATGAGTAGAGTATGGTTTGGGTGCCAAAATCCTATGAAGTTATATATGCCAGCAACTCAAATATTAGTTCCTTTTGCAATTTGTTTTGTATTTTTGTTTTTTGAGACAAGAGTCTGCCCTGTGTATGCCCAGCCGTCCTGGAATTTAGTACGTAGACCAGGCTGCCCTGGGTCTCATTTATCTACCTGCCCGTGTCTCCTGAGTGCTTAGATCAAAGGTATGCGCCACCACACCCACACAGCTTTTTTAAACTTGTCACTAAAATGCTCTCGGGCATCTCAGTGTGGGTTTCTGCACCTGTGCAGGAGTCCAGCTTCCCCTTTGCCAACCATCAGCTGTGTCTCTGCTAGGCATTCCACGAGGAATACTCCAGGCTCTACCAGCTTGCCAAAGAGACCCCCACCTCTCATAGTGACCCTCGACTTCAGCATGTCCTTGTCTACTTTTTCCAAAACGAAGCACCCAAAAGAGTAGTAGAGCGGACCCTTCTGGAACAGTTCGCAGATAGAAATCTTAGCTATGATGAAAGGTGAGAAGAAAATCCTCAGGGCTCCTCGTCCTGGATGTGACTGGGCTCTCCCTCTGCTGCGGAGGTATTGCCCTGCTCTCTGCCATTGCTCTCTGACTTTGTCCCATACAGATCAATCAGTATTATGAAGGTAGCCCAGGCCAAACTGAAGGAAATTGGTCCAGATGATATGAATATGGAAGAGTACAAGGTAAGTTCGTTTTTATTTTTTTATCTTTTTAACTTACCCCAAAATGTGAATTCTGAAGGCAAATGGTACTTGAGGCAAAATGAACAATTTTGGAGTACCAGACTGACTTGTTCCCTACAAAAATTAAAACTAAAGAGAAAGGAGATGGCAGGGGGTAATTAATATATATCTTTTCTTATCCCTAGAATCACAGATTCCTTTATTTTTATTCTTCTGTTAGAATGACTGCTTTCATTTCCCTTAAGAACCTTTACTAGTCTTGTCCAAGGCAATTCAAGTCTGGAAATCATGTTTTTTTTTTTTTTTTAATGATACTATTTTCTAGTATGTATTAAAATACATGGAGCTACAGATTAATTTGAAAGAACATGGGCTGGAAAGATGGCTCAGCAGTTAAAAGCACTAGCTAGATTTGCAGAGGACCGGGATTCCATTCCCAGCACTCACATGGAGGCTGACAACCGTTTGTAACTCCAGTTCCAGGCAGTCTGTTGCCCTCTTCTGACCTCTTTGTGCATAGATGATACTGCTGCACCCACCTGTATGCAGCCATTACACTCATTCACATAAAATAGAAATAATAAATTAAAAATATTTTAAAAAGGAAAAAAAGCTGGGCGTGGTGGCGCACACCTTTAATCCCAGCACTCCGGAGGCAGAGGCAGGCGGATCTTTGTGAGTTCAAGGCCAGCCTGGTCTACAGAGCAAGTTCTAGGACAGCTGGGGCTACAGGGAGACCCTGTCTCGAAACGACAAAAAAAAAAAAAAAAAAAAAGAAAAAAAAAAGCTATTGTCTTCCGTGTAAAGCAGCACAATGTACCGGGGGTGTATGACGATAGGGGTGTGTGAGTTGGACTGGGCTTGTCCGTCCTTTTGTCCCACGTCCTGTGTCAGTACCTCAGCGTCCTTCATGTAATCCAGAGCTGAATGATTTGGACACAGGTGTTGGAAATTAGGAGGATAAAGTGTAACACTTAAATGAAATGACTGTTCCTCAGTGGGAGAAATTGAGCACTGAAGATTAAATCAGTGGTGGACTACCCAGCCTAGGGTAAAATTTGTAATGTAGCCGAGGATGGCCATGACCTGGTCCTCCTGCTCTACCTTTGAGTCCTGGAGTCACAGGCACATACTACCATGTTCATCTCTAAATATTTTTTTTCTTTTAATCTGAAAGTTTGTGTTTGATATTTTTGTACTTGGCTAGATGGAAAACTTAAAGCAGTGGGAATTGGAGCACTAATTCATTAAGATTAAGTCATTAACAGTCATCCTTTCTTTCCAGAGGTGGCATGAAGATTATAGTTTGTTTCGAAAGGTGTCTGTGTATCTCCTAACAGGCCTGGAACTCTTTCAAAAAGGAAAGTATGTTGGCTTTTGCCTACTGAGATTACTAGTTGAAACACTGCTACTTACTGCTGCCCACGCACAGTCACACAGAAGTCACTGCCTGCATCCCCTTCTACTTTTTTCTTGTGTTTCATTTCAGCCTTGATCTGGCTACCACACTTTCTCTATCCTTCACACAGTGATAAGCTCCTTAGTGAGGAGATGTTACTTTGCTGGACTTTGTGAGAAATGAGGATGAACTCTGAAAGTGGAGTTTGGAGTTGTCATGGGCCCCAATGGACAACTAGTCCCTTTTTTGTTTTACAGATGAAAAAAAACCTGAGGCCCAAATAAGTCCCTGATTTGCTTGGCCTTTCTTGCCCAGTTTCTAGAAGAACTGAGCCTGGCTGTGGTCTTTAGCTGCCAGGCTTTTTACAGGACACCCTATTGTAGCCAAATAGATTTGTGTATTGCAGAGAAGTAAGGTCTAAGCCCTAGGTTTTGGCAGAAGAGGTAATTTAGCTGTGGTGTGTCTCCTGTTTTCTAAGGTACCAAGAAGCACTTTCCTACCTGGTGTATGCCTACCAGAGCAATGCTGCCCTGCTAATGAAGGGGCCTCGAAGGGGGGTCAAGGAGTCCGTGATTGCATTATACCGAAGAAAATGCCTTCTGGTTTGTACTGTTTGTAAAGCCTTCATCTTTGCCCATTCCTCCCTCCTCCCTCCTGCTTGAACTGGCCCTCTTCATGTATCACTCTGTTCAGCCTCGGACAGGAGTTGAGGCAAGCCAAGCCTCTTGGTGCCCTTCCCATATGCCATATCACCTTCACTAGATTAAGACTTTATTCCAAAAAAAAAAGCCGGGCATGGTGGCGCACGCTTTTAATCCTAGCACTTGGGAGGCAGAGGCAGGTGGATCTTGTGAGTTCAAGGCCAGCCTGGTCTACAGAGCGAGTTCCAGGACAGCTGGGGACACAGGGAGACTGTCTTGAAAAGACAAAAAAAAAAAAAAAGACTTTATTAAGCTCAGAGCCTTCGTCTAGTAAGCTGTTCCTCTGAGCCTGGTATGTACTAAGTAAGTCAGCACATCTGGAGTGGATTGGCAAAGGTTTCCAGTGTGCAGAAAAGTGCAGGGACCGTTTGTTTAGATACTCAATAATAGATACTTACTTTTCAGACTCTTTCTTCCCTTTCTCTCTGCCTTTTACTGTAGGAACTGAATGCCAGAGCTGCTTCTCTCTTTGAAACAAATGATGACCACTCTGTAACAGAGGGCATTAATGTGATGAATGAGTTGATCATTCCCTGCATTCACCTAATCATCAATAACGACATCTCCAAGGATGATCTGGATGCTATTGAGGTCATGAGAAACCATTGGTGCTCTTACCTGGGGCAGGATATTGCAGGTGTGTGGTTATTGCATTCCTTTCTATGGTTCTGTGATCCTAGAAACAGTAGTAGTGGTCTCCTTCACACTGGCGGTTAAAGCCTTTTAGGGGATTGGAACTCCCTACCATCTAAGATAAATTGATCTGTTCTGTGGAGACAGGGTTTGAGGGTCTGGGCTTTCTTTCCTCTTAATTCCCTTACCTCTGCCAGCTGCTAAAGCACTTCCACAGGCAGCCAGCAAGTCCTGTTAAGATCATGATTTTTTTGGTGGCTTATTATTATTATTATTATCACTATTTCTTGGTCCTTTTGAGACAGCGTCTCCCTTTAGTTCCAGGTGGCCTGGAGCTCACTATGTAGACCAGGCTGGCCTTGAACTCAGAAATCCACTTGTCTGTGCCTCCTGAGTGCTGGGATTAAAGGCATACACAGGGAGACCCTATCTCAAAAACACCAAAAAATAAAATAAAAAAATAAAAATCTGGAGGCTAGAGGGATAGATCAGTGGTTAAGAGCACTGGCTGCTCCTTCTAGCACCAGGTGGCAGCCAACCACCTATAACTCCAGTTCTGGGGATCTGATGCCCTCTGTGGGTATTGCATGCAGGCCAAACACTCATACACATAAAATAAAAATAAATTTGGGAAGTCAAGTCTATTTATGCAGGGTATGACTATCTGATGATACTTAAATTTTCCTGAAGTTTGAAGTTGTAAGATGGAAGACAATTACTGATGATTTCAAGAGTAATAAATTAGTGTATGAAATATCTTTACTTATCCAGAATGTCTTGAGAAAAGAGCCTAGAGCTGTATATTTGTGGGTGAGTCAGTTGACTCCTGAGGTGTGATTCTAATAAGCCTCAATTTCTTGTTCATGTGAAGATACTCCAGTGACTTACTTAATCAAGTATATAATATTTATTGATACATTCTGTAATAAGCAATTGCTGTGTTTCCATTTAAGGTCTTTGTTTTTATTTTAGACTATGTCTGATCTGCAGCTTCACTTAATATTATGTGGTTGCATTGGTGTATTAAGCATTTGAAAGAAAATTGGACCACTATGTATATGGTACAGAGTATAATATCCACTTTCTCTAGTTCTCAAGACAGTTGTTTAGAAGACTCATGCTGCCGGGCGTGGTGGCACATGCCTTTAATTCTAGCACTCGGGAGGCAGAGGCAGAGGCAGGTGGATCTTTGTGAGTTCAAGGCCAGCCTGGTCTACAGAGTGAGTTCCAGGACAGCTGGGGCTCCAGGGAGACCCTGTCTCGAAAAGACAAAAAAAAAAAAAAAAAAAAGAAGAAGACTCATGCTAATGAGTCAGCTAGGAGCAGTGACCTAAAACTTGGATAGTTGGCAGTCAGGTGTTTGCCCCTGGCTTGCCTAAAGCAGGGCTTAAATTTCATCCAGGAAACTTTTATGCAACCCGGAGTATATAGGCCTGTTGAAACTATTGATAAAAGTTCCATCATTTCTGAAACTTTATAAACATACTTCTACCATTTTGTACAGAAAACTTTATTGAATAAAACATCATAGAGAAATTTATTTTAAAACAATTACTTGGCATAAAGTTATTATTTCTTTTTTTTTTTTTTTTGTCTTTTTGAGACAGGGTCTCCCTGTAGCCCCGGCTGTCCTGCACTTTGTAGACCAGGCTGGCCTTGAACTCACAGAGATCTGCCTGCCTCTGCCTCCCAAGTGGTGGGATTAAAGGCATTTGCCACCACACCTGGACTTTTTTTTTTTGAGACATACAGAAATTCTGTGATGTGGATACACAAGGGTCCGTGCCCCATGGTCTATGGAGCTGACTCCAAACGGAATCAGCTTTCAGCTGCCAGCAGGGTGCTCTGACATTCGAAGTGGAATGTTGTCTCTTTGCAACCCTTCACATATATAGCTGCAGGCTTCTTCGGTTTCTCTCAGACCTCTTTATTTATTTATTTATTTTTAGCTTATAAAAGGAAGAGTTTATTTGAGCTTATGATTGACAGATCCAGGGAATTAAGAGTCAGTCCAGTGTGGCAGGGAGGCGTGGTGGCCGGGGCTGGTGCAGAAAGCGAAAGTTCACGTCTCCCACTGAGCACAGGAAGTCAAGAGCATCTCTCAGACTTCTTTAGTTGTGTATGTGACCATCCATTTTCCTCTACAGAAAATCTGCAGCTGTGCTTAGGGGAGTTCCTCCCCAGGCTTCTAGATCCTTCTGCAGAAATCATTGTCTTGAAGGAGCCTCCAACTATTCGACCCAATTCTCCCTATGACCTTTGCAGTCGGTTTGCAGCTGTCATGGAGTCAATTCAAGGTGTTTCAACTGTCACCGTGAAGTAAGTACTTCACAGTCAAGGCCCAGCCTGGTCTCTGGTTGCTGCCTGTCACCCAGAAGTTCACTGTCACAGACTTCCCCAGGAAAAGAGACCAGGAAGATCCACAATCCAAGATTCAGATCCACACCTCACTTGTGATTCCTGTTAAAAAAAGAATTAAGGACAAAGTTGGGCTTTTTAGGTACAGAATCATGAAAACGATTTCACTAGAAATGGCAGGAAACCAGTGTATTCATGTTTTGAATTATACCAGGAGACCTGAAATACTTGGGCTTTTCTAAGCCTCTTGTCACTTTTTAAATTACCCTTCAAGAACCACTATTTTTGACAGCAGAAGAGTGACTCACCACATTCTGAACCTGAAGAACAGCTACTAGCTGCTTCGTCAAGTACAGGTGGCATTAAAAAATTTGTAATTACCAGAGATTGATAATAGAAGTCTTGCCTGGCTCTTGACAGGTGATGGAACTCGGTGCTGATGAGCCTCAGCCTTTTAACGTGGTTAGAGCCTAAGGTTGCGTGGCAGTGAGATGCCACAAAGCCAATGGAACTGCCTCTCGTTTTGTTCTTCTGTTTTATATTTTAAATGAACCAGAAAACCTCACACTCGGTCCTGAGTCAAAGAAAAGAAAGCATTAGGGACTTTTGATTGAATGGCATTATGAAACCAGACTAAAATACCATTTTAATAGTTGTTAGTCATGTAAGCAAAAATTTCCAGTATCTGAAAATTGTCAAAAACAGGTGTCTAGGGCTACTCTGGCCCAATAGAACATTTTGATCCCCTCCCCAATTTCTTTTTTTTCTTTTAGAAAATAAGGAATGTGGATTTGTAAAAAGAAAAGAATATCTATATGTATATGTAGAGAGAAAACCATTCTTAAAGGACTCCTAATTGGGAACTACTGTTTTACCTAAATTTTAAACTTTAATGGATGAATTGTGGGAGGGAAGAACACTTGCTACAACTATGCAGATTTTTAAAATGTGCAATAAAACTATTTCTTTTACCCTTGGTGTGCACTATGGCCCTTATTTAAGTCAATGTTTCCATTTTGGAGATGGTTGGACTCAGTAGGCATTATCAGATATCAGCCTTGCTTAAAATGGCTGGACTTAGTAGGCATTGTCAGATACCGGCCTCACATGGTTGGACTTTCCCAGGCTCCCACATGGACTGACTGAGGGCCAGTGGCTCTCCAGGAACCCTCCCTGCCTTCAGGGGCTGGACTGGGACTGCTGGGCACCCAGCTTCATGGATTGAGCAACTACTGGGTTCTCAGCCTCTCAGACTTGAGACAAATGTTATTGGACTATTTTGTCTATATTGCATAAGCCAATACATCCTTTATATATTTATTTATATATGATATATATTATATTCGTTCTATCAGTTCTGTTCCTCTAGAGAACCATAATACAATTACCAGCCCCAGATCCTAGTCATTAGACAAATCAACCAACCCACGAGATGTTCTTGAAAAACTTACAAATTTTTTAAACTTATAAAATATTTTCTTTTTATATTATGTGTATGAGTGTATGGCCTGCATGTCTGTAAGTGTACCTGTGTAATGAAATGCCCATGGAGTCAGAAGGTGTCAGATTCTCCCGGAACTGAAGTTACAGATGGTTTATCCCCCATATGGGTGCTGAGAATACTAGCTGAGCAGCTAGTACTCTTAACTGCTGAGCCATGTCTCCAGCCACACTTAGAAATATTCTAGTCTCAGTGAAGGGGTCAGCCGCAGCGACTGGGTAAATTAACTCTGCAGCAACAGGGAAGGACAAGTGAGCAAACAATAACTTTTCTTCATCCATGTTCTTATCTGGGACACTCCCAGAAGGCTCCTCCCACATTTGGGGTGCATCTTTCCACATCAAAGCAGTCAAGACACAAGCACACCCATGGTCAACCTGATGTGGACTGTTCCTCAATCGAGGTTCCTGCTTCAGTGATCTAAGTTGTGGCAAGTTGACATTTAAAGCCACCCATCACGGGGCTATAGCTCAGTGTTAAATCATTTGCTTAGCATGTGTGAAACCCTGGGTTTGTGTACCATGCCTTGTTTTGTCATTGATGGTTCTTAACCACCAAATGGGTGCTGGGACTCGAACCCGGGTCCTCTGTAACAGCAGTCAGTGTCCTAACCACTGAGCCATCTCTCTAGGCCCCAATTATTTTCCTCTTTATTTTTTTCCCAAAGCCAATTTTATTGACGCTTCATACATTTCATACAAAATTTCCCGATCAAATCTAGACCTGTTCCCCCTTCCTCTCCCCCCCCAGCTCATTTTTATTTATTTTTTACATATGAATTTCATTTTTAGGGGAGGTCTTTTTCAGACAGGGTCTCCCTGTAGCCCCAGCTGTCCTGGAACTCACTCTGTAGACCAGGCTGGCCTTGAACTCACAAAGATCCGCCTGCCTCTGCCTCCTGAGTGCTGGGATTAAAGGCATGTGCCACCATGTCCAGCTATGAATTTCTTAAGATTTTCTAACTAGGCCTGGGTCAGATCCCCAGCACTGTCCCCTCACCCCCAAAATTTATCACAAGTAAACTTCTGAGCTATTTATTGTTTGTTTTTTTTCTGACCCTTAAAAAAAATGTGCCTCTTGGGGCTGGAGAGATGGCTCAGAGGTTATAAGCACTGACTGTTCTCACATCGGACTTGGGTTTGGTTCCCAGCACCCACATGGCTGATCACAACTGTTTGTACCTCCAGTTTCGGGGGCTCAATTCAGTCTTCCAGCTTCTGTGGGTACCTGGACACATTTGGTCCACATACACACTTGCAGCAAACATTAATACACACACACACACACACACACACACACACACAAATCTTTGAAAATTTTTTAAAATGTTGAGCAATAAACTGAAACAATCTACGGGTCAGAGTGGGATCGGCTTGAGTGATATTTTTAATGATATTTACAAGCCTTCTGTCAACATGGTTAATGACTGCATTGCTGATTCTTGGCTGGTTATGATGACCCTCCTTGTAGTGTTTATTGGGCATTGATAAACAAAAACAATGGAACCCTGGGAGTAAAGTACTTGCTGTGAAAGATGAGGACCTGAGTTTGACCCCAAGAACCCACAAAAAAAGCCGGGTGTGGTAGCACATGCTTGTAATGCCAGCCCAGGGGAGCCAAAGACAGACTTCCTGGGGTTCACTGGTCAGCCAGCCTAGCTAATGGTAAGTTCTAGGCCAGCAAAAGACCTTGTCTCAAAAAACAGGTGAACAACGTCCTGAGGAACACCTGAGGCTGACCTTTGGCTTCCACATGAACCTGCAGGCACATGAACATGTTACATCAATACACAATCTGTTCAAGGAGTGTCCAACAGGACCCAAGTGTGGTATCCTTTTCCTTTAACTTAAGTCTGAGTTATCCTGCTCTGCCAGCAAGTCAAGAAATTGTGACCATAGCAGTGAAAAAGATAATTGCCAGTGTAGATAGGAGGCAGAAACTGTCTAAAAACTTTAAAATATTTTATGTGTATAAGTGTTTTGCCTGTATGTGTGTAAGTGCACCTGCATTGCACAATGCCACAGAGGTCCGAAGAGGGCATTGAATTCCCCAGGACCTGGAGTTACAAGTGGTTGTTAGCCACCATGTGGGTGCTGGGAATCCAACCCAGGTCCTTCTAAAAAGACTTTAAATTGCTTGGAATTGATAAACTCACAGAATTGGTAACTAGGGGGCTGCAGTGATGGTTCAGTGGGTAAGCGCACTGGATGCTTTTCAAGAGGACCTGGATTTGGTTCCCAGCACCCACATGAAGGATAACAGCAGTGTGTAACTCTAGTTCCAGGGGATCCAACACCTTCTGGCCTCGATAGGCTTTGTACGACATGGGTGCACTTAAATACATGCAGGCAGAACACTCATACACATAAACTAAAAATCATTAAAAAAAGAAAAAGTAGGAACTGCTAGTAGTAAGCAGTTTTTTTTTTTTTTTTACATGTGCTGGACCTTGTGTCAATAGCATTCATGGATGGCCAGTTTCCTGTCTGGAGTCCTGATGATGCTTATAGGTTTCACCACATAGCATATAGGTATTATAGAGCATTAGCATGGCATTTGCATTTAGAGTGAATGGTAAGGACAGAACCTCCCAGTGATGACTTGAACTAAACTTGATTTGTCAAACAGCAAATTACTTTCCCTATAGCTGTTTTAGGAATTAAAGGAGAGAATAGATGTAGCAGGGCCTCAGTGTAAAGCAGGGGTCCAGATGTGGTTCCCACAGGAAAATCCACTGTGGGCAAGAGGCTTATGGTTGAGCTGGCCTACGGGGCATTATGCCTAAATAATTGTGGATAATGTGCATGGGTATTCAGGGTGTTATGGGTATGTTCATATTATCCAACCTGAGTGGAAGGGTTTAGGGTTTACACTTGCTATAAAGTTTGTTATAAAAATTGTGGCTAGGTATGGTGGTGTACGCCTTTAATCCCAGCACTTGGGAGGCAGAGGCAGGCGGATCTCTGTGAGTTCAATGCCAGCCTGGTCTACAGAGTGAGCTCCAGGCCAGCTGGGACTAAAGAGAGACCCTGTCTCAAAAAAAGAAAAAATTGGGGTACCTCAGGCTGGGGAGATGGCTCTGTCAGTAAAGTACCTGCAATGCAAGCGTAAGGACTTGAGTTCAGATCCTCAACACTCATGTAAAAAATAGTGTGACACGGGGCTGGAGAGATGGCCTAGCGGTTAAGAGCGCCGACCGCTCTTACAGAGGACCCGGGTTCGATCCCCAGCACCCACATGGCAGCTGAGAACCGTCTGAANACACAGTCCTGCTTAAAGAGCTCTGTCGATTAGCATCCTGGCACCTTTTAAAATTGCTCCTGTTTGGGGCTGGAGAGATGGCCTAGTGGTTAAGAGTGCCGGCCGCTCTTACAGAGGACCCGGGTTCGATCCCCAGCACCCACATGGCAGCTGAGAACCGTCTGAAACTCCAATTCCAGGAGAACTCCAGCTCCAGGGGAATCCAAGACCTTCTTCTGACCTCCGCGGTGTTGCACGACACGGGTGCACAGACCTGCATGCAGACAGTACATTGATACACATACAGAAATAAATAAAAAAATAAAAAAAAATGTCTTTAGAAAAAATAGTGTGACACAAACACTGGGTAGGGTGGATGCAGACAGATCCCTGGAGCGCATCGCCTGCTAGCCCAGCAGAATTGGTAAGCTCCAGGTTAAATGAGAAACTGTGTCTCAAAAAATAAGGTGGAGTGTGTTTAGAGGGAGGCCCCAGTGTGATCTCTGGTCTCCAGTGCGCTCACTTGTACACATCCATATGAACAAGTCTCAAGAAAAAAAATGACAGTATCACTATTTCTTAGCTGATTTTATTCCTTTTTGGCATACTTTCTCTTAATCATTTTATTTTTATGTGCATATTTGGGGTAGTAGATCAAAGTCTTAGTAGATCTCTGTGGTTGGCCCTGAGCTCATATGTAGTTCAGGCTAGCCTCAAGCTTGGGATCCTCCTTCCAACTCCCGCTAGGGTTACACACTTAGTAATTTTACCGGATGGCCTGAACTTGATGCTCAACAGCTTTATTGTCTTTTCCTGCTACTTTTTCCTTCTCTGCCCCTTGATACATCTCATAGCTGTATCGTCCTGTGTGAGAGGATGAACAGTGTGATTCTCAGAGTTGATAGTCACTTGTTTCAGAGCCATTCTACTGATTAGTGAAGAAGGAACCTGCATTCCTTCTCACCCCTTACTCGATTTCTCTAGAGCCAAGGGTCGGAACATTTGTAGGAAGGAAAGATAAAGGGAATTTTTTTTTTTTTTTTTGAGACAGGGTCTCCTTGTAGCCCCAGCTGGCCTGGAACTCATGCTGTAGACCAGGCTGGCCTTGAACTCACAGAGATCCACCTGCCTCTGTTCCCGAGTGCTAGGATTAAAGGTGTGCACCACCGTGCCTGGCTTAAAGACAGTTCTTAGCTGCCATGTGGATGCTGGGAATTGAACCCCAGTTCTCTGTTAGAGCAGTTGGTGCTCTTAACCACTGAGCCATCTCTCCAGCTCCCTTTTTACTTTCTACAAATGCAATAGTCACTTGAACCACTGTCCATCGTCATGGTAGGACTCTTTGATGTCTATGTAGCTCAGGCTGGCCTTAAGTTTCACGTGTGGCTGAGGATGACTTGACCTCTCTATTCCCTTGCCCCCTCCTCACTGTTGGAATTACACCACCACACCCAGCTCTCCAGTGAGGAGCTCTTGTGTAAAGCATAGGTTCTCCAGAGAGCCCTGTAGAAACTGCTACACTCCATTCCCTGAAGGCCCTTGGGTTAACCTCAACTATCTGTCCCTCCACCTCTAGTCCATCACCTCTCCTTCTAGAGTGCTCTGGAACAGTGTTTCCAAGACTGGTTTTCCTGGTCCTAGGGGTAGAAAGTGAATTCCAGGTTCCCTAACAGAGGACAGTGCCTACAAACTTCTTCCTGTGTCTTACTGTACTGACTTCCTGGCTAGGACCAGTGGAGCCATTTCTAGCTTCCCTTCCATCCCCTGTGTATCCTAGCCTACATCAGGTTCCTTAGGGCATGCCATGCCCATGGAGCGAGTCTCAGAAAGGCAACAGGTGAGTATTCCAGTAGAGACCTCCTGGCAGCTTTAATTATTAGTGGTGAAGTTTTCAGACCTAAAGATAGGCTGGTGGAGAAGCTAAGTGCTAAGTCTCTTCCAATTCTAGCTGTATCCAGTTTGACCTGTTCCCGAATTATTTCCTTGGAATGCTTTGCTCATCATAAAAGCTTTTGAGAGGGACAAGGGTTGTAGTGCAGTTGGTAGAGTACTTATGCAGTATACGGAGGTCCTGAGCTTCATCCCCAGCACCACATAAACCTTGTGTGCTGGCATATAGTATCTCAGCATTGGAAGGAGGAGGAAGGGGGATCACAAATTCAAGGCCATTCTTAGCCACATAGGGAGTTCAAGACCAGCCTGGAATACATGAGAGTTCCATCTAAAACAAACAAAAAAACATTTAACTCGAAATACTGATATTTATTTTTTGTCTTTTGAGACAGGGTCTCACTGTAGCCCCAGCTATCCTGGAACTTGCTATGTAGACCAGGCTGGTTTTGAGTTCACAGAGATCCATCTGCTTCTGCCTCCTGAGTGCTGAGATTAAAGGCGTTCGTTCATCACCATGCCCACCTCAAAATACAGATTTTTTTCATGTACAATTACAAAGATTTGTTTCTTTGTTAATACTTCATACACAGGACTTAGAACAATGGAACTGGAACTGACCTAAAAGCCACTTCCCCGAAGGCTAGCTCTCATAGTTTTGGAGGATACTATGCAAGTTGTTAAGGGAGAGCATCAATTGAAGGTCCAACTCAGGCTTTAAGGCCTTAATAACCACATCAGTGCCTGGCATAGCAAACTATATTGGGTCAATAGTAGACTTTTATCTTGGGGGTAATCAACAGCTACCTAATTGGACTTAAAGCCCACTCAATGGGAGGGAACTCATGTGTGGTACTGTAAACAATTCCAAATATGTATGTCTGGAGAGGTCATAGACCTTAGAGAAAACCCTAAGGCTGTCACATCCCTAGACAAATGTAATTTCTTACGGTATGATAAATGTGGATCCTTATATTTACAGACAAGTATACCACTCACCCCTCATCAAAGAAGCTTCTTTTGCAACATAGAGTTCCACAATTGCTCACATAAGTTTCTGCAAAATGCCCAACCCTAAGCGACACATCTACGATGGAGCCTCTATCCCTAAGGCTCAGGAGCATAGTGGAACACGGGGTAGAGAGAACACTGATGGAACTCTCAACTCTCATCAACAAAGCTGCCTCATGCAACGTAGGGCAATGAACACAAAGCACAGAGAAGAAGTGTCTAGTGTGTGGGTCCTTTGGCAGGACTCCTGTATTAAACTCCACCCACCCAGAAGAGGGATGCAGAAATATTGTAAGAGCTAGCAGAGAAGGTACGTGACCATATGGAAACAAGAGTCTTATAGGCTCCTGGGACCTCGTTCTTATGAATCTACATCAATGGTGTCAGCATGTATAAGACCCATGTGGGGGGGCTGGAGAGATAGCCTAGCGGTTAAGAGCACCGACTGCTCTTGCAGAGGACCCGGGTTCGATCCCCAGCACCCACATGGCGGCTAAGAACCGTCTGTAACTCCAATTCCAGGAGAACTCCAGTTCCAGGGGAATCCGACACCCTCTTCTGACCTCTGTGGCATTGCACGACACGGGTGCACAAACCTACATGCAGACAGTACATTCATACACATACAAAAATAAATCAAATTAAAATAAAAAAAGACCCATGTGAACTCAAGCAGACAAAAACTCAGCATCGAACTGTGGTAATGGGCAGCAAGCCCAATCTTAGCTGAAGAACTATCAGCAGCGAAATACCTCTGGTGGGGGAAAGCTGATCTTAAAGGGAGGAACTCTAGATAGACTGACTAGACCCCAGTGGATGAACTTGGACTGAGGGATGTCTGGGTACACTAACTTGACTCGATAGGCCTTAACATAAATGATAGAATGCAGCATGAAATCCAGTGTATGTGGGCGGTGGGGGGGATGGGAGAGGAGGTCTAAAGATGATTAAGATATTTCATATGACATACACAAAAGTTCAATAAAAAATTACAAAAATCAAGAAAAACCCATGTTAGAAATGCTGGGTGTGGTGGGCATACCTTTAATCCTAGCATTTGGGAGGCAGAGGCAGGCAGATCTCTCTGAGTTCAAGGCCAGCCTGGTCTACAGAGTGAGTTCCAGGCCAGCTGGGGCGATAGGGAGACCCTGTCTTAAAAACACACACACACACAAAAAAAAAAATTAGTTCCAGGGGCTGGAGAGATGGCTCGGCAGTTAAGAGCATGTGGTCTTCCAGAGTCAGTTCCCAGGACTCGTGTAGGGTAGCTCAGCACTGCTTATAACTCCAGCTCTAAGGAGTTGATAACCTGTGGCCTCTGCAGGCACTGCTTGTATGTGTACACCCCCCCTCCTACACACATACACATAAAAACCAAATCTTTCAAAAAACCATTCAATTTTTAATTCTCCTTCAAAGCAGGTAGATAAAAATAATGGCATTTTTAGTTGAATACCATCTTCTTTGGGCTGTCTGCATGTAACTTGTCACCAGAATGCAGATCTCATTCCGCATTCTGGAGAGGACGTGCTGTTCTTAGGCAACAGTCCCTGCCCCTTGCCTATTATAAAAAAAAATAAAAAAGCTGTGTCCTTTAAGTCCTTCAGAAGGAGAGTTGAGACAGAATATTCCCCTAACAAATCTTTAGTTTGTGTCCATTTCTTTGCAGTGAAAGCCATAATCAGATGCTGATAAAGCATGTTGTCAACACCACCTGCCACATGGGATTAAGATGAGGGGCACAAGGCAGCAGCAGGCACAGGTGAGCCAGCTGTCAGCAAAGACCCTGGTTGAGTCTAAACATGAGCACAAAGGAGGGTTTTTCTCTGAGGCCTTTGTGACTGGTGTGTCAGTGCTTGACTTCCCTATGGTCTGGTAGGTTGTGTAAGTGATCCATCCCATGAAGCAGCAGAAAGGCAGTGATGACCCTGGGTTTGAGTCCTGGCTAACTTATTACCACCCCAGTTCTCCAGATCTTAGTTTTCTCATTAGCAAAATAAATGCAAGAATATCTGCTCTCTGGATGTGAAAAGCCTTTTGAGAAATATTACGTAGAACTACCAAGAATGTGAAGGTAGATTGAAGGCCGTCAAGCCCTGCCCAGCTGTGTGAGAGGGGAAGGACATGCAGACAAGCCATTAGGAAACAGGAAGTAAGTTACTGCTACAGAGCTGAGTTACTAGGTGAGTGCTCTGCTCCTTTGATGCTGAGAATAGAGGCCACAGCACCTGGACCCCCAAGGTGCTGCAAGGTCTGTCACCGTCCTTCTTTGCCAGCCTCACCTTGCACATTTTCTTGTTCCCTCTTTGTCTCAGGTTGTTCTGCTCTTAGCCTTTTAACAGTTAGCACTTTCTCAGCCATGATTCTGACACCACTTTTGTCCCAGTGCACGAGCTTGAAATTGTGTCATGTGACATTAATTTGAGTGGTTTTTACATTAATGTCTGTATCATTTATTTGTCTGAATGAGGAGCAGGGATAAGTCTTTTTTTTTTTTTTTTAACCACTATATTAACGAGGAGCAGGGATAAGTCTTGTCTTGTTTTATCCTTGGTTACCACCACAGTACCTGGCACTCAGTAATATCTGTTAAATGAGATAGGATAGATGAGGTGGATGAGTGGTAGTTCCTCATAACAGACACTCTACACACAAGAAAGCCCTTGGATATTTGAACCTCACCCCTTAACTGACACGTGGCTTACCAGACTTTGAACCTATTGAGAAAGGGGGTAGCTGAAAAGCTATCAGAAAGTTTTCCAGTTGACCAAGGTAGGAAGAAGCCTAAATGTACAGGCTCTGTGCCTAGTGGTGTGTGTACCTCAGGGGTTTTGGATCTGTCTGTGGCAGTGAATGTACAGGGGAGCACACAGGAAAGGATTTAAAGACCTTTCTGGAGAAATTGACTCCCAGGGACTTGTTCTGGGTAAGAAGACAAAAGTTGTTGAATATGAAGTTGTATTTGTATAGATTCCATTTCCTTAGGGGGAAAATGGTCTTTCAAAGAAGGGTACTGGCATGGGCTACTTTACCAAATCTGTTTATTCTGTAGAACTGGAGATTAAGTCCAGGGTCTCCTGTATACTACTAGGCAGATGTTCTAACCCTTGAGCCATATTCCCAGCTCCATACCTGCTGTTTTGTTCTTGTATTTTTTTTTTTTTAGACAGGGTCTCCCTGTAGCCCCGGTTGTCATGGAACTCACTATGTAGACCAGCCTGGCCTTGGACTCACAGAGATCTGCCTGCCTCTGCCTCCCCAGTGCCACCACGCCCAGCCCCTTATCTGTTTTTATTTTTGTTTTTGTTTTTGTTTTGCAGGTAAAAAGAAGTATAACTTTATATTCTTTTTTTATATAGATATATACATAGTTATGTATATACATAAATATACACATACATACATACATACATACATGCATACACATATCACTTGAATTGGAGGATTTTTTTTTTCCTTCCTTAAAAGATGTCATGTTTTCCTTAAGGAAGTGCTCGAAGGTTCCTCCTTGGCAACCCCAACCATCAGTCCTGCTCTTTTGCTCCACATTGGGGTCTTTCCCTCCCATGGTCCCCCAAAATGAAGTCCAATAAGCACAAAGGGATAACTTTGTTCCTTGCCCTCAGAGGTCAACCAAGTCTTAGGGGATTATGCATGGGGGCACCCCTTGAAATGTCCCTTACCTGTTTTTAATGTGTTGATGTGTGTGTGTATTCTTATCAGTAACCACCTTATGATGCTGGGGTTATTTTGTTGAGAGCTGAGAGGTATCAGGAGGGCTCCTAGCTGAACTGCTATCAAGGCTTTTCCTATGGGGCTTACAATGGGAGTTCAGGCAGAGAACATGTCAGTACAGTTGTGGTAGGCAAAGTACTTGGGGTTATTGTTATGAAAAGGATTTCATTTGTAGCCTGTTGATATCTGGGTTAAAAGTAAAGGGGTTTATAGCTTGACATGGTAGCCACATGCCTGTAGTCTCAGGAGATTAGGAAGAAAGAGTTTGAAACCAGCCTAGGCTACCTAGTGAGTTCTAGGCCAGTCTAGAGTACAGAGTGAGACTCTGCCTCAAAAACCATAATAGTAATAACAGTGGTGATGATAATAATTGAGGATTTTTTTTTTTTTTTTGAGATAGGATCTCCCAGTAGTCTCACCTGGCTTGGCACTCACTCTGTAGACCAGGCTGGCCTTGAACTCACAGAGATCCTCCTGCCTCTGCCTCCCGAGTGCTAGGATTAAAGGCGTGCACCACCACGCCCGGCATGGATTTTTTTTTTTTGGTCTTTTTCGAGACAGGGTCTCCCTGTAGCCCCAGCTATCCTGGAACTCGCTCTGTAGACCAGGCTGGCCTTGAACTCACAAAGATCCGCCTGCCTCTGCCTCCCGAGTGCTAGGATTAAAGGCGTGCGCCACCACGCCCAGCCCGGCATGGATTTTTTAAACTTTGTTATTTATATTTAATTTATTAATGAGGCAAGGTCTCATGTAACCCAGGCTGGCCTTGAATTCACTATTTATTTGAGGATGGCCTTGAACTTCTGATCCTTCTGCCTTCCAAGCATACACCACCGCACCTGGTTTTGTGTACTGCTAGGAATCAAACCCAGGGTTTCCTGCATTCTACCAACTGAGTTACATCCTCTTCCCTAAGAAAGGGTTTATAATCCATTCTTTTGCATATGGCAAAAGACATTTTTGTGAAACTGAGAATTCTTTGCATAAGCAGGCCCAGGCCCACTTTGTGTGGTAAGAGGCACAGCCTAGGTAACCAGTTTGGCCCAGTGTGTCTGAGACTCTGGTTTTAGCAATGCAGGTACTGAGTCCTGGAGAGATCAGAAGTGTTTGTCACCCTGCTGTGCACTCACAGTGACCACTACTCAGTGAGAAACATCAGCAGACCTTTCACAGCCTCATAACAGAAACAAGAATAGATTCCTGCTGGGAGTGGTGGCACATGCCTCTAATCCCAGCATTCAGGAGGCAGAGGCAGGCTGATCTCTGTGAGCTCAAGGCCAGTCTGGTCTACAGAGTGACTTCCAGGCCAGCTGGGGCTACAGGGAGACCTTGTCTCAAAAAACAAAAACAAAAACAGAAACAAATTTAAAAAAGAAACAATAGATCTCTACTCTTTAGTACTTGGGATCTACAAAACAGATTATTATGCTTCTTTGTCAAACTGCACATTGAAGGTGGGGGTCCTGTCCCAGGGGCTATTACAGGCTAATAGCTCACTTTCCTTTACAACACAACTCATCAGCTTTTCCAGCTACACACTCAGTACCTCTTCACACTGGATTTCATCTCTGATCGTTACAGCCTTGTGAAATATTTTTCTTAGTGATAGAATAACCAAAACAATTAAGTATATAATTTATGTTATGTTTTTTTTCAAGTAATTTCACCCAGACTGACCCATACTCACAGCAGTCCCCCTGCCTCAGCCTCTTAAGTATTGGTATTGTTAGTGTAAGCTACTGTGCTCCGCTTTTTTTCTTCTTCTTGTAGTTTGAGACAGGGTCTCGCTTTGCAGCCCAGGTGGGCCCTGAATGCTCAGTTCTTAGCCTCTCAGGTGCTGGGATTACAAGCCTGCATTTCTTCTTTTTTTTTTTTTTTAATGGAATTTTATTTTGATGAAAAACTGGAGTTTACAATCATTTAGTAAATGAAGAGCAAACAGTACATTTTCTGTCCCATAACTCTTAAGAATAAAAAAAGGCATTAGTAAATATGTGAACAGATTAAGGGTAAGGCAGACTGGACAAATAAACCACCCCTGATCATTCACACTCCCTGAATGTGGCTCACTATGAAAGGGTGAAACGGCACTGGAGATAAGTGAACCAATACATTAGGAGCATCAAATTTCATACTAACTGTTCAAATAAACCCAGGATAAATATGATTTGTCCCTCATGGACACACTATACGTATTTTTACTGACTAATACTTTGATAGAAGCACTTAAGTTGTACTATACATCACAACTCTAAAATGGCTTGGATAGTTCCATTTAACCACCATTTATAAAGTACAACTATATAATATTCTGCATTTCATCTGGGTATGATGAGTATTGATCTACATTGAAAGTACCCCAGCTGCCAATTTCCACTTCTTTTTTTAAAATATTTTTTTATTTTTTTATGTGTATGAGTGTACTGTCTGCATGTAGGTTTGTGCACCTGTGTCATGCAATGCCATGGAGGTCAGAAGAGTGCGTCGGATTCCCCTGTACCTGGAGTTAAAGATGGTTTTTAGCTGCCATGTGGGTGCTGGGAATCGAACCCGGGTCCTCTGCAAGAGCAGTTGGTGCTCTTAACCACTGAGCCATCTCTCCAGCCCCAGTTTCCACTTCTGAAAAGGCCTAGATGTGTGAAAAAGGACTGTCCCCATACAAAGAACCAATTTCACAAACCTACTGGAAAACAAATACATTTATAAAACTGGAACCAGGATGCTAAAGTTGTACTCGTTAAAAAAAAAAAAAATCAGCTACCTTTGGTCTTTAAAAATAGCCTGCACGCATTATTCTAAACATGTGCATCTCACAATGAAGAAAAGTGGCCTTGGAGTGCAGAATGAGGAGTACAAGGTCACTGAAGAGTAGCATGCTATGGTTTCACCGGATGTCACCATCACAGCATTGGATTCTGTGCATCAGGATTGAGGTGAGTGTTGCCTGAAGGGGGGTGGTTGGGGAGGATGTCCAGCCCATCCACTTGTGGAGTTGGGTGCATGACTACTAGTTGGTCTTGAGGAATGTCTGCAGCCGCTGCTGCCAGGTTAGTGATAGATTTACTCTTTACACACTGAATGTCTACATACCGACTCTTTCCTTCTTCCTTCTCTTGTACATAGTTGTAAATGACTTCCAGATGGCTCCCTGGCCTTTTCTTTACTTTTCTTTGAAGGTTGGATAACCTTCTATTCCCAATCGAATCTTCTTAACACCCCTCTCCTTTAAAACTGATTTGGCCACATCTCTGTTTTCAATGTACTTGAAAAATCTATATAATTTTGTGCTATAAATAATTTGGGAATAGATATCAAATGATGGTGCTTGTAGGCAATTTGAATTTTATCTGGAAGAAACGATCCTCCCTCTCATGGTAGCCAGTGCCCAGAGTGGGGAACAAGAATGTCATATAGTGGTACTTACAGATGATGATGTAGTTGATTGGGATGAGAAGTATCCACCACAGATGGGAGAAGAATATTCCCAAATTACTTATAGCACAAAAGCATCTCTATATAAATAGAATTTCAGATGAGATAAACATGTTTATAAAACACTATGCCCTGCTTTTGAATTCCCAACTGAAGATCCCCAGACCACCAAGATAATCAAATCTTTGACAAATGGGAATTACCACTCCTCCCCAACAAAGTGATGAAGGTTAAAGAAGAAAACAGATTCTACAGAGATGCTTTATTGTAGTGACTCCTGGGCGAAGCTGGATCTAGACGATCAGGTTGGCAGGTCCTGGTGTGAGGGACACAGAGCCATTGAATTCATCCCCTGGAGCGCAGGCTGCTGGGGCTTCGGGATGAGCCGTCCAGGGAGGAGGAACACCTTCATTTCCCAGGTAGGCAGAGAAGACGAAGAGAAGTCCACCCAGTGCAAGGAAAAGTCCAGCAGCCCAGCCCAGGAACAGGGCATCTCCAAACTCCCACCGAGGTACAATCTCAGGGACATTGCTATCCCAGAAGTCGTGGAATGTTACATAGGCCACCCAGGAAACTGGAAAGAGGGTAGTGACTGAAGCTAGTGCCTCCAAAGTCCCTCCCAGGAGGCACAGCCGCCTCTTGAATTCACCTCTGTTCCTGTGAAACTGGAAGCACTCTGACCCACATACAGAGAGCAGAAGCCCCAATAGTCCCATACCATTGGAGGCCACCATGAGGATGCGGCCTACCTGTAGCTCCTGGGGCAGAGACAAGAAGGACTCAAAGGCTTTGCACACGGTGCCAACTTCCTCCTGATTCACGCAGGCCTCCCAGAGCCCTGAGACCCAGGTCTCCATTTCAATCAGGTCCAAATTGAGAGTCTTCCACTGGGGCAGGATGGTGGTGACACATGAGCACACCCAGCCAAGGAGAGAGAGGAGCAGACCGCCAAGCTGGACTCCCCCTCGGAAACCACAGGCCATGGTGCTCGGCTCCTCTGGTCAGCTGAGATGACTTCAGGATACTGCAGGGAAGGTCTCACGTTTAGAGAGGACTCCTGTGTTCGTTTTTAGTACAGCAGCTGAGGCAGGTGTCAGGAACTTGGCAATGTTTATGTTTAGGGGCGGGGCCAAGATCAGACATGCTGGTGATTCTGAAGGAGGGTTCCACTGAGAGGGGCCAGTTGCAACACATCCAGCAATATGTATTAGACAAATACATTCATGAAGTCAGAATCATTCCTCAAGATCACAAGAATCATCTCTGGAATTACAGCTTGATATGATCTTTCTGGAGGGCAATGTGACTTCATTTTCATAGTTTAAAGTATATGGGGCTGTTGAGATGGCTCTGTGGGTAAAAGTACTTTCTGCCAAGCATCCTGAGTTCAATCCCTAGGACCCATATGGTAGAAGGAGAGAACTATCACAAGTTGTCCTCTGACCTCTGTGTAGAACACACACATACACACAAAAATAAACAATAAAAAATTTTAAAATGTGCATTTTATGTATATGAGTGTTTTTCCTGTGTCTCTAAGTGCACCACGTGGTGCAATGCCTGTAGAGGCCAGAGAGGGATTAAAGATGGTTGTTAGCCACCATGTGGCTCCTGGGAACTGAACCTTCATTTTCTTCAAGAGCAGTCAGTGCTTTTAACCACTGAGCCATCTCTCTAGCCCCATAATAAAATTTTTTTAGCCCCATAACAATTTTTTTAATAATATAAGTAGACTTGGACCCAGAACCTATCTAAAGAAATTTATCCAATTTTTGTGTATATCAAAGATTTATGAAAATGTCCATCGAAATTATGTTAATTGCAGATTTTGGTTAATATAAGACTGCCATTTAAAAAGTAATGTTGTGCCAGGCATGGTGGTGCATGCCTTTAATCCTAGCACTTGGGAGGCAGATGCAGGTGGATCTTTGTGACAGCCTGGTCTATAGAGAGAGTTCCAGGACAGCTGGGGCTACAGAGAGACTCTATCTTGAAAAGACTCTATCTTGAAAAGACAGCTGGGGCTACAGAAAGACTCTATCTTGAAAAGACTTAAATAAATAAATAAATAAATAAATAAATAAATGTGATATTGCAGAGGCTGGCAACTTAGCTTAGTAGGGTGTCTGGCTATTGGGTGCAAAGCCCTTGGTTTCAGTCCCATACCACATGACTGGATGTGGTGGCACAAACCTGTACTCTTAGCACTCAGGTGGCGGAGGCTGGAGGACAGGAAGTTCAAGGTCATCCTTGGCTATGTAGTGAATTCATAATAGTCTGGGGTACTTTAAAGCCTAATGTAGAAAAACTCTAACAATTTTTTTTTTTTTTTGGTCTTTTCGAGACAGGGTCTCCCTGTAGCCCCAACTGTCCTGGAACTCACTCTGTAGACCAGGCTGGCATTGAACTCACAAAGATCCACCTGCCTCTGCCTCCCAAGTGCTATGATTAAAGGTGTGCGCCACCACGCCTGGCTTAACAACTTTTTAAAATTTATTTATTTATTTATTTGTTTATTTATTTTATTTATTTATTTTTTTTGGTCTTTTCGAGACAGGGTCTCCCTGTAGCCCCAGCTGTCCTGGAACTCACTCCGTAGACCAGGCTGGCCTTGAACTCACAAAGATCCACCTGCCTCTGCCTCCCAAGTGCTAGGATTAAAGGCGTGCGCCACCACACCCAGCCTAAAATTTATTTTTATTTAATGTATATGAATGTTTTGCCTGTGTGCATGCATGTGTGTGTGTGTGTGTGTGTGTGTGTGTGTGTGTGTACTACATGTATGTAGTACCCTCAGAGTCTAGAAGAGGTGTCAAACTCTGCCTTATGGACTGTTGTTAGCTACCAGGTGGGTGCTGAAAACCAAACTTGGGTCTTCTGCAAGAGCAGCCAGACCTCTTAACCACTGAGCCACCTTTCCAGCCCCTGTAGAAGAAAACTTAATGACATAAAATGGTGGTGGGTGAGGGTGGGAGAGGAGCTGCTTCATTTCACAGCAGACAGGAAGTGGAGTGGAGTCTGATAATGTAAGGGAGGCCCACACTGATCTCCATCGTTAGGCCCCATCGTTATTCTGTTGTTATTACTAACCCTAGGACCACGTTTACTGAATAAGTTAGTTGCCTCTATGAGAGAAAGCCAGGACACTTGTGTCTACGCTAGACAGGAGAGACCAAGATTGGCCTCTCAAGTAACAAGAGAAATGGGGGAATGAAGGGCAATGAGTTAAAAACCTATTTGCTGACCATACCAAGGCCTCCATTCTAGACAAAAGGGGGAACTTTTACCAATACTGTAAAGTTAAAAATAAAAGCTGCAGGAAGACTGTGCAGGGATCAGGGTAAACATGTTTTTTGAAATAACTGTTGCAGGTGGTCAGTACAAAGGCCAGATAAGCATGTTTTCCACATAACCCAACAATCTCAGGAACTATATGTTTTCAACAACCCAACAATTCCAGGAAATATACCATGAATCCTATTCCCCTTCACCCCCTACCCTCAGGGCTCTTACAAGCCTGCCAAACCCACAGCCTACACCCGCGAGTGTTTTTGCTGAGTTATACAAGCCCACCAATCCTGTAACACCAAGACTTGGAAACCCCCGTGCTTGTGATTTTTCCCTTTAAAATGAGTGCCTGTACGGAGCCTTGGGGCTCTTCCTAGTCCTGCTGTGCCAGGTACAGGAACAGCCCAGGCTTAAGCTTGCTGATAAAAAGATTCTCTTTTGCATCAGTGTCTGGTCTCCTGGTGGTCTGCAAGGGTCTTGGATTCAGGGCATAACAATAAGAGAAAGGAGGTGACCACATGGTATACAGAGCACAGAGATGGCAATTTCTTTTTCTTCTTCTTCCCTTTCCTTTTTTTTTTTTTGTGAGACAGGATCTCCCCGTAACTTCTGCTATCCTGGAACTCACTATGTGGACCAGGCTGGCTTTGAACTCACAGAGATCTGCTTGTCTCTGCCTCCCAAGTGCTGGGATTAAAGGTGTGAACCACCATACCGGCCTACTGTTTCCCTTTTCTTTCTTCCTTCCTTTTTCTTCCTTCCTTCCTTTCTCTCCTTCCTTCCTTTCTCTCCTTCCTTCCTTCTTTCCTTCCTTCCTTCCTTCCTCTTTCTTTCTTTCTCTCCTCTCTCTCTTTCCTTTCTTTCTTTCTCTGTCTTTCTTTCCTTCCTTCCTTCTCTTTCTTTCTTTCCTTTCTCTCTTTCCTCTCTTTCTTTCTTCCCCTTTTCCCTTTCCCCTTTCTCCTTTCCCCTTTCCCCTTTCCTTCTTCCTATAGCCCCAGCTTGCTATGGTGACCAAGCTGGCCTCCATCTCACAAAGATCTGCCTGTCTCTGCCTCCCAGGTGCTGGGACTAAAGGCATGGGCTGCCGTGTGTGTGTGTGTGTGTGTGTGTGTGTGTGTGTGTGTGTATTAACCATGGTTACATTAATGCTAGGATTTTGGATAGTTTTACTCTTAGTGAATTTCCCCAATGCCCTATGTCCCGCCTAGACTCAGAACATTCCAGGAGAGAAATGCTCCCTCTGCTTCCACTGCTGCTGCTAAAGGGCAGTGGTGGTACCTAGATACCAACCATACCAGCTTCTAGTTCTGTCACTGCAGATCCCACAGCACCAGGATCTGAGAGGAAAGGAAATAATTTACATTTACTGAGTGTGGTTAAGAGTCAGGCTTTGTGTTGGGAGTTTTGTATTTAATTTTCATACTGACAGTGTATGGGGCAGGTTAGAGAACTTGCCCATGTCCCTGCTGGTAGGGACACCTGATGCTATACCTGAGGTACATGACTCAGACACTTCATGTTCTTGTCCTTAGTCACAGCAGTGGTTTCTTCTGCCCTGCCTGTGTATGGTGGTGTACAGAACATAAGAGCTTGTCTTCATGTTAAAGCAGAGAATAAACCCAGGATTTATTATATCGAAGTCATAAATGTCTGACCAATGTGTGTGTGTGTGTGTGTGTGTGTGTGTGTGTCTGTGTTGTGCTGTGTCTTGGTTGCCAGGTGTGTGTGGCAATTCTTTTACCTGCTGGGCCATCTTGCTCTCCCTCCACCGTCTATTTCGAAGCTCACTAATTTGGCGAGCCCAGCTGGCCAGTGAGCTCGGGGACCTCCTGTCCTCCCCCTCCTTAGTGCGAGCATCACAGGTACATCATGTTCATCTGTTTTCCACTCGGGCGTTGAGGATTCAAACTCAGGTCTCATGCTTGAGCAGCAAGCACTTTACTGCTAAACCTTTTTTGTTTGTTTTGTTTTTGAGACAGTGTCTTCCTGTAGCCCCAGCTATGTACATAAGGCTGGCCTTAAACTCAGAGATCTGCCTCCCGAGGAATTAAAGACATATATCACCACTCCTATCAGCAGAATATAATTTTTGTATTTTTTTTTTTATTTTCCTGAAAGAATCCTGTCCCCTTTGTCTTTCCTGCCCATCATCTGCTTTCAAAATAGTAATTATTGTGTTTTTGTTTGGTTTTGGTTTTGTCTTGAGACAGGGTCTCCCTCTAGCCCCAACTGTCCCAGAACTCACTTTGAAGACTAGGCTGGCCTTGAACTCACAGAAATCCACCTGCCTCTGCCTCCTGAGTGCTGGGATTAAAGGCGCACACCACCACATCTGGCTTTGTGTTTTCATGTGATCACTTAGCACACACCCTGTTGTATAGTTATAAGTATGTAATACAAATTTCCAGACATTTCAACCGTAGTTCCTTTTTTTGCCATTGGGCATTTATTGCTAGTGACATTTAAAATTCAACAATCTTCCAAAAGGAGGGCTTTGGTTTTTAGGGCACTTTCCAAGGTCTTGTGGCTGCTCTAGAGGGCTTGCTTTCGCAACACGGGTTCCATTTTCTTTGCTCCTGGAACAGGAAACTACCTCTTTTGGCTTTACTAAGCCATGCAGATTGCCATGGACCTTGAGTGCTGCCTTGAGGTCAGCTCTCACAAGATTCTTTAAGAGATTATTTTATTTTATGTTATGATTGTTTTGCCTACATGGAGATGCATGTGTACCACCTGTATCCCTGGTGCACCAGGAAGGTGTCTGATCCTCTGGAAGTGGAGTTAAAGAAAGTGGTGAATCAACATGTGACTCTGGGACCCATCACTCCAGCCTACAAAACAAAACAAAACAAACCCCAACTTTTAAAGAATAAAAACTGTTTTAGTCAAAGAAGTACATTTTTATTACAAAAATAGAAAACAAGGGGACATGAATGAACAATCTAAGTCCACTACCTAGAGAAATAATTATCTACCTATCTACCTACTACCATCTATCTACCTACTACCATCTATCTATCTATCTACCTATCTATCTATCTATCATCTATCTATCTATCTATCTATCTATCTATCTATCTATCTATCTATCTATCTATCTATCCCATCTTCCTACCTACCTACCTACCTTTCTACATGCTCTGGCTGGCCTAGAACTGGTTCTATAAAGACCAGGCTGGCATTGGTCTCAGAGATCCATATACCTCTGCCTCCCCAGTGCTAGGATTTAAAGGGGTGTGGCACCATGACCTGTCTATACATTTTTTTTTTTTGAGACAGCTGGTCTGGAGTTCACAATGTAGACCAGGATGGCCTTGAACTCACAGAGATCCACTTGCCTCTGCCTCCCGAGTGCTGGGATTAAAGGCATGTGCCACCACGCCCGGCTTATACTTATATTTTTTAAAGGCATCATACTGTACCTTGTGAATATCTCCCAGTATGAAACTTAATTTTAAAAAGCTCTCAATAGCTGGGAATGGTAGAGAAAATCCCAGTACTCAATAGGTTGGGGCAGGAGGATAGTCATGAATTTGAAGTCAGCCTGGGCTACAAAGGTCCTGTTTGGAAACAAAAATTACAAAAACAAACAAGCAACCCACAAAACTTTAAATAACAGTGCAGGAGAGAAGGCCAGCAGTTACATCCAGCACTTGATTCAGGCTGCTCACAAAGGCCTGTAACTGGCTCCTGGTGAGCCAGTTCCTCTGGTTTCCACAGGCATTTGCACTCACGTGTGCGCGCATGTGTATACAAACATACATACATACATACATACACACACACACAAATCTTAAAAAAAAAGCTTTTGATAAAATTAATTTGTAATCTCTGATAGGAAGTGTTAAGAATCTTGTTCTAGGGCTGGAGAGATGGCCTAGCGGTTAAGAGCGCCGACCGCTCTTACAGAGGACCCGGGTTCGATCCCCAGCACCCACATGGCGGCCGAGAACCGTCTGAGACTCCAGTTCCAGGGGAATCCCACACCCTCTTCTGACCTCCGCGGCATTGCACGACACGGGTGCACAAACTTGCATGCAGACAGTACATTGATACACATACAAAAATAAATAAAAATTAAAAAAAAAAAAAAAGAATCTTGTTCTAGTACGTACAGGACTAACAACTCCAAGGCGCAAAATTCTCATAGACTCAGCACGATCGTGTCCAGACAGTGAATTTTTGTTTTTTTTTTGTCTTTTCGAAACAGGGTCTCCCTGGAGCCCCAGCTGTCCTGGAACTCACTCTGTAGGCCAGGCTGGCCTTGAACTTGCAGAGATCCGCCTGCCTCTGCCTCCCCGAGTGCTAGAATTAAAGGTGTGCGCCACCACGCCCGGCTGAGAGTGAATATTTTAACAAGAGATCACGATGGGCTCCATCAGTCTTCTGGGTAGATAATTCCACAAGGAAACGTCTTGAAGTTTTCTGAAACTTCATTTTGGACTTGTCAGATAGAACCTTTCTTTTCTTTTTTTTTTTTTTTTTTTTGTGACAAGGTCTCCCTGTAGCCCCAGCTGTCCTGGAACTCACTCCGTAGACCAGGCTGGCTTTGAACTCACAAAGATCCTCCTACCTCTGCCTCCCAAGTGCTAGGATTAAAGGCGTGTGCCACCACGCCCGGCTGAAAAGAACTTTTCATGGCTTCTGGTGGGAAAAAAAAAAAAGGCGGGAAAGGACAGACATTCGAAAACCATGGAGAAGCGACTGCGCCTGCGCACTTTGCGGGTTTCCCCAAAGCCTCGGACGCCCCACCCCTGGAGGCGCGGGGTCTACTGGGAGCTGTAGTGAGGCTCTCGCCTATGCGCGTGCGCCCGGCTCCACTGGACTCAGTTTCCCGGCAGCCCGCGTAGCAGAAGGTTCGTTCTGCCTAGCTGGCCAGCTGAGCTACCTAGTCGGTGAGTGTTGCCGTCATGGCGTCCTTCGTGACGGAAGTCCTGGCTCACTCGGGCAGCCTGGAGAAGGAGGATCTCGGCACTCGGATCATCCGCCTGACCCAGCGAGTCGAGGAGATTAAGGTGCGGGCGGCTTGCCGGGGCTGACCAGAGAGGACGCGGGGTTGGCGTATCCGGAGCCGGGGGCAGGGGGTGGGCGCTCTCCCAAGTTCGGCTCCTGGGAGGTTGGGGCCGAGGCTGAGGGACCGGAGGAGTGGGAGGAAGGAGGTGCGGGGATTCTGGAGCGCGCCCACCGGGCGTTTGGGACCGAGGACCAAGGCCTGGTACTGAGGCGAAAGGGGCGAGGAGTGGGGTTGGGTTGGGTTGGGTTGGGTGTGAATGAGCCGGAAATGGAGAAGACTGGCGACCAGCCGAGCGCGAGGTAGGCCAGGGAGCCCCGAGCTGCCCAGGGAGGGATGTGACAACGACTGGACCTCTACCCCGGTAGTGGCTGACATCAGTCCACCCACTCCATCTGTGGGTGAGTAGAACAGTTCGGGGAGGATTGCGCCATTCTCAAAATTATCTTTTAGACTTCTGAATATGTTTATATAACTTTTTTTTTTTTTTTTTGTCTTTTGGAGACAGGGACTTCATGTAGCTCCAAGTGGCCTGGACCTTGCTGTGTGTGTAGATCAGGCTGGCCTCGATCTCACAGAGATCTGAGATCCGCCTGCCTCTGCTAGGATTAAAGGCCGTTTATAAAACTCTTTTAATTCATGCACAGAACTTGAGTGCTAGGATGTCAACGGTACTTGCGTGGATTTTCGGCACACAGCTACACACAGTTTCAGTTTGTATTGATGTCGTTACAGTAAGGCAAGCAACATCCTACCGCTGATTTCATTTAAAATGAGGTCTATCTGCCTGAGTCTGGACTTATGGAAACAAGCTGGTCAGGCTCTTCCTAAAAACTCTTTTAAAAAGAGATTTATTTTTATTAATTTTGATGTTATTTTTGTATATTTTGATGAAGTGTGTATGGGTATGTGTATGTGAATGCAGATGCCCCTGGATCTGGAATTAACAGGCAGTTGTGAGGCACCTAACCTGGGTGCTGGGAACCTAACTTTGCTTGGGTTCTGCAAGTGCAGTAGGCTCTGTTAACCACTGAGCCATCTCTCCAGCCCCTTTCCAACAACTATTGATGTTGGCTTCCTAAGAGTAGTGGCTTACAGAATGTCATGTGCTTATATCTCTGTTATTAAGGAGACTAAGGTTTCCTTTATTTATTTATTTATTTTATTTATTTATCGGTCTTTTGGGACAGAGTCTCCCTGGCCCCAGCTGGCCTGGAACTCACTATGTAGACCAACTGGCCTTGAACTCTCGGAGATCTGCCTGCTTCTGTCTCCTAAGTGCTGAGATTAAAGGCATATGCCACCAAGTCCTGCTAGAAGGACTGAAAGATGACATTGCACATAGGGCTTCTACCTATCTAGCCTACCTTTCCTAAAAGTAGTTTCATACGTGAACTTGAACCTTCAGTCAAATGAGAATTATTTTCCGTGCCTCAAGCTGGCATACTTTTTTCCTCCTAGTTCCCACATTTTGCTTATTTTGCTCTTTCTCTACCACTTTAATGTATTTCTACCTGTTGTTGGGTGGTGGTGGTTGTTCTTGAGACAGGGTTTCACTCACTGTGTAGCCCCAGCCAACCAGGAACTCTATGTAGACCAGGCTGGCCTTGAACTCAGAGAGATCTACCTACCTTGGTCTCCTAAGCACTGTGATTAAAGGTGTGTGCCACCATCCCTGTATTCTGTGTTTTCACTTTCTGTCTCAAATATAGTCTCCTGCATCAAATGCCTGGTTTTCTCTGAGAGATGTCTTTCTGCTTGTATTGGGAGATTTTGTAACTGTAATATTTAAGTCCTGTATTTTGGTTAATTTAGCAAATAGTATCTTTCCTACCTGAAAGGAATTAGTTTATGGGGAACTATACTCATATGTTCAGCAATTTATTAAGTTGATTTGAATTAAAGGAGATGAAACATTTCATTATTAGTTTTAAGGTTTTTATTGCATTTATTTGAGCGTGCGTGTGTGTGTGTGTATGTGTGTATGTATGTGTGTGTGTGTGTGTATCCATCTGTGTCTGTCTGCGTCTTTGTGTCTGTTGGTGAATCTTGCAGGAGTCATTTCTGTCTTTCTACCATGTGGGTCCCTGGAATTTAATTCAGGTTGCCAGGCTTTGGAAGCAAGGGCCTTCACATGCTGAGCTGTCTTCCCAGCCACTCAAATTATTTTAGAGTTTTAAGATTAGATCCCAAGGCCAGGTGTGGTGACACATACTTTTAATTGCAGCATCTAGGAGGCATAAGCAGGTAGATCTTTATGATTTCAGCGGAAGCCTGGTCTACATAGCAAGTTCCAGACCAGCAAGGGCTACACAATGAGACTTTGTTATACATCCCCCCAAAGAAAAAAATAGATGAGGTCTTAAAATTTTGTGGGAAGGAAGGTAGACATTAAATTGCTTATGGTATACAGATTATGGATTTATCTGTTTATATGATGGAAATTTTTGGGAGTAGTCTGATTATAGTTCCATCGTGACACTTTCCACCTCACCTTTCCTATTTTCAGCTTTCATACAAACCTTGAGCATGGTTGGAGTTAGGTAGTGGTTATCTTCCTATACTTTAATAAGGTGTAAGACCCTTGGGAATGAGAGATGAACTGTGTATTTTTAACAAAGGTCCTTCTTCATCTCATTGTCACCCTATAGAGTGAGGTGTGCAATCTGATCAGCAAGAAGTACAGTGAATTCCTGCCCAGTATGCAGAGAGCAGAAGAGCTGGTGTCCCAGGTGGACCAGCTATCTAATGACATCGACCTGCTGAAATCCAGGATAGAGAGTGAGGTAAGAGGAGTTTGCCATGGTGGCTGGGTTTAGGTTTTGTAGGGAGGCATTTAGCCTAAGTTCCAACTTTCAAGACCAAATATCCCTTCTTGGTAAATAGAATTATTGTGGCTTCAGTTCTAAATTAGAAATCCTATTTCTCAAAATTATAGTTAAACTACTTCTTTTTATGGTAAATTTTTGCTACAGTTGCTTTTTGAGACAGGGTCTCACTATGTAGCCCTGGCTGCCCTGGAAGTTGCTATGTAGACCAGACTGGCTTGGCTTGAAACTCATAAGCAACCCACCTGCCTTTGTTTCCCAAGTTCCAGGACTAGGACTAAAGGGGTGTACCACCATGCCCCACATACGGCAAATTTTTTAGTGAGAATAATGTCTTCTTTTTTTTTTTAATTTTAATTTTAATTTTAATTTTTTTTTCAAGACAGGGTCTCTCTATATCCTTAGCTGGTCTGAAACTCGCTATGTGGACCAGGCTGGCCTCAATCTTATGGAGATCCACCTGCCTCTGCCTCTTGAGTGTTGGCTCAAGAATAATAATGTCTTACATTTGCATGGCTTTTTTTTTAAATTAAAGAAAATCTCAAGGCTGGATGTGGCAGTGGATGCCTTTAATCCCAGCACTCAAGAGGCAGAGGCAGAGGCAGAGGCAGAGGCAGAGGCAGAGGCAGAGGCAGGGGCAGGTGGATCTCTTGAGTTCAAGACCAGCCCAGTCGATATAGTGAGTTACAGGCCAGCTGGGGCTACAGGGAGAACCTGTCTCAAAAAGAAAGAAAAAATCTCAGGAGTTTTCATAAGAAAATGAAAACACATAAAGCTTAATTTGGACTTTTGTCTTTTCCTAATTTAAAATGTATCTTCCTCTCTCTTGTTGAGGCAGGGTCTTGCTATGTAACTCAGGCTAGCCTGGACTTCATTATGCAGCTCAGGCTGGCCTTGCACTTGCCATGCTCCTGCTTCCGCCATCTCAAGTGTTGAGATTAGAGGGTAGAGGCATGTGTCACTATGCATAACTACACTTTGATCATTTATTAGCCTTCTCTTAGCTCTGCAGCTGGCCTCAATACATTTAAGGCTCAGAACACTGTTTCCTAGATTTGGGCCTTATGGGAAGTTGGCTTGGTCTGTCCGTTACCACTGGACTCCTTCCCATGACCATATAGAAGATTCTTGGGCTGTGCTTTACAAACTTGAAACTCTGGTATAATATAAAATGTTTACCATGTATGCTGGTGTGTTATCAAAAAAATTAGTAAGCCAGTCTGAAAACAGATTATCTGCTTTATAGTAAAAGAAAATGTAGGGCTGGAGAGATGGCCTAGCGGTTAGGAGCGCCGACCGCTCTTACAGAGGACCCGGGTTCGATCCCCAGCACCCACATGGCGGCCGAGAACCGTCTGAAACTCCAATTCCAGGAGAACTCCAGTTCCAGGGGAATCCGAGACCCTCTTCTGACCTCCGCGGCATTGCACGACACGGGTGCACAGACTTGCATGCAGACAGTACGTTCATACACATACAGAAATAAATAAAATAAAATAAAAATAAAAGAAAATGTACATGTATTATCTCAGCAGCATTTTCCCATATAGTTTCATAATATCCTCTTAGGAAAAATAGTGAGAAGAAAGAATGCTAACAGCAGAGATTTAAAGTCTGATTTTTTTTTAAATTCTTTTTTTTATTTTTTTAATTATTGCTACCTTTAAATTTTTTTTTTTTTAATTTGTTTCTTTTGTGTGTATGAATGTACTTTCTGCATTCAAGTCTGTGCACCCGTGGTGTGCAATGCTGCGGAGGTCAGAGAGGGCATCGAATTCCCCAGGAACTGGAGTCCGGTTCTCAGCCGCCATGTGGGTGCTGGGAATCAAACCCAGGTCCTCTGCAAGAGCAGTCTGCGCTCTTAACTGCTAGGCCATCTCTCTAGCCTTTAAAGTCTGATTTTTATGTCCATTTCTATGTCCATTGCCTGATTTTTATGTCCATTTCTATGTCCATTGCTCATGATTGGTATTCAGAATCATGATATTGAAATTCTCAGCATCCTTATTAGAGACATCAGGACTGGTCCCTATTTGCTAGAGAGAGAGAGAGAGAGAGAGAGAGAGAGAGAGAGAGAGAGAGAGAGAGGAGACAGGGTCTCTGTCTCTGTCCCAGCTGTCCTGGAACTCACTCTGTAGACCAGGCTGGCCTTGAATTCACAGAGATCCGCTTGCCTCTGCCTCCCAAGTGCTAGGATTAAAGGCATACACCACCCCGCCCGGCCCATGTATGTGCTTTTAAGGGACTGGGACTCCTCACAGCTCCAGCTGACCTGGAACTTGCTATGGTAGACGAAGTTGGCTTTAAACTCACAGAGAACAGAGATCTGCCCACCTCTGCTTCCCAAGTGCTGGCGATTTAAGGCTTGTGCCACCACACCTGGCTGTGTTTCTGTTTTTGAGACAGGCTCTTATGTAGCCTAGGCTGGCCTTGAGTGTCTGTGGAGTGGAGGGTGACTGAACTTGTAATCCTCCTGCTTCCACCTTCTAGGTGCTGGGATTATGTTACCATTTCTGAGGGACTAGGTGACAGTTTTATTAAACACAAAGTGAACCAGTGTATTTTTCAGAAGTGCTTTAGAAAACTTGAATCACAAACCTGGAAACCGTTGGTTGCCTAGAAAATCTGTTTAGCAACCCATTCACTAATCATTCTGATTGTAGAATTTTTTTTTTTAATTTTTTTTACATTTTTATTTATTATTTTATATGTATGAGTGTACTGTCTGCATGTAGGTTGGTGCATCTGTGTCATGCAGTGCCGCAGAGGTCAGAAGAGGGTGTCGGATTCCCCTGGAACTAGAGTTAAAGACAGTTCTTAGCCGCCATGTGGATGCTGGGAATGGAACCCGGGTCCTCTGTAAGAACAGTTGGCACTCTTAACTGCTGAGCCATCTCTCCAGCCCCAATTATAGAGTTTTTAATAGAAATAAACCCATTATTTGTATTTTGAAAGATGGCTGATGTAGGTGAGGTCTTAAAAACACTTTTGAATAACAGTAAAAAGAGAAGAGAATGTCAAACCTTGGGAAGAAACACTTTCAGTATTTGAAGTCCTGTTATACCTTTCCCTCCCAATTGCTAGGATTAAAGGCATGTGCCACCACATCCAGCTGGAAGATTCAGATTTATGAAATAAGCTGTGGCATACACCTGTAATCTTAGGATTTTCAGTTCAAAGCTAGTTTGAGCTACCTAGTAAGACCCTGTTCCCCCCCCAAAAAAAAAAAAAATTCAAGGAGTAGAAAGACGGTTTGGTGTTAAGAGCACTGGTTGCTCTTACAGAGGACCTGGGTTCAGTTCCCAACACCCACATGGTGTCAGATAATAGTCTGTAACTCTAGTTCCAGGTGACTTGACATCCTCTTCTGACCATCTTGGGCATTGCATGTATGTGGTGCACTTACATACATGTAGGCAAAAAAACCCACTCATATACATAAAAATAAAAAAATAAGCTGGGCATGGTGGCACACACCTTTAATCCCAGCACTCAGGAGGCAGAGGCAGGCGGCTCTCTGTGAGCTTGAGGCCAACTAGGTTTACATAACGCACTCTAAGCCAGCTAGGGCTACCAGGAGACCCTAGTTCAAAAAACAATTTTCTTAAAAGTTTCAAAGTTACAGCTTACAAAGGAATCAAATTCAGCAGGAAGATGATGTAGCTTATTCAATCACTTTGTATGTTTGTTGAATACCTACAGAGTACAAGATGGCGTCATTGCTGTGTGACTACTTAATGTCAGATAAGGGAGAATATAAAATAGTGATACCATACTAAATAGGAGTAATCTGATTAGAAAGAGGAGATGTAGCTCCTGATGACTTCCTGTAGTAATATCCAAATCAAGACCTGAGTGTTAAACAGTTAGACAATAGGAAGGAAAAGTGTTTTGGGAGTTTATAAGGGGTAGCATTGTAGAGGCTTGTGGGTAATGCAGAGATGTCACTTTTGGCGAGTACCCTTATCCACTGAGCCATATCGACAGCCTGGGAATGGATGTTCTTGTGTAGGGTAAGGCTTTGGACTAAGTGGGCTTCCTAATCACCTGTGCTTTTTATGGACTAGCATTTGAATTTCGGCATGAATTATACTAGTTTTACTGAAGCTTATTGATAAGTTATAATGTTTAATTCCTTAGGTGTGGTATGGTTTAAAAGTAATTATACTTTTGATGTGTAAATTAGGTTCGTCGGGATCTTCATGTGTCAGCTGCTGAATTTACAGACTTAAAGCAACAGTTGGAAAGACACTCAGTAGTCCTAAATTTGCTTAAACAACTTCAAGAGGTTAGTGCACTCAATGGGAATTTAGTGATCTGCTGATGAGGAAGTTACTTCCTCTTATTCCAGGACAAAATGGTGTTTTCTCATCTTAAAAACAGATTGGGCTGGGTGTGGTGGCCTTTAATCTCAGCACTCTGGAGGGAGGCAGAGGCAGGTGGACCTCTGTGAGTTCAAGGCCAGCCTGGTCTACATAGAGAGTTCCAAGACAGCTGGGGCTACAGGGAGACCCTGTTTCAAAAAAGACGCACACACACACACACACATTTAAAAAACAAAAAACAAAAATGAACAGATTTAGAATAAGGTATAGAAAGTAAACCTAATGACTTAAACTTACCTTTTTCAGTTTTCTACTGCCATTGAAGAATATAATAGTGCATTAGCAGAGAAGAAGTACATCCCTGCAGCGCAGCATCTGGAAGAGGTATAAACAGGCTCTTTAATGACCAGTTCCTGCTTTTCTTGTTCTATCATAGTTTGTTTTCCTGTTATCCTTAGTCATTATATAAGCATAATTTAATTTTTTGTGAATCTAGATGGATTGGTTAACAATGATTCCATTTCACTGTCAGGCACAGAAATGTTTGAAGTTACTAAAATCCAGAAAATGCTTTGATTTAAAAATGCTGAAATCTCTGAGCATGGAGTTTACCGTACAGAAGCAGAACATGCTTTACCACCTTGGAGAGGAGTGGCAGAGGCTGATCGTGTGGAAGTTCCCGCCGTCAAAAGGTGCTGCCGGCCTCAGGTGGACTGCTTCACTTCATCTGCCTGAACTCTTGGCTTCTGAATATATTCTAAATATTAGAATATGAGATAGTTTCACTTACTAAGTTATTCATCTGTGAATTATTTCATGTATTAATCTTCAGACTTACCTTTTAGTGTGAGCTCCCTCTTTAAAAAGTATATATTTTTCAAGTTTTTCATTAATATATTTTATGTATAATAGATTTCATTATGGTATTTACATACATGTGTACAATGTGTTTTGGTTATATTTACATACATGTGTATAATGTGTTTTGGTTATATTTACCTCCCATTCTCTTTTTTTTTCCCTTTACTCCTCCTGATAGTGAGTTCTTTTTGGTATATTGTTTGTCTTAGAGCAGCTTAGGAGGGTTATAAATATGTAATATGTCAAAGATATCTGTATTTTCCAATGTTAGATTTTGATATTTAGTGCGTTGCAAGGTAAACCTTATAGTTTCTCCCTGCTCTGTTTAATATGTCCATCCAACATGTGTTGTATGTGTATATCACTGCCCATGTTACTTTGAAGAAAGTAACAGAAAATTGTAGAGTAAATGCCTAAATAGACTACAGATTAAGAGAAGCTTGCAGGAATGTGGAACCCTGTCATAATGCACTCTACCTGTTAACTTGTCAATCTTGTCTGGTGGAATGTTCTTGCTAGAAAAAAAGAATATGGAACGGGAGACCTGTGAAGCTACGAGCTCACTTCTCAGTCCTTGCTTTCATTTACTTACTGTGCACATGTTGGGGCTGGAGAGATGGCTCAGCGGCTAAGAGCACCGACTGCTCTTGCAGAGGACCCAGGTTCGATTCCCAGCACCCACATGCCAGCTAAGAACTGTCTTTAACTCCAGTTCTAGGGGAATCCAATGCCCTCTTCTGACCTCTGCAACACTGCATGACACGGATGCACCAACCCACATGCAGACAGTACACTCATATACATTAAAAAGAAAAAAAAAGCAAGCATTTATTTTTATTTGTTGTGTATGAGTGTATTTCCTGCATGTGTATAAGTACACCCATGTTGTGCAGTGCCTGAGGATGAGGAGGTCAGGAGAAAGCACCAGATCCCTTGGAATTGGAGTTATGGACAGTTGTAAGCTACCATGTGGGTGCTGAAAATCAAACCCTGGTTCTCTGCGAGAACAGCCAGTTATCTTAACTGTTGAGCCATGTCTCTAGTCCTTAAAAAGCATTTCTTAAAGGTATGTCATCATTTTTTCACTTAATCAGATTCTTTGGACATTCCAAAACCATCATTTCCTGTTTTGAAGTGACACAAAAGTCCTGGATGTTATAATCATATAATATTTGATTGAATTGGAAATACACTGTAATAAAACTACATTTTTTGAACTCTCCGTAGAGGATGGGCTTTGGGGAATAGAAGTGCAGTCATCTTGTATTGCTGAGACAGCTCATCTTTTCCCTGTTTTCTTAGATACCAGCAGTTTAGAATCTTGCCTGCAAACGGAACTTCAACTGTGCACTGAACAATCCCAGAAAGAGGAAAGGACACCTCCGCCACCCATCAGCTCTGTCCTTGTGGCCCTCTCTGTTCTTGGAGAACTACCCACCAAGCTTAAAGCATTTGGTAAAGCATACAGCCTAGTTTTGATCACATTAAATCTCAGAAGGCCTGGTGTTAAAGGATGACCAAAAAGCTGATAAAATAGATTGTGGAGAATATTAATGACAGTGTTTGGCTCACAAGTTCATCAAAGGGGATTGCCATAACTTTTTTTTAAGGTGTGGGTCCTTTTTTAAAGTCCAGTTATTTTTTTAAAGAAAGATCGAAAGAATGAAACACACCACTATGAATGAATTAACTTTATAGAAGTCTTGTTTACTATATATTTTACAGCACTGTGGAATAAACTGTATAACCAAGAGATAATTATTTTTGAATAACTTAAAAAGCTACAGATAAGGAAACTTTTATGTGTATGACTATTAGGCCTGCATGTATGTAAGTGCACCTGAGTCATTCAGTGCTAGGGAGGTCAGAAGAGGGTGCTAGGAATTGAACCTGAGTCCTTTGTAAAAGCAGCTAGTGCTCTTAACCACTGAGCTATCTCTCTAGCCCTGTGGTATATTTTTGGGCATGTTTAGTCTTCAGAAGTTTCCTCTAGTGGGGATTTTTTTTGTTTGTTTAGTATTGTTCTTGAGACGGTTTTCTCACTGTTTTCTGGTGGGTTTTGGTGAGTGTTTCTATGGTATGATTTTTCAGGTCAGATGCTGCTGAAGTATATCCTTAGGCCTCTGGCATCCTACCCATCTCTCCAAGCTGTGATCGAAAGCCAGCCGAATTCAGTTACTATTCGCTTTCAGATTTTGATGACGGACTTGGAACACCCATCACCATCTGAGGTTTTTGCAAAGATACAAATGATACTGGAAGTGCTCCAGAAAGAGCTTCTAGGTGTGTATCCCTGAAGCAGAAAGCAGTGCTTCTATCATTTGGAAAAGTGCATATTCTTTTTACAGGTAATATATTTGAAAGTAAGGTGGTAATATCATGAGTGAAGGGAGGGACAGAGGAAGCTGTACCATAGAACAGAGCAATTACATTCTTTTTTTTTTAATTTTTTTTTAATTTTATTTATTTCTGTATGTGTATGAATGTACTGTCTGCATGCAAGTTAGTGCATCAGTGTCGTGCAATGCTGTGGAGGTCAGAAGAGGGTGTTGGATTCCCCTGGAACTGGAGTTCTCCTGGAATTGGAGTTTCAGACGGTTCTCGGCCGCCATGTGGGTGCTGGGGATCGAACCTGGGTCCTCTGTAAGAGCGGTCGGCGCTCTTAACCGCTAGGCCATCTCTCCATCCCCTGCAATTACATTCTTTAATCCTCCTCTTCCTCCTCCTCCTCATCCTCCTCCTCCTCTTCATTCTGTTTAATCTGGAAGTAACGTAATTCATAGTTCTCTTTGCTGTTAGCTAGATGCATAACCAATCATGTAGATTATTCTTCTTCAAATACTTTTTAGTGAGATATTTCAGATACCTTTCAGAAAAAGGCACCTTGGAAGTAACAGTGATCTTGCTCTTGCTCCTTTCGATGGTGACAGCCCCTCCACCAAGGTTCCCAGACTTCCCATTGACTTTGATTCTCTCCTGAAGGAACTGCTCAAAATTGGCCACATCCATGATTCCATCTTCCACAGGGTGGGTGTAGTCAAGGGTGAACTTCAAAACCTGCTTCTTTTTTTGCTCCCCTTCACCACAAGCCTTTTCATGGGCACCATGGTGGCAGGGGATGCAGAAAGGGCCTAATTACATTCTTATTTCTTCCCTCTTTGAGTTTCTGCTTTGCCCTAGATTGGCAAGTTGGGTTATTAGTGAGTTTAGATCCTGCATTTGTTATTTTATAACATACAATTTAAAACATTTTATTTTAGTTGGAGTTTGGAATGTACTTCTCTTACTTCTGATAACATATCAGAACTCTTGGATTAATTACAGGAGAAGAAGGAATGAGTCAAGTATTGCTTTATATATTTCAATGGGAAAATTTCCATTAATCTGATTCAAACAAACTAGGGTGAACATTGGAAGTAAATTACATTTCAGCTTGGCATATTGGTAGATCTTTATATATTTATATTAGAAACAGTTTGTTAGAAACTGTTTTTGTGCTTTTGCTTTGAATAAGGTTTTTGGGTTTTATACTGACAGAAGTTCCTTCTAGTGTTTTATTTTCATGCAGCTGTTTTTAGTCTGTTTGATTTACATTCTTTTTGCTTTTCTCAGTAGTATTATGGAATGTTCCAGCCAGCATTCTTGCTCAGAAAAAAATGAAAAGAAAAAAAAATGTTGCTCTTGCTCATGGATCTTCCTGACAGTCTGTATTAGTCACTTTTCTGTTGCTGTGATAAAATCACCACGACCAAGGGAGCTTATAAAAGGAAGAGTCTATTTGATCTTACTGTTGACGGTTTCAGGGAATTAGAGTTCATCATGGTGGGGAGGCGTGGTGGCAGGAGCTAGAGCAGAAAGCTGAGGTTCACATCTTCAAGCAGGTACAGGAAGAAGAGAGAGAGACTGGAGACTGGCAAGGCTTTTTGAACTCGCTAAGAGAGAGACAGAGACAGAGACAGAGAGAGAGAGAGAGACCTGAGACTGGCAAGGCTTTTTAAACTCGCTGAGAGAGAGAGAGAGAGAGAGAGAGAGAGAGAGAGAGAAAGAGAGAGACCGGAGACTGGCAGGCTTTTTGAACTCGCTAAGCCTGTCCCCAGTGATATGTTTACTCCAGCATGCCCACACCTTTTAAGAACTCCTAAAACAGGGGACAAAATGTCCAAATACTTAGAACGTATGGGGGACATTCTCATTCAAACCACCACACAGTCATATATTGTTTACGTATAAGTGATTTAGATGTAAAGCAAGGAATTCTTCACATAGCTTAGATAGGAGGAGAAATCCTGAACATTGTATGAGCTGCACAGAATCTAAGGTCATCTTACCTCCCACTTCCCTTTTCCATGGACTTTGCAGCCCTGCCCAGGCTGGCCTGCAGCGCTACTCCTGCTTCAGCTTCCCATGTGCACAGTTACTGGTACTATCATGCTCACCTCCCAAGGTAGTTTGTTGTTGCTGCTGCTGTTGTTGTTGTTGATTCTTAAAGGAAGAAATACAGTTTTAGGGGTTTTTGTTGTTTTGAGATAGTCTCACAGGCTGGCCCGAAATTACTATGTAACCCAGACAGGCCTGGAACAGTAATTTTTCTGCCTCATTGTATTAGTCAATATTCTGCTGCTGTGATAGAAGCACCATGACCAGGAGAATTAGGTGCATGACAGGGAGGCATGGTTGGCAGGAGGTGGCCAAGCAAAAGCAGAGAGCAGAGCTTTACATCTTCAAGCAGGCACAGGAAGCAGCACAAGATGGGAGACTGGCAATGCTCTTTGAACTCTCTAAGTCCACCCCAGTGACTTGCTTCCTCCATCATGGCTGTAGCTTCTGAGACCTCCCAAGACAATGCTACAACAACAGCTTGAAGTCTCAGTACCCAGAGGATTTCTGTGAGTTTCAAACTAGACTGGGCTACAGAATGAGACCCCCTCCCATTCCCATATTCTCTCTACCCCCAAACAAAACAAAATACAAAGTACATTCTTATTTTAGGATTTTTGAACACTTGGCAAACATTACTTTAGTTTCATTAATTAGAATGTGAAACTAACAGTGTAGTAAATCTTTTTGAAACTTGTAACTAATAAGCATTGGCACAGTACAGAATCATTATACTATATTCTCTCAAAACCGGTATAATTTAACTTTTCTGTGTTTATAAACTGAAAGATTTTAATTGTATTCATTCCACTGTTCATGGTCTGTTTCAGAAAAAAATCCACAACGATGTCATGTAGTGGAATGAAGTAATAGAGGAGTTGCCAGCATCTTGCTTTTTTCTTTTTTTATACTTACGTGTATGTGCACGTGTGCACACATGCAACAATGTGAATGTGGTCAGAGTACAATTTGTGGGAATCAGTTCTCTTCTACCATGCGGGTTCTGGGAATTAAACTCGGGTTCTCAGTTGGTGGGCAAGAGCTTGTACCCACTGAGCCATCTCATGAGCCCCACCAATGTCTTGTTTTAAAATTCCAGTAGTCTGGATATTTTTACTCTATAGCACTGAAACACGGGCTAGAAACTAGTGCTTTCATATCTAGTACAAATTCTTCCATGATAAATGTTAAAGTTTAAAAATGTGCCATAAGGCAGGCATGGTGGCACATGCCTCTGATCCCAGCACTTGGAGGCAGAGGCCGGGGTGAGATTGAGGCCAGCCTGGTCTCCATAGTGAGTTCTAGGCCAGGTGGGGCTACAGATAGACCTTGTCTCAAAAAAAGACATAAATAAATAAATAAATAAATAAATAAATAAATAAATACTATGAGATTTATTTTTAGGCTATGAATTAACAATATTTCCTAAGCCGGGCATGGTGGTGCATGCCTTTAATCCTAGCACTTGGGAGGCAGAGGCAGGTGGATCTTTGTGAGTTCAAGGCCAGCCTGGTCTACAGAGTGAGTTCCAGGACAGCTGGGGCTACAGGGAGACCTTGTCTCAAAAACA
>VZQC01000299.1:1038859-1069190 GCA_009823505.1 Rhizomys pruinosus
GCTCTTACAGAGGACCCGGGTTCGATCCCCAGCACCCACATGGCGGCCGAGAACCGTCTGAAACTCCAATTCCAGGAGAACTCCAGTTCCAGGGGAATCCGAGACCCTCTTCTGACCTCCGCAGCATTGCACGACACGGGTGCACAGACCTGCATGCAGACAGTACATTCATACACATACAGAAATAAATAAAATTTAAAAAAAATTTATATTTATACACTAAGCAAATAGCCTTTGAATTCTTCATTATAACATTGCAGCTACATTCATTGTGGTATTTGTAACTTTTTTTAAGATTTATTTTTACTTTGTGTCTATTAGTGTTTTGCTTACAGATGAGCACCATGCACTTGTCTGGTGCCTACAGAGATCAGAAGAGGGCATTGGATCCCTTGTAACTGGAGTTGAAGATAACTATGAGCCCCCATGTGGGTGCTGGGAACTGACCCCGGATCCTCTGCAAGAGGAACTGATCCCAGATCCTCTGCAAGAGCAGCAGTGTTCTTAACTGTTGAGCCATCTCTCAGCCCCATTTCTGTTGTTTTTTGAGATAGCATTACTATTTAACCCAGGTTGGCCTCAAACTTGTAATCTTGCTCGGCCTCTTGAGTGCAGGGAGTACAACTGTGTCACACTATGCCTAGCTTGAACTATTGGCTTTTTTCTTTTAAATTTATTATTTATCAAATAAATATTAATGAAATAAAATTCAATGATTATTTGTGTGTGTGTGTGTGTGTGTGTGTGTGTGCGCGCGCGCGTGCGCGTGCGTGCATATCCATCTGTGGAGGCCAGAGAACAGTTTTGTAGAGTCAGATCTACTCTTCAACTTTATGTGGGTTCTAGGGATTGAACTCAGATCTTCAGCCTTGCAAGGCAAGCTCCTTTATCCACTGAGCCATTTAGCCAGTTGAGGCTCTTAACTATTTTTTTTTTTATTTTTATTTTATTTATTTTTGTACACGTATAAATGTACTGTCTGCATGCAAGTTTGTGCACCCGTGTCGTGCAGTGCCGCTGAGGTCAGAAGAGGGCGTCGGATCCCCCAGAGTTCTCCTGGAATTGGAGTTTCAGACAGTTCTCGGCCACCATGTGGGTGCTGGGGATCGAACCCAGGTCCTCTGTAAGAGCGGTCGGCACTCTTAACCACTAGGCCATCTCTCCAGCCCGGCTCTTAACTATTATTTAAATGGTTAATATTATATTTTAAATATAAGTGCTCACAAAACGAATCATGAGATGGACTACAGGTGAGTCACTGAAATCTGCTTGGCAGACTGAACAGTATGCCATAATGTGAAGTATTTGCTGGTACTTAGTGTAACCACCTACATCTTAAATATGGATGGAAAAGAGTGGTTTTTTTTTTTTTAAGTATTTTTTTTAATTGTTAAAAAGATTGAGCTTTTATTCCAAAGTAATTTTAACTTTGAATGCGTGCTTTCTGAGTGCTTGTCATATAATCAGACTCAGCTTAAGAGTTGATGATTGCAGCCGGGCGTGGTGGCACATGCCTTTAATCCTAGCACTTGGGAGGCAGAGGCAGGTGGATCTTTGTGAGTTCAAGGCCAGCCTGGTCTACAGAGTGAGTTCCAGGACAGCTGGGGCTACAGGGAGACCTTGTCTCAAAAACACCAAAAAAATAAATAAATAAATAAAATTGGAAGTCCTTTTCGAGAACATGTATCTAAAGTATCATCTAAAGCTAAAGTATTCATAAAGAGGCTACTGTTGTTCCTATTTAGGGTCTTACATAGCCCAGGTTGCCTTTGAATTTATGATCCTCCTGCCTCCACTGCCTTCATATCCTGAATGCAGAGAGTACAGGCATGTGCCACCACGCCCAGTTTATACAGTGCTGGAATCAAACCCAGGGTTTCATGATGTTGGGCAGGCACTTTATTTTTTTTTAATTTAATTTTATTTATTTCTGTATGTGTATGAATGTGCTGTCTGCATGCAAGTCTGTGCACCCGTGTCGTGCAATGCCGCGGAGGTCAGAAGAGGGTGTCAGATTCCCCTGGAACTGGAGTTCTCCTGGAACTGGAGTTTCAGACGGTTCTCGACCGCCATGTGGGTGCTGGGGATTGAACCCGAGTCCTCTGTAAGAGCAGTCAGGGCTCTTAACCGCTAGGCCATCTCTCCAGCCCCGGGCAGGCACTTTATACACTGAGCTTTGTCTCCACCTCTAGGACTTTTATCTTTTATGGGCAGTATTTTATTTATTTTATTTATTTGTTTATTTATTTTATGTGTATGAATGTACTGTCTGCATGCAGGTTTGTGCACCCGTGTGGTGCAATGCTGCGGAGGTCAGAAGAGGATCTCAGATTCCCCCTGGAACTGGAGTTCTCCTGGAATTGGAGTTACAGACAGTTTTCAGCCGCCATGTGGGTGCTGGGGATCGAACCCGGGTCCTCTGCAAGAGCGGTTGGCGCTCTTAACTGCTAGGCCATTCCTCCAGCCCCTATGGGCAGTATTTTATGATTGCTTAAAGATCCTTCACATTTTAAAATGTGTTTTCCAGGCAGGGGATTATAACTCAGTGGTAGAGTGCTTGCTTAGCATACATGAAGCCCTTAGATTCAGTCCCTAGAACTGCGAAACACCTATCTCCAAAACAAAAATCAAAACTCCCAGACTGTAGGCTGGAGAGATGGCTTAGTAGTTAAGAGCACATACTGCTCTTGTAGAGGACCTGAGTATGGTAGCCAGCACCTACATTAGGCAGCTTACAACTGGCTCACAACTCCAGATGAGGGGATCTGACAACCTCTTCTGGCTTCCATAGGTACTTCCATACATTTATACACACACATAATTAGAAATAAGTAAATCTTTTTTAAAAACCTAAACCCCACAGAACATCTAAATATATTTTCCTTATAATTTATTAACATTTAATTAAAATAGTAATTACAGGGGCTGGAGAGATAGCTTAGCGGTTAAGAGCACCAACCGCTCTTACAGAGGACCCGGGTTCGATCCCCAGCACCCACATGGCGGCCGAGAACCGTCTGAAACTCCAATTCCAGGAGAACTCCAGTTCCAGGGGAATCCGAGACCCTCTTCTGACCTCCGCAGCATTGCACGACACGGGTGCACAGACCTGCATGCAGACAGTACATTCATACACATACAGAAATAAATAAAATTTAAAAAAAATTTATATTTATACACTAAGCAAATAGCCTTTGAATTCTTCATTATAACATTGCAGCTACATTCATTGTGGTATTTGTAACTTTTTTTAAGATTTATTTTTACTTTGTGTCTATTAGTGTTTTGCTTACAGATGAGCACCATGCACTTGTCTGGTGCCTACAGAGATCAGAAGAGGGCATTGGATCCCTTGTAACTGGAGTTGAAGATAACTATGAGCCCCCATGTGGGTGCTGGGAACTGACCCCGGATCCTCTGCAAGAGGAACTGATCCCAGATCCTCTGCAAGAGCAGCAGTGTTCTTAACTGTTGAGCCATCTCTCAGCCCCATTTCTGTTGTTTTTTGAGATAGCATTACTATTTAACCCAGGTTGGCCTCAAACTTGTAATCTTGCTCGGCCTCTTGAGTGCAGGGAGTACAACTGTGTCACACTATGCCTAGCTTGAACTATTGGCTTTTTTCTTTTAAATTTATTATTTATCAAATAAATATTAATGAAATAAAATTCAATGATTATTTGTGTGTGTGTGTGTGTGTGTGTGTGTGTGCGCGCGCGCGTGCGCGTGCGTGCATATCCATCTGTGGAGGCCAGAGAACAGTTTTGTAGAGTCAGATCTACTCTTCAACTTTATGTGGGTTCTAGGGATTGAACTCAGATCTTCAGCCTTGCAAGGCAAGCTCCTTTATCCACTGAGCCATTTAGCCAGTTGAGGCTCTTAACTATTTTTTTTTTTATTTTTATTTTATTTATTTTTGTACACGTATAAATGTACTGTCTGCATGCAAGTTTGTGCACCCGTGTCGTGCAGTGCCGCTGAGGTCAGAAGAGGGCGTCGGATCCCCCAGAGTTCTCCTGGAATTGGAGTTTCAGACAGTTCTCGGCCACCATGTGGGTGCTGGGGATCGAACCCAGGTCCTCTGTAAGAGCGGTCGGCACTCTTAACCACTAGGCCATCTCTCCAGCCCGGCTCTTAACTATTATTTAAATGGTTAATATTATATTTTAAATATAAGTGCTCACAAAACGAATCATGAGATGGACTACAGGTGAGTCACTGAAATCTGCTTGGCAGACTGAACAGTATGCCATAATGTGAAGTATTTGCTGGTACTTAGTGTAACCACCTACATCTTAAATATGGATGGAAAAGAGTGGTTTTTTTTTTTTTAAGTATTTTTTTTAATTGTTAAAAAGATTGAGCTTTTATTCCAAAGTAATTTTAACTTTGAATGCGTGCTTTCTGAGTGCTTGTCATATAATCAGACTCAGCTTAAGAGTTGATGATTGCAGCCGGGCGTGGTGGCACATGCCTTTAATCCTAGCACTTGGGAGGCAGAGGCAGGTGGATCTTTGTGAGTTCAAGGCCAGCCTGGTCTACAGAGTGAGTTCCAGGACAGCTGGAGCTACAGGGAGACTCTGTCTCAAAAAAGATAAAAAAAAAAAAAAAAAAGTAGATGATTGCATAGTAGATGGTGTAGTCTCCTGCTGTTACAAAGTATAGACGCTGTGACAAGTACACAGGGTTCATTTGAGCAGTAAAAATAAAATAGTCATAATTGTATGTCATGCATTGTCGTGGTCTGTTGAAATGGCTTTAGAATTGTCTTCGTGTTTTCTTTCCCACATAGTCTTAAAATTTTATGATTTAGCCGGGCATGGTGGTATATGCCTTTAATCCCAGCACAAGGGAGGCAGAGGCAGGTGGATCCCTGTGAGTTCAAGGCTAGCTTGGTCTACATAGTGAGCTCCAGGCCAGCTGGGACTAAGGGGAGACCCTGCCTTGAAAAGACAAAAAAAAAAATTATGATTTAAAAAAAACTAAGGAACATGGGCATGGTGGCACACACCTTGAGTCCCAGCACCTGGGAGGCAGTGGCAGGCGGATCTCTGAGTTCAAGGCCAGCCTGGTCTACAAAGTTCCAGGCTAGCTGGGGTTATAGGGATACCCTGTCTTAAAAAAATACTAAAAAAACTACTAGTAGGGAATGTAAGGTCAGGACTGTGAATAGTTTCTTGATTAAAATTTTCTCTTTTGATTTAGATTTGTCTCCTGACCCTGACCTAGAAAAGGAGAAAACACCTACCCTTTTGTTGGCTGAGATGCTTGGTGATGTCATCTGGGAGGACTTGTCTGAGTGCCTCATCAAAAACTGCTTGGTTTATTCTATTCCGACAAATAGCAGCAAGCTTCAGCAGTATGAGGAGGTAAAGAGAGAAGAAACAGGTTTTAGGACACTTGCTTTTTCCTTTCAGATCTTTTGTTCTTAAGTTACACCTTTAAGACAGTTATTAAAAAGGAGTAGAAGGCTGGAGAGATGGCCTAGCTGTTAAGAGTGCTGACTGCTCTTGCAGAGGACCTGGGTTCGATCCCCAGCACCCACCTGGCAGCTGAGAACCGTCTTTGGCTCCAGTTCCAGGGGAATCTGACACCCTCTTCTGACCTCCGAGACATTGCATGACAGGGGTGCACAGACCTACATGCAGACAGTACATTCATACACATAAAAAATAAAATTGGGCTGGAGAGATGGCCTAGCGGTTAAGAGCGCCGACCGCTCTTGCAGAGGACCCGGGTTCGATCCCCAGCACCCACATGGCGGCCAAGAACCGTCCGAAACTCCAATTCCAGGAGAGCTCCAGTTCCAGGGGAATCCGACACCCTCTTCTGACCTCCGTGGCATTGCACGACATGGGTGCACAAACCTGCATGCAGACCGTACATTCATACACATACAGAAATAAATTAAAAAAATAAATAAAAAATTTAAAAAAAGGAGTAGAAACATTCTCTGTAATTTCATTTTTCTAGGAGGAAGTATGTCTTCTATCTGTATCAGATATAGTACCTGTTGTATGACACTTTTTATTTGGTTTTATTAGTGTTTGCTTGAATGCTAAAATAAGAACATTAAAGAATTTTACACCATTACCAGAGAGTTGGGTAATTCTGCTGCAGATACTCTTCCAGTGGAATAGTGTTGGGAGAGTGTACACTGTTTTAAAACCTAGTAATTGTCTATGATCTAAGTGACCATCTTGGTTCTTATTTTTATTACATTTGGTTTAAAATGAAAAAAATATTTTATAATTTTTACTTTATGTGTATGAGTGTATTGCTTGCATGTATGCAAGTGCACCTGTGCTGTGCAGTGCCTGCAGAGATCAGAAGAGGCCTTTGGATTCTTTGAAACTAGAGTTAATGACAGTTGTTAGCCTCCATGTGAGTGCTGGGAACCAAATCCAGGTTCTTAGTAAAAGCAGCCAGTGCTGTTAACTACTGAGCCATCTCTCCAGTCCCTGGTTTGAAATTTTGATGAGATATCTGTGGAGTTGATCCATTCATAGATATTTTCTTCTGTAGATTCATCTGTGGACTAAAAAATATTTGTGGGGAAAAAACTTCTCTACTAAACACGCAATAACTTTCTTTGTCATTATTCCTCAAACAGTAGCATATAACACTTTCATTGTATTAAGTATATAATCTAGATGGGAAGATGTGCATAGGTTATATGCAAACACTTGCCTTTTTATATAAAGGATTTGAATATCCATGGATTGTAATTTTTTTTTGTTGTCTTTTTGAGACAGGGTCTCCCTTTAGTCCCAGCTGGCCTGGAGTTTGCTGTGTAGACCATGCTGGCCTTGAATCTGCCTCTGCCTCCTGAGTGCTGGGATTAAAGGTGTGTGCCACCACGCCTGGCTTGTAATTTTTTTTTTTTTTTTGGTCTTTTCGAGACAGAGTCTCCCCTGTAGCCCCAGCTGTCCTGGAACTCACTCTGTAGACCAGGCTGGCCTTGAACTCACAAGATCCACCTGCCTCTGCCTCCCGAGTGCTAGGATTAAATGCGTGCACCACCACGCCCGGCTCTGGCTTGTAATTTTTATTTTTATTTTTTTATTTTTGCATGTGTATGAATGTACTGTCTGCATGTAGATTTGTGCACCAGTGTCGTGCAATGCCGCGGAGGTCAGAAGAGGGTCTCAGATTCCCCTGGAACTGGAGTTCTCCTGGAATTGGAGTTACAGACGGTTCTTAGCCACCATGTGGGTGCTGGGGATCGAACCTGGGTCCTCTGCAAGAGCAATCGGTGTTCTTAACCTCTAGGCTATCTCTCCAGTCCTGGCTTGTAATTTTTTTAAAAATAGAATTAAAAATTAAAAAAAAAATTTTTTTAAATCTTTAAAAAAAAGAATTTAAAAAAATATTTATTATTTTTATCTTATGTGTATGAGTGTATTGCCAACATGTATCTAAGTGCAGCCTGTGTAATGCCTGTGGTCGTCAGAAGAGAGGGTATTGGTTTTCCTGGAAATGGGGTTGGTTATAGTTGCCATGTGGGTGCTGGGAACCTAACCTGGGTCCTCTATAAGAGTGGCCAGTGCTCATAGCCATGGAACCATTTCTCCAATCCTCATGGGTTGTAGTATGTGAGGGGTATCCTGGAACCAACCTTGTAAACAAATCATACTGAAGGATAACTGTATGTAATTATTTTTTGAAATTTTTTTCCTCATGTTCTTTGTCAGATCATACAGTGTACTGAAGAATTTGAAAAGTCCCTAAAGGAGATGAGGTTTTTAAAAGGAGAGACTACTGACTTGCTGAAATATGCTCGGAATATCAATTCTCATTTTGCTAATAAGAAGTGCCAGGATGTGATTGTGACAGCCAGAAATCTAATGACATCTGAAATTCACAACACTGTGCAGGTACCAGGGCTGTATTGCGTGGCGTACAGGAAGTGGTTCATTTTTTTAAATTTATTTTTGTATGTGTATGAATGTACCCATGTCGTGCAATGCCGCGGAGGTCAGAAGAGGGTGTCGGATTCCCCTGGAACTGGAGTTCTCCTGGAATTGGAGTTACAGATGGTTCTTAGCCGCCATGTAGGTGCTGGGGATCGAACCCAGATACTCTGCAAGAGCAGTCGGTGCTCTTAACCGCTAGGCTCTCTCTCCAACCCCAAAGTGGTTCATATTTGAGGTGTGTGGAAAGTAGAAAGGAGTAACAGTGGCTGACTTCTGGAGACTAGTAACTGATCTTCGGAACATTTGTTTTACCCTTTTTAAAGTGGTCCCCATATCTTCCTGTTTCTTTGACTATTATGAGGTCCAGATAAAATAATGCAAGTGAAAAGAATTATAAGTTGAAAAAGTCTGTGTAAGTGCAGTGGATTGCTGCTGTTGGAAATTAAACAGATTATTCTCTTCATTTTGTAAGGTTTTAGTACACAATTTTGTGATGTGTGTGCTTGGACAACTACTCATACATATACGTAATAAAAAGAAATCTAAGCAAAGGGGGAGGGTATAATCAATTTCTTACAAGGGGACTATACTAATTAATTTACATGGAGAATAATTTATTTAGTGGCCTTTGATAATTCTGTAGTTTTTAAATATCATACATGTATAAAATAATATTTGGCAAATGCAAGAAATTACTTAAAGTAAAACATAGACTAAGGCAGTCTATCAATAGATTTCCCAGCCATTTTTCTGTGTTACTGAGGAGACTGGGCTTTTTTTTTTTTTTTTTTTCCTATCCTATCTGGAACTTACTATGTAGACCTCGTTGGCCTTGATCTCACAGAGATCCACCTGCCTCTGCCTCTGCCTCTCTGCCTCTCTGCCTCCTCTGCCCTCTCTGCCTCCTCTGCCTCTGGGATTTAAAGGCCTGCACTACCACATTTGGCATTAGATTCTTTGATAATTCCTTCTGCATACCTAATTTTCCTTGGAGTACCCCCTAATTGTGTCTGTTTCAACAAAATAGCCATTTGAAGAACACAGATAACACATTTTGCATTTTTTAAAAACTTTATTATTTTTAGTTTATGTATTGCCTTCAATGTAGGTAGATGCACCTGTGTCGTGCAATGCCCGAGGCAGAAGATGGCATCAGATCCCCTGGAACTGGAGTTATGGATGGTTGTTAATTGCCATGTAGGATTTGAACCTGGGTCCTCTTCAAGAACAGTTAGCACTCATAACCACTGAGCCATCTCTCCAGCCCCTGTAACTTGCAGGTTTTCTTTTGGTGTTTTCGAGACAAGGTCTCCCTGTAGCCCCAGCTGTCCTGGAACTCACTCTGTAGACCAGGCTGGCCTTGAACTCACAAAGATCCGCCTGCCTCTGCCTTCTGAGTGCTAGGATTAAAGGCATGCTCCACCATGCCCAGTGACTTGCAGTTTTTATGAGAGCTGAAATACACTCATTGCCTGAGACTCTGCTGTGATAATTTATTTTTTTAAGTTACATGTCACTTGATTATTTCCATCTTCTCTCCAAAATCCTGTGGCCTATCACATTTAGAGACAAACCGAGTATCCTTCTAGTGATCTGTAGGGTCTTGCTGCTGTGTCGCTGACTCACTGAGTCTGGACTGGCTCGTACTCTTCTTCAGTCTCTGTGCTCCATGCACCTTGGGTTCATTGCTGATCCTTGACTGCTAGCCTTGCCTTCTTGGTTGCAGAACCTTTGAATCTCTTGTTCCCTCTCTTCAGACATTCTTACTACAGGTATCCACATGACTTTCTGTATGTCAAGTACATTATTATTTCTAGTTCCTGTACCTCTTATTTTTCTTTGTATTACTCATCGACTAATGTATTATACCATACTTTGTAATACTATATTCAGTTATTTGTTTGTTTTTTTCTTTTTGAGACAAGGTCTCCTTATAGCCCTAGTTGGCCTGGAACTTGCTATGTAGACCAGGCTGGCCTGGCACTAACAGAAATATTTTTGTTTTTTTGAGATTTTTGTTCCTGTGCATGCATGCATGTCTGGGTGATTGTCAGCCATGTGTGTGCGCCTGCTGGGCCAGAAGAATATTAGATCCCCTGGAGTGGAGTTAGAGGTGGTTGTGAGCTGCCTGTTTTGAGTGCTGGAACTAACTGGGTCTTCTTTTAGAGCAGCAAGTGCTCTTAATCATTAAGTCATCTGGGCTTAAATTAGCTTTTTCTTAGACTGAATTTACATATGCAGCTGATGTGAAATAATTTGTTAATTAATAGATTTATACTGATTTTGGTAATCCAGTAGTTTTATTTGGGAAAGATGGGTTTTGAAGGTGTTTTTAGTTACCCCAAAGTTTTACTTTTCCATTAAGATGAAGTGCTTAGAAGAATTTCAGAGTAAGTGGGTTTGCCTATTTCTTATTTAATGCTCTCAAGACTGAGCAGTTCTTAACCGTGCCACTCCTATGCATCTCCTATACTTACTCTGGGAGCCATGGCTTTTATCAGTGTGGAAGCAGTGAATGTCTTCATTCTTTCCTATATGCTTACATTTGGATTATTTTGCCACAATGTGTTTTTGTATTTGAATCTTAGATTACTCCTGATTCTAAGGTAACTCTGCCAGACTTACCTAGTCCTGATGTGGATAACAAGCTAGAAGAACAGACAGTGTGTAAAATGGAGTTCAACGAACCTGTGAACTTACAGCCAGAAAATTCACTGGACCCGCACTCCTTTTCTTTACCCACGTGTCGCATCAGCGAGTCTGTGAAGAAATTAATGGAACTTGCCTATCAGACTTTAATGGAGGCAACAACCAGTAGTGATCAGTGGTAAGCATTCCAAGCTGCTAAACATGGCAGAAACTTGGTGTAAGGTACATTAAGAGAATTATCTGTAATTTGGAAGTATCTGGTCCTTTATTTTGAGACTGGGTCTCACTGTGTAGAACTGGCTGTCCTTGAACTTGCTATGCAGATCAAGCTGTCGTGGCACTCACAGAGATCCACCTGTGTCTCTGCCTCCTGAGTGCTGGGATTAAAGGCATGTACCACCATGCCCAGCTCTATTAATATTTTTTCTAGAAAGACAGTGTAACACAGATAAATATTACTATCTAACTTGTATTTAGAGTGTATTAGTCAGTTTTCTGTTGCTGTGATAAAACACCAGACCAAGGAACTTATAAAAGGAAGAGTTTATTTGAGCTTACAATTGGCGGTTCCAGGGAATTAGTCCATTGTGACGGGAGGCGTGGTGGCCGGATCCAGAGCAGCAAACAGAGGGTCACCTCTCGCAAAGAGCACAGGAAGCAGAGAGAAGCAACTGTAGAGGACCAGGCTTGTTAAGCTCACTAAGCCCGCCCCCAGTGACACACTTCCCCCAGCATGGCCACACCTTCTAAGACCTCCAGAAACAGCACCACCAACTGGAGACAAATGTCTGAATACCTAGAGCCTATGGGGGACACTCATTCAAACCACCACATAGAGTAATATAGATGTTGAGCAACATGTAAAAACCTGATGCTTGCTGGGTATGTTGGCTCATGTTTATAAACCTAATACTTGGAAGGTTGAAACAAGAGTTGTGAATTTGAGGTAGCCTGGCCTACTTAGCAAGGTCCAGACCAGCTTCGAGTCATAGTAAAACCCTGTGTGAAAAAGCAAAAAAATGAGACCCAGAAAGCAGAACAAAACAAAGAAATAGATGTACCTGTATTGGCTAGTAATACATAGGTTTATTTGACAATAAAGATGAATTACTTTTTAGTAATCTACTTTTTGTTTAATTTTTGCTCTGTGATAAGAGGAATGGTGTTATATAAGAAAGCACAGCAGAAGGTTCTAGAATACTACCTTGAAAATGATTAATACTCATGTGTTTATTATCGAGCAGTAGTTATACCACAAATGCCAGCACTGTGTGGAGCCTGCTAGAGCTAGAGGGTCTGAGAACCTCACCTCTCAGCTCAGTGCACAGCAGGCTGGCGAAGGGAGAATATGATTTCTTTGGGGCTCTGGCTGCTGGTAGGTTGTCTATGCTTCAGGGGATGGCCCCACATCCATGCATGTGGGCAGCACTAATTGGACCCAATGAATTCTGCACAGAGAAAAGAGGATTTGAAGTCGAAAAAGGGTATGCTGAGGGCACTGGTGGGAGGAGTGGATAAGATCCAGATGGATCATATCCATCTGTGAACTGTCAAAGAATAAATAGTATTAAAGATGCAGTTACACTGCATGCTCAAACCTTTTAGCTTTTTATCTTTTGGGGGGTTTTTTGTCCTTTTTTTTTCCATATATATTTGTTTCTTTAGCCTTTTCTCTTTTGGAATTCAGACACTATTTTCATTTACAATGATTATTTTTTAAATATTTTTGTTAACCATTGACAGTTTCATACTTGTTTATAATGTGTTTTGGTCACATATACACTCATTATCTTGTTAGCCCCTCCTACTCCTTTTGAACCCCTTCTTCCTAACATATTTCCCTCCTGCTTTTGCGTTTCTTTGTTTTTTTGTTTTCCTGTGATCTTCTGAATTGAATTAGGGCTGCTTGAGTAAGCCCAGGTTTGGAGTTATTTACTGGAACAAGGGCAGCTTAGAAAAATGACTCCCCAGCCCCCACTAGCAGCCATTAACTGCCTTTAGCTCCTTAGGGTAGGGCCTCATGAGGCCTGCCCGTCCATGCTGGAATATTGGCTGCCTTGGTCTGTGAAGGTCTTGTGCAGTCAACCACAGCTGCTGGGAATTCATGTCCATTTTACAGTGCTCCTTATCATCATCTGCTCTTACATTCTTTCTATCCCCTTTTCCATGATGCTCTAAAATGGTTAGTTTTAAAGGTGTAATTATTTGTTAAGCACCCGATGTAGAGAGAAAAGAATGGAGCATATCACAGTTCTGCCTTCACCCGTTTAAGATAGCTTCTTCTAATTTACACTGTTTTTCTGGTCCCCCATTATGTCACATCTTATACTGAATTTCTTCGTTTTGCTTTTCAAAAAGAAGCTCCTGAGAAGAAAATAGGAGAGTAGCCACAGTTCACTGGAGAGTGGGTTTATAAAAAGCCTGTTGAGTTTGAATCTGTGTTTAGCCATTTTTCACTCCTCATCCTCATAGTAGAAAATAGTTTGAGTTTGGGCTTGACTTAGTCACTGTATCTTCAGATCTTCGGTTTATCTCCATATGCAAACACCCGTTTGTTTTAGGTTGCTGTAGACAGAATATGTAGTATGAATTATAAGTAGAAAGAAGCATAGACATTTACTGTCATGTACTTGTCAGGGTTCACATACGAAGGTCAGAGAACAACAGTGGAGTCAGTTCTTTTCTTCCACCTTTGCATGGTTCCAGGACTTCACCTCAGGCCACTAGGGTTGTGTGATGAGGGCCTTTCCCTACTGAGCCATCTTACCAGCCCTGTGAAAAATACTTGTTTCTTTGTAAATGAAGTATATGCTCTTTTGGCAAGAAAAACATAGTCACTATTTCCTCATATGGTATTCTCAGAATGAATATATATATATAATTATATTTATTATATTTATATAATTATATATATATATATATATAAAATATATATATATATATATAATTATATTTATATAATATCAGACCAGAAGGTAGAGATGCATGGCAGTATTTAAAATTTTTCTTTTGAGGAAAAATTGTATATTACGTACTTAGAGACGTTTATTTCCCTTGTAAGAATTTTTTTTAAGATTGATTTTTATTATTTTAGATGTTCCCATCTGTGCCTGGTCTTCGTCAGTGTTGGGCATGTTCATGGGTACAGGTGTCCTCAGAGCACAGAAGTATCCCATTTCCCTGGAGCTGGAATTATAGGAAGTTGTAGCTGTCTCTCCAGACCCCGGTTATGGTCTTTACCAGGACAGAGGAAGACATAATTCCTTTATAACATGCACCTTTACCCATTATCAAACTTTAAGCAGCAACATTTTAAACCAAGATAAAATATATTAATTTGATTAGTTATTATGGTAATCTGCAACAACTGTGTTTTGGAGTGTAGCCACCTTGATTTATTTTCTTAAATATTTGAGGAATTTCTCTGAATTATTCAAGGTGCATAGGTTAAGATACTGTTATGTGGAGATAAGTGACACAAACCTTTTGTGTGCTTTTTTTGAATGTTTGATTTTTTGAGGTGGGGTCTTACTCTGTTGTAGCCCAGGCTATCCTGGAACTTGGGTCATTCTTCCTATCTCAGCCATTGAGTGCTGGATTACATATATTTGATCTTCTAAAGTTCATTTTGGATAAAAAGTTTGCTTATGTTCCTCTCCCAGTGCACCCCCCCCCCCAAAAGAGGGGTCCTGTGCGTGCTGGGCAAGCTCCACCACTGCTGCCTCCCCAGTCTCGGTAAACATATCTTAATAATCTTTAGGTGGGTTGCAAACCAGATTTAAAGGACAAAAATCTTGGGGGTTAGATTCTGTCTTAGAAAACGTTGATTCATCTCTTTGCATTGGGGAAGAAGGTGAAAAGGTGAAAGCTGAAAGTCAGACCAATTCTAAAAGTGAGTGAGTGCTTTTATTGATACCTTGCCCTTTGCAGAATGCATCCTAAGTAGGTGACATTTGCTTGAGGCTTAGCTCCATTTGCTACTGAAGGGTACTCTGTATCTGTATGGCACACATGATTAAATGGGAAAGAGGCTTTGGATTGAATGCTACTGTTCTGAAAATTCTCAGTGTATCCCAGGTTTTTAGAAATGAAGTTCAATTTCTTTAATAAATACTGGTTGAATACATTTCCATCAGGATTCATGGTGCTTTCTGGCAGTGGCCAACATATGTATTCTCTGCAACTGTAGTTTAATAGATGATCGTCACTAAAAGTACACCTGGTTTCATGTTTAAATGTATTTTTCTTAAATATTTGCTTTCTTTTCAGTGCTGTCCAGCTTTTCTATTCAGTGAGGAATATTTTCCACTTGTTCCATGATGTTGTGCCAACATATCACAAGTAAGTATCTTCTTTATATATGATAGTCCACCAAAGATATTTACTAAAATTCACAGTAAAAATGCAGCAAGCTAAGACATTTAAAAGGTTGTAGACATTTACTGTTAATAAGGGACAATAATCTTGCAGTACATGAGGTAACACAAATTTAGAAGGTCAAAGGAAGTTTATCTGGTTTCCAGTGCCCAGGCATTTTCAGAACTGCCTTACTCTTTTGGTTTAGAAAATTGAAAAAAAAAGAAAAAAAAAGAAAAAAAAAATGCCGGGCGTGGTGGCATATGTCTTTAATCCTAGCACTCAGGAGGCAGAGGCAGGCGGATCTTTATGAGTTCAAGGCCAGCATGGTCTACAGAGTGAGTTCCAGGACAGCCTGAGGCTCCAGGGAGACCTTGTCTCAAAAAGACAAAAAAAAAAAATTTGAAAAGCTTGTCATTCCATATTGATATCTAGGAAGTGTGCTGCGTTCTTTCTTGACATTTGTGGTTCTTGAGACATCATGCCACACGAGACTGCTCCATCATCATGAAGGTTGCTCAGGCACTCTTTCTAGCATTAGGCTGTAGTAACCTGATGTCTTGAGTTAAAGGTTTCTTTTCATATTAATCTGAAAAGTCACTCAATTCTAAAGTTCTTTCTCTATTATTCAAATTAAATGTTTTGGAAAGTTTTTATAAACATTTTAGTAATATGTTAGCATAGCTATTCCATAGTTAAGGGCTTTGCTTTCTTTTTTAAGATTATTTTATTTATGTATGTGTCTGTGTATATATGTCCACCTATATGTGGATGCCCAAGAAAGGCAGAAGAGGGCACTGGGCAGGTGGGAGCTGCCCAGTGTCGGTTCTGGGAATTGGACTTGGGCCCTCTGGAAGAGTGGAATGTGTTCTTAATTGCTGAGCCATCTCTCCAGGCCCCTTAAGAGTTCTCCTTTCAAAGAAAAATTATTTGAATTATTTGAAGTATTTTTTTTAGTTCAGGTTTTTGAACAGTTCAGATGATTTAAAAAATTTTCTATTTTTAGAATGATGTGTATATGTATGTGTCTCTGTGTGTGAATAAGCATGTGACTATAGGTGCCCAAGGAGATCAGAAGAGGGAAGATTCCCTCTCTTATCCCTTGGGGCTTGAGTTATACAGGCAGTTGTGAGTCATCTGATGTTGGTACTGGGAGCTGAACATGGGTCCTCTGGAGGAGCAGCATGCACCTGTGTGCCAAGCCATCTCTCCAGCCCTTGAGTTCAGATGATATAAAAAATTGTTTGTTTATTTCTCTTGTAAAGAGGTCGTTTACTGTGAACATTATTTTCATATGTATTCTCTTTGGTATTGTTTTAAAATTCTTATCTTCATTTTTAGTGGGCAAGCAAAATTTGGATCAGCAGACAGCCTTTCCTTAGGAATTCACACACAGCTTGAACATTCTGTGGCTCAGACATTTCCCACTGCTGTAGGATTTCCTCTTTTCCCTCTGTGTGATCTTGCAACTTTGTGCTAGACCACTTCATAAATTTTTCTTGTGCATTAGAATCACCCAGAAACCTTGCTAAGATACAGGTTTCTGGATCTCATACCCATGATTCAGCAGAGGGGCTTGGAAGACCCCTGCTTGGATCTTTAACAAGTTTCTAGGAGCTGTTAATATTACCAGTCAGGGGATTGTACTTGGAAAGCTGTTGTTTTAGGTTATGGCTGTCAGCTTTGGCATTATTTTAAAATTACTTAGGAAGCTTCCCAAGTAGATATATTCTCCTAGGCCCAACTCCTAGAGCTGGTATAAGACTCATGCATTTGTGGGATTTTTTTTTTTTTCTTTTCTTTCCTGAGTCCCACAAATGATTCTTTGTGAATGTGTGCGGAGGCCAGAGGACAAACTTGGATTTTGTTCCTCAGGAGACCTGAGGAGACACTTGGTTTTTGTGTGTTTGTTTGAAACAGGGTCTCACTGTGTAGCCCGAGCTGGCCCAGAACTCACAGAGATCCTTCTGCCTCTGTCTTCTGACTGAGGAGATTAAAGCCATGTGGCCTTATTTGTTTCTTTTTTTTCCTTTTTAAAAAAATTTTTAAATTTATTATGTATGTGAATGTACTGTCTGCATGTAGGTTTGTGCACCTGTGTCCTGCAATGCCACGGAGGTCAGAAGAGGGTGTCGGATGCCTTTAATCCTAGCACTTGGGAGGCAGAGGCAGAGGATCTCTGTGAGTTCTGGGCCAGCCTGGTCTACAGAGCAAGTTCCAGGACAGCTAGTACTACAGGGAGACCTGTCTCGAAAAGACAAAAAAATAAAAAATAAAACAGGGTCTGTCACTGGCCTGCTGCTAGCCAAGTAGACTAGGTTGGCTTGTCAGTGGGCGCCAGAGCCTCCTGTCTCTCTGCCCCCTTTCCCCTGGGATAATAAGCACGTATCACTAAATCCAGCTTTGTTATGTGGGTTCTAGCCATTGAACTCAAGTCCTCATGCTTGTGCAGTCAAGCTATTCCTCCATCTCTCACAGATGATTCTGAGGTCTGTCTTGGAATGGGGACATCTATCTTAGGTCAGACCTCTGGCCTAGGCCAACTTTAAGTCAGCAAGCTAGAAAGTGTGAATTGAATGGTGCTAGTGGATAGACAACAGAAACATTAAAAGGCTTCATATATAGAGAAAAATTAAAGCAGTAATTTTTCAATCCTGGGTGAAAATTAAAGTCATCATTGAGAAATTTTAAAAGTGAAAATGCCTTGGTTTCATTTTTAGACTTGTGATTTAATTGTTTGGGGTAAAGTCGAAACATCTGTATATTTAAATTTTTTCTTAATTGTTGTCAGGTTGAAAACTAGTGAATTAGAAATTTTGAATATTTCATTATGTAAATGAAATAGGAGTTTGGAAAAGGAGAAGGAAACCTGTATTTCCATAGACTTAACAGAGTTAAATTTCAAGGACAGAATGCACAGTTCTGCTGGGTTTTCTGTGCTAAGAGTTGACAGATACACATTTTAATTCCCTTGGTTTTTCACTGAGATAAGTTTTTTTTAAATGTTTATTATTTATGGGGCTAGGGAGATAGTTCCCAGCACCCACATGGCAGCTGACTTCAGTTCCAAGGGATCTGACACTGTCTTCTGATCTCCGTGGGCATTGCATGACACAAATGCAGTTACATACATGCAGGCAGTATGCTCATAAAATAAAAATAAAGTATTTTTTAAATGTATTATTTATTTTTGTCTGTGTGTCTGTGTACATGTGTGTGCTGGGTGCCCGTGGGGGCCAGAAGAGGACACTGGATTGCCTACAACTAGTGGAATTGCAGGCAGTTGTGAGTCATTTGACAGGGTGCTGGAGCCAAACTCGGGTCCTCTGTGAGAGCAGCAAGCACTCTTATCTGCTGGGCCATCTTACCAGTCCATCACTGGAATAGTGTTACAGGCTGAAGCTACATTCAGCTGTAATAGCTAACCACAGGAGAGTGAGAATGATGGTAGCATGTTTTATTATGTGCAGCATTTAACAGGCAAGTGCAGGGATGAGACTCCATAGAGGAGCAGTGACTTGGGTTAAGCTCAACTTCTGTAACAGGTGCTTTCCTTTTCTACCCTTCCTCTTGGCTTAGGGAGAACCTTCAAAAACTTCCCCAGTTGGCCGCCATTCACCATAACAACTGCATGTATATTGCTCACCACTTGCTGACCCTGGGTCATCAGTTCAGATTACGTCTTGCCCCCATTCTTTGTGATGGCACTGCTACTTTTGTGGATCTTGTACCTGGCTTCAGAAGACTTGGTAACTGATACGTCACATTTAGGAAAACATGATTTATACAACTACATAGCATACTAATTTATGAATGAGGTGGTTTGTAGTTAGTTAATGGTCCTTGGTATTGGTAAATGGGATGTCTTCTAATTTGCAAATGTTTCTAGTATTTAATTCTGTAAAATGGATGCAGTCTTTGTGGAAGCATTGCCTTTTCATGACATGATGTTATAGTACTTTTAGCATTTCCAGGCTTTGTTGCTGGTGTGGATTGACCCCACCACATCAGAGTTCTATCAGGAGAAAGACACATAAGACCTTTATGGAGTCAGTTTTGTTGGCATTGCTACTAAGAGCTCACTGTGTACTTGTTCTCTTTCGTGAATCCCAGCACAGCTCTCTCCCTTTTACCTGCCTTAGTTTTGCTTGGAATTTCTAAAAGAAGTAAAGTTCAGGGTAAGTCAGTGTGTTCATTGTAACAGCACTCTGAGGAGTGTGGATTTTGTAGGGCTCACTTAGCTTTCCAGTCTGGACTTTCCTGCCAGTGTTAAGCTAGATCAGAATAGGAAGTAGCTCTTCTTTATATAAGTGTTTTTTCTTAGCTGACTCACATTTTAGGCAAACTATTGAGAAAGATTTATCTACTACCCTGAGAGTAGGATCAGAAATACTGGCTAAGTGTATTTACAAGTGATTGTTTTACAGTCAGAATGAATGCATACATGTGTGAAATTGTCACAGAATAAATGTAATGAATTTTATAGTGATGGTTGGAGAATCCTTAGAGCAGCTCCCTGGTGTTTTGTAGAGTTGTTCCCACATAGAAAAGCTATGTGGCTTGCATTTGATTCTTCTCCTGCCCTAGTTTTGCGTGTGGGGTTGAATGGGTTTTATATGTCCTTGTTTTCCCATTACAGGGACAGAGTGTTTTCTGGCCCAAATGCGGGCACAGAAAGGTGAACTTCTGGAAAGATTATCAAGTGCTAGGAGCTTTTCAAACATGGATGATGAAGAGAATTATTCTGCAGCAAGTAAAGCAATCCGGCAGGTGGGAGGCTTTTGTACACCTGAAATGTGTACTCTCTCTGTAGATGCCCCTCACTCCACCTAGCAGCTCATTCCTCACACTCTCTGTTGGAAAATCTAGATGCCTTTTTCAGCCATCTTTAACAACTTTTTTTTCTGTACATTGCCTCAATAATGTTGTTATTCTATGTAGGAAATTTAAAATGTAGGCTTTCATCTGTGGTCCTGTCTTTTTTTTTATTGTTATTAAACTTTTTCCATAGGTCATACATTATTTCTCAATCGAATCTAGAGTCACTTCCCTTTCCATGCCCCCCACCCCACCTGAGTCCCTGCACTCTGCCATACATGTCCTGCATCTTTTTCTGAGTCTTTCCAGAGTTTTTTTTTTTTCTTTTCAGTTTTTTTATAATTTATATTACATATATATAAATATATATATATGTATATATACATAGTTATATATTACATAAATATATACATACATACACATATCTCTTGAATTGGAGGTTTTTTTTTTCTAAAAGATGTCATGTTTTCCTTAAGGAAGTGCTCGAAGGTTCCTCCTCGGCAATCCCAAACAACCATCAATCCTGCACTTTTGCTCCACATTGGGGTCTTTCCCTCCCATGGTCCCCCAAATGAAGTTCAGTAAGCATGCGTCCTGTCTTGATCCCCCTGCACTGGCCTCCATGATACAGCCCAGATAGTCCAACATGGCAGTCTATATTCTGACGAGGCTGAAATCCCCTTAGCTGTTTAATCTGCAAGCTGTGTATCTCAGTAGTCCCCATCTGGCATTGAAGGTTTGGAGGATTCTTGGAGAGACATGAGTCTTCAGTTCATATTGGAAGGTTAAAAAACTGTGTCTCATGTGTTTGAGGAGTGCCAAAAGCGGTGGCAGCCACAGAGTAGATGCACTTGCCAGTAAGAATTGAAGACAGGCCAAACAATAGTGCCCTCTCTTTTTTCTTTTTGTCTTTTTTTTACTAAGATCTCAAGTTTTATGTCTGCAGTACAGTTTCTCTGGTCTTACTGATTATATCTGGTTGTACTTTCCTTTTGGATGCTTAAGGCCACACAGCCCAGATTAACCAAGGTTTTTGTTTTCTTGAGGTCACTTGAGGATCTGGTCCTCAGGGGTCTCTTGGGGTTTTTTTGGGGGGGTGGGGAGCACCTTGCTCCTTTCAGTTTTTCATTTACCAGTTCCATACACTCGAGGACAAAATCAGGTCTTGCTAGACCAGGCTTCCTTTTCTGATGCATGAGCAGACTTTCCTCTTTATAGACTGGACACTGGCTGAAGTCCCATTAGTGGCTCTCCAAGACCTCCTTGAACAGGAAGATGGGTGACCCACATTTGCAGGACATTTCAAGAGATGCCCCCATGCATAATTCCCTAAGACTTGGTTGACCTCTGAGGGCAAGGAACAAAGTTATCCCTTAGGTCCCTCTGCCAACCCCCTGGGATGGGCATTAAGTATGGTCCTTAAGCACCCAGAAAGGCTAAATTGCACCAGCCTGTTACATTGTACCTATATTAAAATTGTATCCTTTGGTCCTGTCTCTTAAGTGATTTATCCTCCCCATTGATGTGTATCCATTGTACATGGTACTGGCCTATAGGAGGACATTGTCACACAAATATAGTATGTATAATATGTATGTATGCATGTATGTATGCATGCACTCCTTACTATAGACCCTCTGTTTCCCTAGACAGCTTTGCTTCTACTTATCATATATACATATTTTATGGGTCTATGTAAAATATGGGAACCAGAATGAGAGAAAACATGATACTTTCTGAGACTTTATGTAAAATAATTATCTCTACTTGCTTTCATTTTCTTGCAAACAACATAACTTCATTCTTTGTATATGAAAAAATTCCATTGTGTATATATATCAGATTTTATTGTTTCCTCTGTTGGTTTACATTTTTACTAGTTTTCCCATCCTCAGGGTGAGTGCTTTTCTTTTATCCACAGTATCACTAAGGTTAATTTAAATTCAGGCTGGTGAAGACCTTACAAACCTCTCCTCCCCCCACAATGATAAATGTAAATATAGAAAATGTGAATTATATCATTTCTCTGTGTTCCTCTGACAGGTCCTGCACCAGCTGAAGAGACTGGGGATTGTGTGGCAGGATGTCCTGCCAGTGAGTATATATTGCAAAGCTATGGGAACTTTATTAAATACAGCCATTTCTGAGATCATTGGCAAGATCACTGCTCTAGAGGTAAGGGCCATTAGATGCCTCACCAGACTTGAAATGTAATTTCTACCTTACATTGTGACTTTATTAAGAAAGTGATAAGGAAGTCCAATTTTTAAATGGTGCCAATGGTGGAAATTGTCTGTTTTATGTCCAGCTCATGTTGTGTTGTTCCAGTCTTGTCTTAATTCTGTTTTTTTGGAGACTTGTTACTGTCTTTTATACCTAGATAAGAAAATGGGGTTGTATTGCTTCTCAGTCTAACATCTAAATTATGAATGAGGAAATTAGAAACTGGGGAGTAGGTATATTATTTAGTGTGGAGTCATTTCATTTACAAATGAACTAAATAATTTAGTAAAGTGAACACAGCCTGTGCAGGTGCCACTTTGTCAGCACACTGTACAGTTGAGTGGAGTGTGTATGATCCTACAAGGAAAATTGCCCAGATTTGGCTAGTTGATACCTTAAAAGCATAGATTGACAAAGTCCTTGCTTGTATTAATATTCTATCAGTTGTAGCAAGCTGTACCACATTCTCCTGAAGACCTGGGCTCTTGTAGGCAGGTACACTGAATTACTGGCATTCTTTCCAAACATATTTTGTGTCATTCTAGATTCAGGAGTATTTTCAGAGAGCTGATGGATCCAGTGTCTGGGAAGGTGTACTAATCTGCTTAGAAAACATACTGTTGTACCTGACCCATCTGGACAGCTTGCACCAAAGATCTGCCCTGCCATTGCCTACCACTAAGTTGGCTCTCTTCTGTTATGTTTGCTAGGATATCTCTACTGAAGATGGTGATAGATTGTATTCCTTATGCAAAGCAGTGATGGATGAAGGACCTCAAGTATTTTCACCTCTGTCTGATGAAAACAAGAACAAGAAATATCAAGAAGAGGTTCCAGTCTTTGTGACTAAATGGATGCCTTTCAAGGAATTGATGATAATGCTACAAGCTAGCTTACAAGAAATTGGAGATCGGTGCGTGTACATTTTCTATAATAGTTGCAGTATCTCCCCTAGCCTTCTGAATGAGGGTTATTGAAGGCAAGTATTCCACCACTGTTACAACTCCAGCCCCTCTGTTTCCTAATACTGCTCAGTAGAAGTACTGGGGCCTTTTTGCTATCTTTGTTGTATTTAATCATGAAACATTTTTCATTCATATTATTTTGATTGAACACATGGTTTTGGCATACAGTACAAATAGTCTGGCTTTTATAATACATTCTTCTTATACTTAGATCAGAGTTTTTGCTCATTTAGTGGATGATGCATTTTAACATTTTAACAATGCCTTGAGCTGGGCATAGTGGCATGCGCTTTAATCTCAGCACTTGGGAGGTAGAGGTGGGTAGATCTCTGTGAGTTCAAGGCCAGCCTGGTCTACAGAGCGAGCTCCAGGACAGCTGGTACTAAAAGGGAGACCCTGCCTCAAAAATACCAAAAATACCTGCAAAAAAGGGAAAAAACAATGCCTTGATCCCCAGCAATCCAATTTTTAAAAAAGTCTTAGCAGAGAAGTGATTATTATCTATCATAAATGTTGAACATCAAACTATTTTTTTCTTACCAACCAGAACTTTTTCTATAGGGACTGCAATAGTGTGAGAGGTCAAGCACTATGATTATGGACTTACAAAGGGTGTTTTGTTTGTTTATTTTGTCTAAATCTGTGTAAATCCACCTATGTGTAGAATACCTGTGGGGGCCAGAAGAGGGTGTCAAATAACCTAGAACTGGAGTTAGGGATGGTCGTTAGCTGCCTTATGGGTGCTGGGAACTGAACCTGAGTCCTCTGCAAGACAGCTAGTGTGCTCTTAAATGCTTGCTGAGCCATCTCTTCAGTTCCTGTTGTGCACTTTTAAAAATAGTTATAGAACCCAAGACAGAAGAGTATGATCGAGTAAAGAGATTAGTCTTACCTTCATGTCTAGTCTCTTGCTGTGCCGATGCCAGATGTAGCCAGGAGCAGATACATTGAGAAGTGGAAGGGTAGAATTCTAGAGAGGAGGGAGGAAACCTAAGATTTATCTCCATTTAAGCGTTTGGATAAAGTAAGAAATTTAAAAATTAAAAAAAAAAATTTAAAAATTTCACTTATGCATAGAGTCATGATAGACGAATTCTGTCTTGTTTTGCAGGTGGGCAGATGGAAAAGGGCCCCTGGCAACTGCCTTCTCTTCCAGTGAAGTAAAATCTTTAATCCGTGCTTTGTTCCAGAACACAGAGAGAAGAGCGGCTGCCCTTGCTAAGATTAAATAGCACTGCCTTCCTGAGAAAGCCTTCTCTTGACTGTGGTGTAGTTATTCCCTCAAAACGTCTTGGAATTGTCCATTGGTTTTGGTGAACCAATATATCATGGAAGTTTGACTCCGCATAGAACCTCTTACCTTCTGGTGTATTGCAGTGGTTTTTAAGAACTGGGTATTAGGATATCTGTTTGGTTCTCAGCACCAGGGGGGAACAGAAGACAGTCCAGTGGCACAGCTGAGTCGATTGACTTTGTCCCTGTCTCCCTCACTAAATATGAAACTGCTGCTTCAGGACCCTCTGAGAACTGTATACATTGTAATTTTAGACACTGGCTTTGGATTTTCCAAAGTTAGGATACAGAATTGTTGAGATATTTTTATTTTTTGCGGGGACTAGGGACACCTTATTTAGCCTTGCTGGGATATTGTAATATTTCTTTCTAGTAAATAATGACTTTCAGAGTTAAGAGTGAGTGTCTTTAATAATATAAGCTTTAACAAAGGAAGCCAAAACCAAATTTTCTTTTCTTTTTTTTTTTTTTTTTTTTTTTTTTTTTTTTTTCTTTTTTTATGGACAGGGTCTCCCTGTAGCCCGCTGTCCTGGAACTCACTTAGACCAGGCTGGCCTTGAACTCACAAAGATCCGCCTGCCTCTGCCTCCCAAGTGCTAGGATTAAAGGCGTGCGCCACCACGCCCGGCTCTTTTCTTTTTTTTAAACATTTTTATGTGTATGAATGTTTTACCTGCATGTATAGTGGACCATGTATGTGCTTCATGCTAGCAGAGGCCACAAGAGGGCATCAGATCCCCTGGAACTAGACTTACAGGCAGTTGTGAGCCACCATGACAGTCCCGAGAACTGAACCCAGGTCCTCTGCAAGAGCAGCCGGTGTTCTTAAAAGCTCAATTGGGCTGGAGAGATGGCCTAGCGGTTAAGAGCACCTACTGTTCTTGCAGAGGACCTGGGTTCGATCCCCAGCACCCACATGGTGGCTGAGAACCGTCTTTGACTTCAGTTCCAAGGGAATCCGACACCCTCTTCTGACTTCTGAAGCTCTGCACGACACGGGTACATAAAACCTACATGCAGACAGTACATTCATACACATAAAAAATAAATAAAATTTTAAAAAAAGGTCCAATCATCTTTCTAGCCCCCCAGACCAAATTTTCTTAGTGCTTTTTTCCCCCCCTTTATTGAAGTTCATGGCCCTCACCAAAGACTCACTGACTTGTCTGTTTTTGAGAGTGAATAGGGTGGTCTTGCTCTTTCAGTCCTCCACCCTTAGCCTTCCCAAGTGCTTCAATTATGAGTGTGATCCACTATGACTGCCTGTCACCTTTCTTCCCAAGTCTACCTCATATTTTTCAGAAATCTTTTTGGCATGTTTTACTATTACAACTATTATTTCCTTGGTTAGATTTCCCCCCACCCTCCATTCTGAAGTACCATTCTTGCCGTACCTTGTCAAATGTAAAAATTATAAATCGCCAGCATTCCTTTGGAATGTATATGCATAATATCTACCATTATTATTAGGCTGTGTAGCTGGTCCTTGCTATTACACATAAGTACGTGTGTTTTAGTGTGTGCAGAGCCCAGAGGTTGCTGTTGAGTGTCCTTGGCAGCTCTCTACCTTATACTTTGAGGCAGTGCTCTCACTTAAACTCAGAGCTCACTGGTTCAGGTAGTCTAGCCAGCCAACTTGCTCTGGAGATCCCGAGTGCTGGGGTATAGGTGGGACCCCACGTCTACTCTGTCTTTGTATGAGTGCTCGAGCTCCAGTCCCTGGTCCTCACACTTGGACAGGAACACTTCGCCTGCTGAGCAGTCTCCCCAGCACATAGGTATTCTTTCAGATCAACTTTGTGTTTTTAAATATTTGTAGTCTTTGGAGTTATATTTACATTAGTTATCCTGGGTTGTACTCTGAGGTGTACCTCTTCCTCTTACAGTTTCCTTTTCAGAATAGAGGCAAGAGGTGTGCTCCTACTTGGCTTTTGAGGCAGGCTTTTACTCTCTGAGGGATGACTTTAGTATGTGAGACCTGCTTCTTTAGTCTGCAGTGTCATACTGTATTGATAATCAATTTGTCTATACTCTGCATGGAAGATGGATGGTCTGAACCAGTTGTGGCATTTTTTTTTTTTTTAATTAGAAACAAAGAAGTAGTCTTCAAGAGAGGAGGGGCTGTTTGCACAGGTGAAGAAAAGACCTGTTTTTGAAAACTCACACAATTTGTGGTAGCATTCTTTTCTCAGCGATTGAGAGAATGAGGAGCCAAGGGAAAGAACTGAAATAAATACATCATAGGCTGTTCCACGGAACAGATTTCTTTTGTTCGTAGAAGCTATTCCTGTTGCTTGACAGGTATAGCAATTTGGAGGTGGATCTGAGAACTGAAAACCATGTTCTCATTCCTTCCCTCCCCAGTTTACAGAAAGCCTTACCTTAGTTTCCTGGTGACACAGGTTCAGTCCTTTAGGACTGTTTCTCCTAATGAGTGGTTTGTAACCTGTGGCATACAAACTTCATCCTCCCTGGCCAATGTAGCTGATAGCTGATAAGTATGTTCATTCTGGTTAGGGATGAATCGTCTGGTTGGACACACAGCAGTTGTGGTATAATAGCTCTCACATGGCCCTTGAAGTACCTGTTCTAATTGGGAACCTGTTTCACAACAGGAGTAGAACCCTTAGAAAGCCTGTCTATTATGGGAGTGAGGGATCTGTGAGTCATGACTTATCGAATTGATCTGTGACCAAGTGGGAGAAACCTCTTCCCAGAGAATAACCAGGATTGTACAACAGTGAAGTTCAAGGATTTCCCAAGATGGTGACAAATAGGAAAGTTGTTCAAATGCCAAGACTAAACCTGAGATGATTTGATAAAAATGCTGGCTCCTGTGTCTATGTGGATCTTGAATTATTGGCTACACCCATGGTCAGTTTTACCGAAGGATTTCTCTAAAATGGAGATCCTCCAGGTGGCACTGTTTGCTCAGGCTGAGAGCATCAGGAAGCATCTAGCCAGGTTGGCAGGATGGGGGATGGAAGCTAGAGAGCCTATCCATTTTAGCCTTGGTCAGCCCTGGAAAGGTCATCTAGACTCTGAATAGCACTTACATTATAAGCTCAGTCCATTGCTGGACAGTCACTTGTGAGTGGATAAACTAATAACATTGTTAAAGTCAAGATGGAATCCCTTTCCCATGCTTGCAGACACTTAGGCCTGGAGGTGATGAGTCCCTGCTTTTTGTGGGATTTTACTTTTCTGATTTCCCAAAATTGTGTCTTTTGGAAGTACTGAGTGGAACACACACACCCCACACCCCTATAATACTTTTAAGTTCATAAAAGCACTGTCCTAAATGGGTAGTTTGTCCAAATTGCAGTTTGTTTTGTGGCCTGGATAAATGAAGATATGGATAGGACAGACTTAGTGATGGAAGGTGGCTATGCATGCTAGATGGAAGCCTACTGGACATCATTTCATTAATAATAGTTGGCACAAACTTTTTTCAAATTACTATTCATTTATTTTTATGTGCTTGCTTTTTTTTTAAAGTTTTTTCAATTTTACGTGTATGAGTGTACTGTCTGCATGTGGGTAGGTGCACCTGTATCGTACAATGCTGCGGAGGTCAGAAGACAGCATCGGATTCCCCTGGAACTGGAGTTAAAGACCATTCTTAGCCACCATGTGGGTACTGGGAATCAAACCTGGGTCCTCTGCAAGAGCAGTCTGTGCAGAGCCATCTCTCCAGCCCCGGCACAAGCTTTCTAACTTGGGTTCTGATGCTTGTACGCTTTGCAGCCATAAAACTGATTTTGCTGGAGAGATGGCCTAGCGGTTAGGAGCGCCGACCGCTCTTGCAGAGGACCCGGGTTTGATCCCCAGCACCCACATGGTGGCCGAGAACCGTCTGGAACTCCAATTCCAGGAGAACTCCAGTTCCAGGGGAATCCGACACCCTCTTCTGACCTCCGCGGCATTGCACAACACGGGTGCACAGACCTGCATGCAGACAGTACATTCATACACATAAAAAATAAAAATTAAAAAAAAACTGATTTTGAACTGTAGGAGTGAAACTTTGTCTGGCTCAAGGAAGGACCTGCAAGTCCTCTCCTGGAACTTCTGCGAGTTATCTGACATCTCCATGGGCATTCAAGTTGCCTCTGTGAGTTATCTGTAGCTCCATGAGGTCGGCATATTGCGGTATATCCTGCCTTGCCTATCTCTGCAAAGTTCCAGACCCTGATGGCCTCTTCCTTTTGAGGTATTGAGCAAAATGTCACACCTCCAGTTTACTGGTTGCACAAACAGGAGCTCTGCAGCCTCCAGTAGGAGCAAGTTTGGCCTGCACTTCCCTTCCCCTCATTCACACCCTTCTGCCCCCCACTTCCTTGCCCAGAGCACAGTAGCTTTTAGTATATAAACATATTGCTGGCATGAATAAAATGGAGTCACTTTTCTCTTGGATCCTCTCTTTGAGTCAACATTTCTTGTTGGGTGACTTCTCACAGTTCTTTCCCCCCTCCTTGTCAGAAGCTCAGCCTAGGAACTGTTAGCCTGCTGGCAGGAGATAATCTTATGAAGCTGCCAGCCTGGTACTAGGAGGGAAGAACAATGTGTGATTTAAAGCACAACCGGACACTATCTATAATATGTATAATACTAACATATTTATTAGCTATATTATTATTATATTATATTATTTTTTATTTTTATGTGTGCATGTATATGTAAAATGTGTTTGAGGCATTCTGATATTTATAATTAGTGATGAAACTATAATTGAACATTTTTCCTCCAAAACTTCCTAAAAATCATAAAGCCCTAGTTTTGAGAAAATTTTGAATCATCATATGATTTAGATTTCTTTGTTGGGAAGAGTTTGGTTAGGAATTTTGTGACATCACACGCTATTATAATTGGAAATAGCTTTAAATGTCTCCACATCAAGTTATGAAATCTCTAGAGGTTTGAGGGGAAGGCAGTAACTGACTATGTTAAGCTCTTCTCTCTTCAGAGTCAGCTGTCCTAGTTTCTTTTGTTGAGTAAGGGTTGGTAGTAAATGGGTCTTCACCACTTCCACTGTTGGGAGAGACAGGTCCCGAAGCTAGTGGCATCCATTCTCCCCATACCATAGGTTCGTGACCCTGCATTTATTGGGTGGCATGCATTGTTCTAAGCACCAAATAAAATTTTTCCAGAACAAAATTCCCTCTGGTAATTTAAATTCTAGTGACAAAGACAAAATAAGTAAATTAGTATGTTTAAAGATGCTCTGCTGCACAAAATGATGCTTGTTGAGTTCTGAACAGGGTGGTGAATGAATGCTTTTCTTTGACAAGGTAAGTGAGCCTGTGGAGATATTAATACTGACAACTCAGCTTCTCTTATAAAGCCCTAAGATAGGAGGAACTCAATTATGGTGAAGAAGAAATGAGTAAGTAAAGGAGAGGCAGCAGAGGAGGGGCAGACAGGATTATAGGGCCCTCTAGGCCATTGTAAGCAGTCAGGTATATTTCTTTTTACTTGAATCAATTGGGGGAATGTGTAGTGGTTTAAAAGAACAAAAATATGGAAAGATACACAATACATGGGATGATGAACCTCTATGTATTTCCATTACCCAGCTTCAAAATTACCTCATGACTGGAATGTTCCTTCTTCCTCTGCCCTTGGGAACACTTTGGATCTTGAAGCAAATGCTAGGCAGACTATTTCAAACTTGGGGCTCATTCCATAGCCTTGTTTCTTGTGAAGCTTCTCGTCACTTTGCACACCGCTGTCCCTGTGAACTGCCAGCATCCCTCCTTATTTTTCCATCTTGGTTCATCTTGGTTCTCCAGGCTCACTCTTGATGCACTCTACTTTGTTCCCTGAGCATTGAGTGTTAAATAACACCTCAAAAGCAATGGACAGCTGACACATCTCAGCTTCCACATTGCCTCCTTTCTTTAGCCCCTCACTCCAGTTAACCCAGTTCCACTGTTTCCGAGTATTCAAACGTTAACAAAGAACCCTTTCTACTGGTTTAGAACCTCCTGTCTCCTGAGAAGCAGATTTTACTGTGTTACTTTTATAGGAAATCCCAGAAGACATGTCGTGGTTTGAATGAGAAATGTCCCTCAGGGCTCATGTTTTTTTTTTTTTTTTTTTTTTTTTTTT
>VZQC01000299.1:1070650-1127056 GCA_009823505.1 Rhizomys pruinosus
TTTTTCTTTTTTTTTTTTAAGTTGCTCAGCTTGTCTTTTTTTTTAATTAATTTTTAAACTTTATTTATTTATTTATTTATTTATTTATTTATTTATTTATTTATTTATTTACATGTACTGTCTGCATGTAGGTTTGTGCACCCGTGTCGTGCAATGCTGCGGAGGTCAGAAGAAGGTGTCAGATTCCCCTGGAACTGGAGTCAAAGACAGTTCTCAGCCGTCATGTGGGTGCTGGGGATCGAACCTGAGCCCTCTGCAAGAGCGATCTGTGCTCCCAACCGCTAGGCCATCTCTCCAGCCCCAGGCTTTCTTTTTCTATCTTCAACTATCTTAGGCTTTATATTCCATTTAACTGCATTTGTTCTATTGTGTCCAGATTGAAGATAATTCTATTTGATAGGGAATATGGAAACAAAATCATGCCTGAGCCCTTCAGGTTTTTTTTTTGTTGTTGTTGTTGTTGTTGTTCTTTTGAGTCAGGGTATCCCTTGTAGCCCCAGCTGTTCTGGAACTCGCTCTGTAGACCAGGCTGGCCTTGAACTCACAAAGATCTACCTGCCTCTGCCTCCCAAGTGCTATGATTAAAGGTGTGCGCCACCATGCCTGGCCGCCCTTCAGTTTTTAAATCTCACATCAGCTCCAAACAGCCTGGTATTTTTACTTTCACTGATCTTTCGCCCCCCCCCAAATAGAAATTTCTTGAATCTTTTTTTTTTTTTAAATAAACATCTAGACTTTGATCTTCCTGGTGCTATTACTCCATGTTGAGGCCATTCTTCTGGTTTTGCAGTTGAATGGGCTTTTTTATTTTTATTTTTATTTTATTTATTTATTTATTTATATGAATGTACTGTCTGCATGTAGGTCTGTGCCCCCGTGTCGTGCAATGCTTCGAAGGTCAGAAGAGGGTGTAGGATTCTTGGAGTTCTCCTGGAATTAGAGTTACAGACGGTTCTCAGCCGCCATGTGGGTGCTGGGGATCGAACCCGGGTCCTCTGCAAGAGCGGTCGGTGCTCCCAACCGCTAGGCCATCTCTCCAGCCCCTGAATGGGCTTTTTTATTTTTTTTATTTTTTTTTTTAGACTTCTTTGTCAGCTTCCATCTGCAACTACACTATTTTATTTTTTATTTATTTTTGTCTTTTCAAGACAGTGTCTTCCTGTAGCCCCAGCTGTTCTGGAACTCACTCTGTAGACCAGACTGGCCTTGAACTCAAAGATCCACCTGCTTCTGCCTTCCCAGTGCTAGGATTAAAGGCACGTGGCACCACGCCCAGCACTGTTTTTTATTATATCATAGTCTATAAGGATAGATGTCTATTATTTTATTTATTTATTTATTTATTTATTTATTTATTTATTTATTTATTTATGTCTTTTCGAGACAGGGTCTCCCTGTAGCCCCAGCTGTCCTGGAAGTCATTCTGTAGACCAGGCTGGCCTTGAACTCACAAAGATCCGCCTGCCTCTGCCTCCCAAGTGCTAGGATTAAAGGTGTGCGCCACCATGCCCGGCCCAGATGTCAATTATTTATTTTTGAGAGGAGTCCTGCTCTTTAGCCAGGCTGGCCTCTGACTTGTGACAATCTTCTTCCCTTAACCTCCCAAGTACTAGGATTAGAGGTAAGTGTTATCATGTCCAACTTTGATAGGATAGCTTAAATGGAATCAGCAGTTAACTAAGACAGCTAATTTCCCACATTTTTGGACAAACAGGACTGTATTATATAACTTTATTATGTTTTATGGGGAGCAGTTTTCATTTGGTTTTATGATACTTTAGAGGTGGGAGAGTTTAATAATTTTTTTAAAATAAGGCAACAAAAATACATACCAAGGACTATTTACAAGCCAAGAGAGCCTTCAAAAAGAGCCAAACCTGTGATCCTCACATCTCCAGAACTGAGACAAGGGTTTTGGGTAGCATATACACAGCTGTGTGCAGTGACCCTGAGAACATGGTGCTACGAGGCAGGCCCTTGGGGCTAGTGGAGAGCACCCTCCTCCCTGGCCCTAGTGTGGTAGGACAAACGAAGGAAAGGGACTTTGGAACGTAACACTGAGTTCTTGTGGAAATCAGAGGGCAAGGAGCCAGGGTGGGATAAATTCAGCAGGGAAGTCAGAACTGAGAGCAGAAGCATTTATAATAGTCCTATAAAAGGTGAGGCCACATCAGCCTCTCTGAATTTCACATTCATTTTAAAAAGGGGCTCCTAATGCAACAGAACTCACAGTGGGGCTGTGCGTGGCAGCTCAGGATGCTGTGGAAGCCAAAACACCAATTTTAATCCTAAAAACACCCATGAGGAAGATACTGCCAGTCCTATTTTACAGGTGAGAAACTGGTGCAGAGAGGCTCAGTGTTTTGCTGGAGGACCCACACAGGATGGAAGAACATCAGACTCCTCCCTCAGGTCTGTTTGCTTCTAGAACTGTTAAAGTTTCTGTTGTCCTTGAAAAATCCCTTTCGGGGCTGGAGAGATGGCCTAGCAGTTAAGAGCGCCGACTGCTCTTTCAGAGGACCCATGTTCGATCCCCAGCACCCACATGGCACCTGAGAACCGTCTCTAACTCCAATTCCAGGAGAACTCCAGTTCCAGGGGAATCCGACACCCTCTTCTGACCTCCGCGGCATTGCACGGCACAGGTGCACAAACCTACATGCAGACAGTACATTCATACACATAAATAATAAATAAATGAATAAAAAAATTTAAAAAAAATACCTTTCATATGGCAGTCTTTCTACCTCTTTTGTCTCTAGATCCCTTAGTTTGTTAGACAGCTATAAAAATACCACATGCTGGGTAGCTTAAAAACAGAAATTCCCTTGTCTCATAGTTCTGGAGATGTGGGGATCACAGGTTTGGCTCTTTCTGAAGGCTCAGAGGGAAGGGCCTGTGTCAGGCTCTCTTGGCTTGTAAATGGCCTTGTCCCTGTGCTTCCACAAGGCCTTCCTGTGCATCTGCCCAGTTTTCCTGTTCTTATGAGTCACGCTGGATTAGAGCCCTTTTTCAAAAACATGATTAGTTCTGCAAAGACTCTATCTTCAAATAAGGTCCCATTTTGAGGTACTAGAGTGAAGACTTTACATGTAATGGTGGAGGACACAATCCAACTCCTAACAGCACATGGATCTCCAACTCTGAGCTGTGTATCAGAAAACACTGTTTACAAGCACAGGACTTTTCCTATTGCCCCTTACTGTCTGTCCATTTTATTTAATCTGTTAGCACACAGCTGTGAATATAGTCACCTTCAAAATGGGGCTGCTCACTGGAGTGAGTGCCAGGTCAATAAAGCATTCAGTGAACTCTAATTTAATTAGCCAAGTTGCTGGGACAGCTGCTCTATAACTGATTCATGGACTGGCAGAGAACAGAGACAAAACTAGCAGAGCTCATTCCAGACATCCTCAAAGCAGCCCCAGGCCCTGGGAACTTGGCTTCTGTTCTGGGAGGACAAGAGAGAGGCCGAAGGAGCATTTAGGATTCTCTACCCTGGGTGTGTATGTTGGACTTTAAAAGACCTGGAGTCCAAAGCAAGGTCTGACAGCTTCAGTCTCCTTCCCTCAACCTTCCACACATCAAGTCAGCTCTCCTATAATGCAAAATGTTCCTAAAAATCCCCTTCATTCCACAGCCTTCATAGCCTGGTGATTGGGTTCTTCCACGTCATCCATCCAAGTGGGCACACATTCCAACCTGACCCTCAGCCTAACTTCAGTTCTCACTTCTGAGAACACCTATGCTATATGATTGTCAGGGATCATCCCCCAGCCTTCTGGGAGAGAGCTCTGGAGTTGTGGTCAGGACACTGGACTTCACATCTGCCCCTGTCCTTTACTGGCAGGTGTAAACTTGGGCAATTTGCCGGCCCACTGCTCTCAGTGTCCTTACTTATCAAAGGAGATAGAAAGTCCTGGTTTGCTCACTTTTCAGGATTTTTTTGGTGTGTGTGTTCATATGTTGTGGTGTGCATTATGTATGTATGTGCACCAGTGCACTTAAGGCAGCCAAGAACAGCATCAGGTGTTTTTCCTCAGGTTACCCCCCCCCCTTTTTTTTTTCTTTGAGACAGGGCCTCTCATTAGCTTGGAATTTGCCAAGTAGGCTAGGCTGGCTGACCAGATAGCTCCAGGGATCCTCACGTCTCCATTTCCCTGGCACTGAGATTACAAACATAGTCTACCATGCTCTTAGGCTTGCTCAGTAAGCACTCAGTAAGTACTTTACTGATGGAACCATCTCCCCATCCTCTGGGATGATTTGAAACACAGATTAAACTCCAAAGAAGCTGTCTCCATACAAGCTAATGTAAAACAGAGGAAACTATAATCTTGCTGATGTCATATTTGTCATGTGATGTATTCCTGGGATTATATTCTGTCATTTTTTATGTCCCATGTGTGCCTAAGCTAGACTGAATTCATGAAAGCAACCTTGTCTATATATGTAATCATGCATCAATAATGGTTGATAAAACCCAGTCTTAGAGAACAAAACAAAGACTTGGGGTGGGGGTGAAAAAGGTTATCAAGGAAGGAGAGCATGCCTTATTTTCTCCGAGTTACAAAAGTTTTGTACTTTAATGCCAGTCATCAGGTAATGATGTTAAGTTTTAGACTGCTCTTACTGACTTAGAGTAGTGTTTGGGAAGTTATTTTCAGTCAACCACATTATTTTTTGTTTGTTCTTCATGTCAATGAAAGCAGATGGAAAATGTGTGATGTGTCCAACATTGACCCCACTGACTCCCTCAGTGGGGACTTGTTCTCACGGTCCATAGTCAGCTGAGTGTCTGTCATATGTCTTCAGATAGAAATCTGAATGATTCCCAAAGTGAAAAACTGGTTTACAAAATGAGCAATTGAGTTAGTATGTAAATGAGAAATTTCATATTTTATCTCTGAACTTGAGAAGTAGGTTAAGAACAATGGATAGTTCTTTGTAATTTGTTGGCTTTTGGCTTGGAAATTATTTCCTAGAATATAGCTTGGGGTCTTTTTTTGTTGTTGTTGTTTGGTCTGGATACTTCAACAAGGGCATCCTTGTGCTCCTATTCCTCCTGGGAGTACGTGGTTCTGCATGGGAAGGAGAGAGCTGTTTTCTCCACATTCATTCTCTTTGTGGCTGCCATGGTGGCTGCTGCAGGAGATGGAACAGGCCTTTTTCCCCTTATTTGAAGACTGTGACGTGCCAGGTATTGAGCAAAGTGCTAGGAATTATCAAAATACAAACGAGCTAATTCTGGATTTGAGGCATTAGAAATGAAGTTTTGAGATGTGTTGACAGTTGAGTTATATCATTTTTGTTTATTCATTTTTGAGACAGTCTCCCTATAGCTTCAGTTGGCCTGGGACTCACTCTGTAGACCAGGCTAGCCTTGGTCACACAGAGATCCATTTGCCTCTGCCTCCTGAGTGCTGAGATTGAAAGTGTGTACCACCATGTCTGACATAGTTGAGCTGTATCTCAAAGTAGTAGTAGTTTTCTATGTAGATAATCACGAGGGAAGGACATTGCAGGCTGTGAGCACAGACTAAAGAAGGTGTGGGTGTGGGAGTAGGTGGTCTACTTGAGGAGTGTTCTAGGGCTTTGATTGTCATTAGAATACAGGGTACAGGGAAGAAAGGATACAGCGAAACATGAACCAAAAAAGATGGGTTGGGATTGGATCCTGAAGCACACTGGACACTTAGTTTAACGAGTTTAAATTTGTGGCAGCTTATAAAGGGAACTCAGGGTGGGTTTGTCTGAGAAGCAGAGCAGCCTCGTCTGGACTCCATTTAGGAAGAAAGCCTGCTACGTACATGGAGGACAGGTGCTGTGGGAGAGAGACGGGACCGGAAGAGATTGTCTAGAAGCCTTGTAATCATTGCCAAGTTGACAGGATCTAATATCACCTAGGAGGCAAAGCTCTGGGGCTGTCTTTAAGGAACTTTCTAGATTGGGTTAATTAAAGCAGGAAGATCCGTCCTGAATATGGGCAACACTGTTCCATGAGCTGGGGTCTGGATTTAGTAAAAACGAGAAAAGGAGCTGAGCACCAGCACTCATCGCTCTCTGCTTCCTGACTGTGGGCACGGTGAGACCAGCTGCCTCATGCTGCCAGGCCCTCCCCACCATGGTGGAACTATGACTTAAAATAAGTGGCGCATGCCTTTAATCCTAGCACTTGGGAGGCAGAGGCAGGTGGATCTTTGTGAGTTCAAGGCCAGCCTGGTCTACAATGTGAGTTCCAGGACAGCTGGGGCTACAGGGAGACCCTGTCTCAAAATAAATAAATAAATTAAATAAATAAATAAATAAATAAATAAATAAACCTCTCCTTAAGTTGCATTTGTCAGGTATTTTGTCCCAGTAATGAGAAAAGTAGTAATACAGGAATTAAGAGTGTGATCCGCCGAGCATGGTGGCGCACGCCTTTAATCTTAGTGCTCGGGAGGAAGAGGCAGGCGGATCTCTGTGTGTTCAAGACCAGCCTGGTCTACAGAGTGAGTTCCAGGCCAGCTGAGGCTACAGGGAGACCCCTTGTTTCAAAAGACAAAAAAAAAAAAAAAAAAAAAAAAAAAAAGTGTGGTCCAGGGCAGCAGGGCAGAACCTTCCTGACTGGACAAGATGGGGTAGGGGGAAACACAAAAGATGACCTTAACTGCATGTGATGTTTGACTGACTGACACACTCTCACTGTGTACTTGGCACATGCTAACACTGTTGTCGAGGTGACAAAGATGAAGAGGCCATGTCCACACTCTTGAAAATATACCACTGCCTGAGAAGCCAGACACAGGTTAACCTCTCCAAGTACTAGGAGGTGACACAGGCTCTAGCAGAAGGGAATACTTTGTGCAGGGGCCCTAATCCTGGGGTGCTGAGAAATATTTAGCTTAGGTCTTGAAGGATGGACAGCTTATTAGAAATGGTTGCCCTTGCTCTGGGGGCAAGGACAGATTCTATCATGGCTCAAAGGCTTTGAACTTACCCTTGCCCGCCAGCCTCTGCTCATGACATTCCCTCCTCACTCTGCAGCTATAATTTCTTTCAGTCCTTTGGAGGTTCCATTCTCTCTGGCCACAGGAATGTGCCTATGTACTTAGTCGGACCATACGCTGTCATTCCAGGTCATCTCTACATGGCTTCCCTGAGGAAGTCTTTCCTATATCTTCAGATTCAGTCATGTCTACAGCACATGATTTAATTAGCACTTTGTCATAGTTACGCAATTTTGCCTTGTGGGGTTCTTTGATTCATGTGTAGCTCCTCCTGCTAGACACTATGCTCTTTGGAGCAGGAATTGTGTCTGGATTTGCTCACCATTGTGGATTCAATATTTACTCCAAAGCCTAGCACATTGTACAACCTCAACAAATATAATAAATTAAAATAGCCAAAGGGGGAAGGGAACTTCAGAAATAGGAAATCTTATGACTAAGGTACTATTGTTTGTTCCTGGAATATTCAAGGAAAAACAAGTGGCTGTGTTAATGGAAGGAAATTAAAAGTAAGGACAGATGATCCTTTGTGCCATGCCAAAGATACATTTTTTTCCCATTAGATAGAATCTTGAATGGTCAGTTTAACCAAGATAGACTATTAACTTCTTGAAGACAGAGCTCTGCCTATCTTCCTTATTTCCCGTAATGAGGCTGGAACTGTGGTCAAGACCCATAAACATTTGCTCAATGAATGAACAAATATGTAAATAAATGTTTTTCTTGTGGAAGCTATAAGGAATCGTGAAATGTTTTTAAAATTTATTTAAGTTTGCTCTTGGAAATGTTACTTGGGCAACCAGCAAGGTGCAAAAGAGAAGAGTCCATTTTCATTTATTTTACTCCTTCACACTGATAGATGGTACAGGTTAATTAGACTGTAGACTAACAGTAGGGTAGCTGTTACTGTAATCTGGGAGAAGATGCTAGTGGGTAGCTACTGTGGTGGGTTTGGGCTGAGAGGGGGGCAAAGTTGAAAGATTGCCAATTTGAAATTATGCCATTTTTTTTTTTTTTTTGAGACAGTGTCTCCCTATAGCCCCAGCTGGCCTGGAACTCATTCTGTAGACCAGGCTGGCCTTGAACTCACAGAGATCCGCCCGCCTCTGCCTCTTGAGTGCTAGAATTAAAGGTGTGTGCCATCACGCCAGGCTTAGATGCCAAAATTTTAACAAAGGTTAAATTTTTGGCCAATGGATCTTGTTGGGGAGAGGAAACCCTGCAGAAAGACAAAACTGTGTGGGAGCTGCTTCCGGGAGTCTTCCCAGCAGGCTGTCTGCTCCACACTTACTTGGGTACCCCTATTCCAGACTTTGGTCTAAGAAACAAGGCAGAATAGAGTGTTCAGAGTGCAGCATGCTAATGAAAAAGCATCTAGCTTTTCTTTTTTTCTCTAAGTACATTTATCCATTTCATTATATTCAAAGCAAACAGTGTTTCAGGGGGGTGCATTGCCTAATCATATGTAATAATGCACTGGAGTAAATGAACAAGGTCCAGCATTTTTTCTAATTTTTATTAACTAAGAGCTTCTCTTTCATTAGACTTAGGAATCATTCACTTCTTTTTTATTTTTTTTAATTTTATTTATTTTTGTATGTGTATGAATGTACTGTCTGCATGTAGGTTTGTGCACCCGTGTCATGCAATGCCGTGGAGGTCAGAAGAGGGTCTCAGATTCCCCTGGAACTGGAGTTAGAGACGGTTCTCAGCTGTCATGTGGGTGCTGGGGATCGAACCCCGGTCCTCTGCAAGAGCAGTCGGTGCTCTTAACCACTAGGCTATCTCTCCAGCCCCCTTTTTATTATTTTTAATTAATAATTTTTTTATGTGTATGAGTACACTGTCTGCATGTAGGTTGGTGCACCTGTATCATGCAAAGCTGCAGAGGTCAGAAGATTGTGTCAGATTCCCCTGGAACTGGAGTTAAAGACAGTTCTTAGCTGCCATGTGGGTGCTGGGAATCAAACCTGGGTCCTCTGCAAGAGCAGTTGGTGCTCTTAACTGCTGAGCCATCTCTCCAGCCTGGAACCATTCACTTCTTTACTGAGAAAACTACTCATGAGAAGGCTGTATGGAAAGAGGTATGTGTCTGGACTTCATTCATCAGGCTATAGGTTGGCATTAGCGGGTTTGATGCTTGTGTTAACCCCAGTGGGATGCCCAAGAGGAACTTGGAAGGGAGGGAGAAATTGTGTGAGGAGACCTGAAGGTACTCTGGGTGCAGGTAGACCTTGCTGCAGACTAGACAAGATTGCTGAGGCATTACTAGTAGAGATGAAGTCATCTCCATCTTATCTTCATCATGGGGAATGGGATAGGACATTCTCAAGTCTCCATCCCCCAGGCCCATGCTGTCTCATCACCATCACCTGGACCGCCAACGCTTTCCTCTTCATGAGAATGACTGTGGTTGGGTGGAGACATTGATTGTACAAGGAATTCATGATTTAGAGGCTATTTAAGTATGTCTGAAATCCATAGCACAGGCAGTCAGGAATAGAGGATGACAGACAACCTAGAATCTGGAGTCAAGGGCTGAAACTGTGGTCCACTGAGAGATGGGAAGGGGAAGAGGTGGTCATTGTGGAATCCATGGGTGCTGTCCAAAGCATTGGTCTGTAGGTGCAGTTTCTTCTAAGTCTGCTTGTGGGATAAACATAACACTGTGCAGAGTGTGTGTGAACTGGAGTGGGAAAACCCTGGCCTGGAAGCCAGGAGGTCTGAGCTTGAATTGCTCACAACTTTCTGTGCTCTGTCCCCCTTTGGTAGCCTCTGTTTATTCCTTATTCCTCTGAAAGGAGAGGAGTTGGATCTAGTATTCTTTTTTCACAGGTTTTCTAAGTCAGGATTCCATGTTAACCAGAATTTACTATTTCTATTTAGATGAAGAAGGACCATCTTAGAGTTGAGAAAGGTCCCTGATGTTTTTGAGAGTAGTGACTGAAGGAGAGTAAGAGACATTCGTTTCAAGACTTGTGAGTGGGGGCTTACCTGCAGAAGTAGGCCTGGTGAGCTAGGAATTGTCAGTGGGAGGGGCCAGGAGAACAGGGCTGGGATTAGGGCGGGGCTACTTGAACATGGCCGAAGTGAAAGCAGAGGCTTCTGGGCCTCTGTTCACACACAGGGGTGCTGTGCTTTGGGAGGTTTTGGTTGGGCATAGGATTTAAGGAGATACACCCTTAGGGCATACATTTGCTGATTCACTACTTACAGTCTCTCACTTAAAATTTTTTTTACTTTATTTTTTATTTTATGTGTATGAGTCTATTGCCTGTATGTATGTTCGTGCATCTGTGTTGTGCAGTGCCCAGGGAGGTCAGAAAAAAGCACTGGATTCCCCTGGAACTGGAGGTATGGGTGGTTATTAGCCACCATGTAGGTGGTGGAAATTGAACCCATTGAATCCTCTGCAAGAGCAGCCAGTGCTCTTACCTGCTGAGCCACCTCTCAAGCCCCTTTCACTTATATTCTAAGTTCTTCTAGCCTCATTCTAGAGTCAAGTGTACTGCCAAAGCAGGGAAGCAGCCAGGGTAAAGCAGAACAGCTTATCTGGGTGAGAAGGTGTATTAGTCACTTTTCTGTTGCTGTCATAAAACACCACGACCAAAGGAATTTATAAAAGGAAGAGTTTATTTGAGCTTACGACTGACGGTTCCAGGGAATTAGAGTCCATTGTGGCGGGAGGCATGGCGGCTGGTGCTGGAGCAGCAAGCTGAGGGTCACATCTCGCAATGAGCACAGGAAGCAGAGAGAGAGCGACTGGAGACCACAGGCTTGTTAAACTCACTAAGCCTGCCCCCAGTGACATACTTCCTCTAGCACGGCCACACCTTCTAAGACCTCCAAGAACAGTGCCACCAACTGGAGACAAATGTCTGAATACTTAAAGCCTATGGGGGACACTCATTCAAATCACCACAGAAGGGGAAGAGAGACTCCTCTGCATGCCCAGCAGAGAAGGATGATGAGGACGAGGCAAAGCCTGTCTGGTGTGGAACCTACTGTGGGAGAAAACAGACCTCCACAACTCCTGATGTCCTGTCATCGCTGGCAATGCACTGCCACAACACCGACACCAACCAGTCCTAACTCAGGGAATGGAGGCCATGGGGCTGCTTTTCTCCAGACATGGGACACTTGGAGAAAGACAGCCAGTGAAAGTCGCTAGCTGATGTGTCAACCAGGATGACAGAGAAGGTGAGACCCACATGGGAAGGCTTTTAGTCTTGCTTTCATTCACTACTTTCTCATCTCAAAGGAAAAGAAATTGTCGTTGGAGTGTGAATTCGGAATGAATGATCTTTACTTGCTAGGGGATTTCTGCCATCTATTACTTTACAGATATCTAATGAATATTCACTGTGGTAGTTAGTATTGCTTCTCAGCGTGTTATAGGATTGCATTCTGTGGTCTCCTCATGGTTGGGTGGAGCCATGTGATACTGCTGCTACAGGAGGCTAAAAAAGACTAAGATATTGGGGATGGGAGGTGGCTCACAGGTTAAGAGCACTAGATCCTCCACATGGTGGCTAGCAACTCCAGCCCCAGGGGACCTGACCCCCCTCTTCTGACCTCATGGGCTTTGCACAACACCATGCACTTACACACATGTGGGCAGTATACGCATATACATGAAAAAAATAATAAAATGTCTTTTAAAAACCGGAGACCAAAAAACGTAGCAGAGACAATGTGTCCTCTGAATCACCAGGCTAAAAACAGAGATGAGGGCCCCTATTTAGAAGGGTTATTTATGTTCAGAAGCCTTTATAAAGGTCCAAGAGACATGTGTTTTAGTAACAAACTCCTAGAGAAATTCCATCATTCATCTGGAGTAAGATATTCTCTCCTGGGAATCACAAATTTGAGGCTAGTCTACAAGACACACCCCATGTCAACACTCCCATCCTTACCAAAAACAACCCCAAAATCCAGGGTGTTCTAAAGCTACTCCAGGAGTGATAACACAGAAAGTCTGCTGGCAGTGGGTGTGGCCAGAGCTTGTGGCTGGGTCAGGGAGAACATGGGCCACCTAGACTTATGTTGAAGTGGAAGGATCTCTCTCATCTAAGCACACAAGACATCTTTTGTAGCTATTGCCTCTTAGACAAAACATTCCATGGTGGAGGGAAGCTTCTTAAGAGTAAGAGTGTTCTAAAAGTAGGTGAACCATTCCATCCTACAGGTAGATTCCCTAAAACTCAGGAAGTAAACAACTCAAAATGTTTACGAAGTCCCTGAATCTGACCAGAGCCACTAAATCCCTCCCTCCCTAAGCTTAGGGGCTGCTGAGATACTCTTAGGCAAGTTGGGTTGTCTAGAGGAGGCTCAGACCAACCAAGCTGCCTGGAAAACACTCTCCAACCTGTTGAGCTGCCTGCAGATTGTGCACTGAGTTCCTGGCTTTCAGCTTTCATGAGCTGTTACCCATGCTGCGGTGGGATTTTGGTGATGAAGCTGTCTTTAGTCATTTCTGCTCCTGTAAGTAAGCCCTCACCCACACTCTTATAAGTAACTCCCATGAAATTCATTGGCTCACCGAGTCAGACTTGGGTGGTTGTCTGACTTTGCTCTGTTGTCGATTCAGTATCTGGAGTGATAGATGGTTGTTCATGTCTCTCCAGGAATACTGTCACATAGCCCATGGCCTTCTTGAGGATAAAGCCAGATGAAAAACACAGTAGAGAATTAAACAGGACCAGAATTAAGTTGCCATGTCCAAAGATCAGGCATGGGCCTGAGCCAAATCACCACAACAGTGAATGGCAAGGTGAGGCCAACTGGGTAGTCCTGGTCACCTGTGGACAATTTCAGAACTGAGTTGGTTCATCAGTTTGGGAGCATGGAGCTTTCTGAAACATGCCTATAAACACTAATAGCTTATCAATTTGGTGCTAGGCAGGCTACCAGAATGCCCTGCTTGGGGACTAGCAGAAGGAGGCAGAACCTTATCCAGAGTTTATAGGGTTTCCCAATGTTTGAGCTTTGTCAAGGACAGTTTTTGTTGATTTATTCCTCTCTCTGACCTCACTTCATTTTCTGGTTTCTTTGAGTGCCCCACAATTTGTCGAAAACTGGATTTTCAATAATATAATACAGCAACCCTGGAAATCAGTCTTTCCTGTCCTTAAAGCTTTTTGCTGTTGCATGTTTGGTGAGTGACTTTTCAGAACCAGTTTTGTAAAGCCTGTATTCTTTGTCATAAGCCTACTGAAGTCTCTGTTTGGACCAGAGACTCCCCTGGCACTTGGAAACCAGTAAGTCCCCACCTTTGCAGAAGGGCTCTGGAATATTCAGACAGGAAGTTTACAACTTCCTGCTTTGTAGTCTTTCTGTTTATGCAGACTCTCAAGGGTAGCCAGGGATGGGAGCTTAGATGCTTCCTTAAGTCTGTTTTTTCTGCACTTACGAACAGTGTCTGCACAGCCCTGGGTAGGTATGTGACTTTCTAGAGTTCAAGAATAAAATTTTCAAACATTTTTACATTTATTTATTTGCTTGCATGCATATGGGGGGCATGCATGCCACAGTATACATGCGGATGTTGTTAGATTTTTGGAGAGGGAAAAGAACGAAGTTAAGAAATAAGAACCATGGGGGCTGGAGAGATAGCCTAGTGGTTAAGAGCACCAACTGCTCTTGCAGAGGACCCGGGTTCGATCCCCAGCACCCACATGGCGGCTGAGAACCGTCTGTAACTCCAGTTCCAGGGGAATCCGACACCCTTTTCTGACCTCCCCTGCGTTGCACGACATGGGTGCACAAACCAACATGCAGATAGTACATTCATACAGATAAAAAATAAAAATAAAAAAGAAATAAGAACCAGAGCCAGACCAGCAACAGGCAAGGAACATATATGCTATCAGAATAAGTATACAGCGGCACAGGACAGACACTCCAATGTGCACATGAAGGGAACGTCTGCCTCCTAATGAATAGAGGTGGAAGATTGTATTCCCTGAGCCCAGCTGGAATGTGTCAGATGCCAAGGCCTGGTGTCCTTGGATAATTTGAAAGCCTTCTTTTCTTGGGCTGAGCAGGGCAGTATCTCAAGGCCCTGAGACAGGTGGCTCCATAAACAGTCTGCATCAGTCCTGGGAGTGACCAGTTGATAAGGCTTCAGCAAGGCCAGACTGCTAATTTAGGGCCAGTCAGCCATTTAAAGGGATTTATGACTCTATGGGCACCTTCATGAAGTGTGTGGCTCTTCTGGTATTCACATATTCTATCAGATGTCAGAGGACAACTTTTGAGAGTTATCTCCTTTCACCATGTGGATCCTAGTGACTGAATTTTAGGGTTTTAGGCTTGGTAGCAGGCACCTTTACCCACTGAGCCATCCCACCAGCTCCACTGGAGCTTTTCAAAGATTCTAAGAGGCAGATATCTCATCCCCCAGAATTTAAAGGTTTTAATGTAGTTTATTGCTTGAACCAATTATTTACACACTAACCCAGGCAGCCAAAGAAGTAACAATTGTTTTCTATTTTTCAAAAACAAGTGCCTTTAAGTAAAAGGTAATTGAGGCAGGACAGGTCAGATGAAGACAATCTTGTAAATGGGATCTTCCAAGGAATCACCAGACAGGCCAAACCAGAGACAGTTCTTGGGAAGGCATTTTGAAGGAGTCCCAAGCCTGCGCTCCCCTTCTTATGGCTGCTGGGCTGCTGGTTGCCACTGTGACTGCACGATGTTGGCTTTTTTAAGACTATGGCAAAGCTGGAGGGAGGGGGATGGAGTCACAGCAAAGTCAGAATGCAAGAAGCTCACTGCTCTTACCAAGAGTAGATTGCTGTTTTTGAATACTACTTCCCCAATTGCTGTAAGCCTCTGATAATTTCCAGAAGTTTGAAAAATTTGGTTCTGACAATTTCTTTGCTAGTTTTCTCGTTACTTTTATGGAGGAGAGACTTTTCTGAGGTCTTTTCTCTGTCAGGTTCTCTAACATCACCTGGGACATTTGAAATGCCATTTTCTATGATTGCCTCCTCTTTTCTCAAAACTTAGTTCGAACGTCTCCTTTGTGAAGCTCTCGCTGGGTCCTCTGGGCAGAAGAATCTACTGTTCTGCTTTCTTCTACTCCTGGGCTTATGTCATTGTAATTTTACTTTTCACAAATAACATTTATTTCTCTGTTCTTAACTCAGCCTTTGGGCTCTAAGCCTGTAACTTATTCAACCTCCCATGTCCAGACTCATTCTTAGCACACAGTAGATGTCAAGTTTGTAGGTTAAAGAGTATTGCCCTAAGGACTTCTAGGAAGTTCTTAGAACCCTGCCAGGGGACTCAGGTCTAGCACCAGTTCTCCCTTCTCATACTTATAGCCAATGGCCTGTCTATTAGTCTCTGTCTCTTTGTTATTGTATGTGGAGCTTAGAGGATGCTCTAAGTGTATGAGGAAAATAAGAAGTAAAAAATGGCAACACAGCCTGTGTGGGTGAAATTCAATAGTAATAATGCTGAGGTAGGCAAGAGGTTAGGGAATTGGGAGAGGAGGAAGATGCTCAAGACTTTAAAATGCTAACATTTCAGCAAGCAGTCTTCAAACTGCTTGTCTCCACTTAGTTACAAAATGAAGTAGAAGAGTATCTGGGGGCCCTAACCTGGCCAGAAAGTTAAAGGGTAAACTGATAGCTCTAAGTACAATAAGCTATGCCTTCCTGACTCCTGGGCTAGCAAAAGTTAAAATGTAAACTTGGGTAGAAATATAGTTAGTGGTGCTGGAGAGATGGCCCAGTGGTAAGTGCACTGGCTGTTGTTGCAGAAGACCCAGGTTCGAATCCCAGCACCAACATGGTGGCTAACAACTGTCTGTTCCAGTGGATCTAATGCCCTCTTCTGTCTTTTATGAGCACTGCACATATAGGTGCCCGTACATACATTCAGGCAATTAATTCATACATACAAATAAAAATAAAAATAAATTTTAAGAAAGAGAAATGTAAGCCGGGCATGGTGGCGCACACCTTTAATCCCAGCACTAGGGAAGCAGAGGCAGGTGGATGTCTGTGAGTTCAAGGCCAGCCTGGTCTACATAATGAGCTCCAGGCCAGCTGGGACTAAAGGGAGACCCTGTCTCAAAAATACAAAAAAAATAGACTACACAGGGAAATCCCATTGATACAAAGAATGTGGTATANAAAAAAAAAAAAAAAAAAAAAAAAAAAAAAAAAAAAAAAAGAAATGCTGTTAGCTATCTCTTATCTCAGATACCCGTCCTGAAGGCTGAGCCCCATGAAACAGTCTTTAACTGCAAAATTAAAGCCAAAAACAAATACAAATTTCTTCCTTGGTTGGCCCAAGGAAATAGAGCACAGTTGTGGCCAAGGCTCACCTCAGTCTGGAGGGAACAGTTTTCATATCTACCTCAACGAAAGCCTCAGTGGACTACCGAGTTTTTGTTCTTTTCAAGTCTTCCAGCCCTGCCCTTCCTTGAAAGGCATATGTACTACCCATTCCTTGAAAACTCCCAGAACCTTCTTTCTGGCCTCCATGTGGTTCTTTGGGAAGGTACTTGTGGAGGTGTATAACTTTAGGTTGTCTCCCCATGGGCTCTTCCCTCTGGTTTTCTGCAACAGTAATAATATCAATCCAGGTTAGATACCAGCTTTTAAACATTATTATTATCATTAGTAGTAGTATTAGTATTACTACTAGTAGTAGCAGTAGTAGTATTTAATGTTTTTATAGATTCAAGAATTTAATACAATATAGTTTTAAAATCTTTTATTTTATTATTTTAAAAAACATTTTATTTTTTTATTTTCTGTGTATGAGTGTATTGCGTACATGTATGTGAATACACCAGAATTGTGTGCAATTCCGCAGAGGTCAGAAGAGAGTCCCCAGAATTGGAGTTAAGGATGATTTTTAGCTGCCTTGTGGGTGCTCAGAATTGAACCTGGGTCCTCTGCAAGAGCAGCCAGTGCTCTTAGCCTCTGAGCCATCTCTCCAGCCTCATTATTCAATGCACTTGGATCATAGATCCCCTCCCCTCCTCTCTACTCCCACCAACTCTGCTCCTCTCTACTCCTACCAACTCCCCTCCTCTCTACTCACACCAACTCTGCTCCTCTCTACTCACGCCAACTCCCCTCCTCTCCACTCACACCAACTCTGCTCCTCTCTACTCTACTCATGCCAACTCCCCTCCTCTCCACTCACACCAATTCCCCTCCTCTCTACTCACACCAACTCCCCTCCTCTCTACTCACACCAACTCCCCTCCTCTCTACTCCCACCAACTGCCCTCCTCTCTACTCACACCAACTCCCCTCCTCTCTACTCACACCAACTCCCCTCCTCTCTACTCACACCAACTCCCCTCCTCTCTACTCACACCAACTCCCCTCCTCTCTACTCACACCAACTCCCCTCCTCTCTACTCACACCAACTCCCCTCCTCTCTACTCACACCAACTCCCCTCCTCTCTACTCACACCAACTCCCCTCCTCTCTACTCACACCAACTCCCCTCCTCTCTACTCACACCAACTCCCCTCCTCTCTACTCACACCAACTCCCCTCCTCTCTACTCACACCAACTCCCCTCCTCTCTACTCACACCAACTCCCCTCCTCTCTACTCACACCAACTCCCCTCCTCTCTACTCACACCAACTCCCCTCCTCTCTACTCACACCAACTCCCCTCCTCTCTACTCACACCAACTCCCCTCCTCTCTACTCACACCAACTCCCCTCCTCTCTACTCACACCAACTCCCCTCCTCTCTACTCACACCAACTCCCCTCCTCTCTACTCACACCAACTCCCCTCCTCTCTACTCACACCAACTCCCCTCCTCTCTACTCACACCAACTCCCCTCCTCTCTACTCACACCAACTCCCCTCCTCTCTACTCACACCAACTCCCCTCCTCTCTACTCACACCAACTCCCCTCCTCTCTACTCACACCAACTCCCCTCCTCTCTACTCACACCAACTCCCCTCCTCTCTACTCACACCAACTCCCCTCCTCTCTACTCACACCAACTCCCCTCCTCTCTACTCACACCAACTCCCCTCCTCTCTACTCACACCAACTCCCCTCCTCTCTACTCACACCAACTCCCCTCCTCTCTACTCACACCAACTCCCCTCCTCTCTACTCACACCAACTCCCCTCCTCTCTACTCACACCAACTCCCCTCCTCTCTACTCACACCAACTCCCCTCCTCTCTACTCACACCAACTCCCCTCCTCTCTACTCACACCAACTCCCCTCCTCTCTACTCACACCAACTCCCCTCCTCTCTACTCACACCAACTCCCCTCCTCTCTACTCACACCAACTCCCCTCCTCTCTACTCACACCAACTCCCCTCCTCTCTACTCACACCAACTCCCCTCCTCTCTACTCACACCAACTCCCCTCCTCTCTACTCACACCAACTCCCCTCCTCTCTACTCACACCAACTCCCCTCCTCTCTACTCACACCAACTCCCCTCCTCTCTACTCACACCAACTCCCCTCCTCTCTACTCACACCTACTCCCCTCCTCTCTACTCACACCAACTCCCCTCCTCTCTACTCACACCTACTCCCCTCCTCTCTACTCACACCTACTCCGCTCCTCTCTACTCACACCTACTCCCCTCCTCTCTACTCACACCTACTCCCCTCCTCTCTACTCACACCTACTCCCCTCCTCTCTACTCACACCAACTCCCCCCTTACTTCATGTTCTCTGTTATTTTTTCTTTTTTAAAGGACTATTGAGGGTTGGAGAGATGGCTCAGTGCCAGCTGCTCTTGCAGAGGACCTGGGTTCAGTTCCTAGCACCCACATGACAGCTAAGAACTGTCTTTAACTCCAGTTCCAGGGGAATCCAACGCCCTCTTCTGACCTCTGCGGCATTTCATGACATGGGTGCACCAACCTACATGCAGACAGTACACTCATACACATAAAAAATAATAAATAAATTAAAGGCATGCACCACCATGCCTGGCAAGACACACATTGAGAAAAAAAAAGGCCTATTGAATCTAATCTGTGTTTCCCAAGTGCTCTTGGGTGTAGTGTTTCCCAAGTGCTCTATCTCTTGGCATCTGCTCAACCTACCAGGCATCACACCAGTAAGGAAAACTGATTTCCTTCTCCCAGCATCTGTCAGTTGCCAGTGGATCTCAGCTAAGGCTGGGGTTTCCTGCCCACCTCCCCTATCCATGCCGGGCTGCTGTCTGGTTTGAATTGCACAGGTCTTGTGTATGCTATCATAAGCACTGTGGCTGGGCGTGGTGGCGCACGCCTTTAATCCTAGCACTTGGGAGGTAGAGGCAGGCAGATCTTTGTGAGTTCAAGGCCAGCCTGGTCTACAGAGTGAGTTCCAGAACAGCTGGGACTACAGGGAGACCCTGTCTCGAAAAGAACAACAAAAAAATAAGCACTGTGAGTTCATATATACAACTATTCTCGGGTGTCCAGACAACACAGTCTCTTTGTATTCATCTACCACCACTGGCTCTTATAGTCTTTCTGCTACATCTTCTTCAGTGATCCCTGAGCCTTGGGATGGGAGGGTATGATATGAGTCCCATTTAGAGTTTAGCAGTGTTCTGTGCATGCTGATCAGTTGTAGGTCTCCGTGTTAATCGCCATCTGCTGTAAGAAGAAACTTCTCTGGTGAGAGTTGAGAGACACACTAATTAGGGTGGGGGAACTGGCAGACCAGGGCACAGAGCTGCACAGCCTGAGACCTGGGCTATTTATATTATTATTATTATTTTTTTTTTGAGACAGGGTCTCCATATTGCCTCAGCTACCCTGGAACTCACTCTGTAGACCAGGCTGGCCTTGAACTCACAGAGATCTGCCTGCCTCTGCCTCCCAAGTGCTAGGATTAAAGGTGTGCGCCACCATGCCCAGCTTAAAGACGGTTCTTAGCCGCCATGTGGGTGCTGGGAATCGAACCCGGATCCTCTGCAAGAGCAGTCGGTGCTCTTAACCACTAAGCCATTTCTTGAGCCCCTATTATTTTTATTTTAATTATGTGTATATCTGTGTGTGTGTATGTGTGTGTGTGTGTGTGTGTGTGTGTGTGTTTGTACAGAGTGTGGGTGCCAGCATAGGCATAAGATCTTCTGGAGCTGGAGTTAGAAGTGGTTGTGAGCCACCCAGCCTAGGTGCTGGAGTTAGAAGTGGTTGTGAGCCACCCTGCCTAGGTGCTGGAGTTAGAAGTGGTTGTGAGCCACCCAGCCTAGGTGCTGGAGTTAGAAGTGGTTGTGAGCCACCCAGCCTAGGTGCTAGGAATTGAACTCCAGTCCTCTGCGAGAGCAGTTCACTGAGCCATTTCTCAAGCCTAGGAAAAAAAGCTTTAAATTCAGTACCTCATTAGTTCCAACCTCAGCCCTGTGAGCTAGACAGCATTTTTCTCCTTTCACAGGGTAGCTGATTGGAAGAAGTAGGGGAACTGTGCTTAGGGAAAGGCCTGATAAAGCCAGTGCTTCTGAACAGATGCACCGAGGGACCCATGAGAGGCGCACTGGAGGAGAGGAAAACAAGGCAGCCCTTCCCAGCACTGTGCGAGGCAGTGCTCTGCTCCTGTCTAGAGAGATGGGGCTCCCAGGAGTGCCCAGCCCAGCCTGTGCTCAGCTGGTCACCTTGAGCTTTGAAACAAGATAGCGCTGAGGGCTCTGGTAGCACCTGGATCCCAGGGGGACAGGGCCCCACTTTTTAGCAATCAGCTGAGAGGTATAGCCATAGAGAGAGAGGTAACAAAGATCCTTCATCATCGCCCCAACAACGCCAACATGGTGTCACCCTGAGACTGTGGGAAGAAGCAGCCAACGCAGAGGGGAGACGTCATCCACAGAGCTCAGAAGCATGTCAGCAAATGCTGATACCGGACTCTGCGGTGCAGCCCTGCCAGCAAGGAGGGATTGTGCTAGCGTGCATGAGGCACACTTTCTGGCATAAGGGACCTGGTTGCTAAGCAACTGTAGTTTGCCTCCCCTTCTCCCCATAGCCTTTTTACTGTTCTGAGCTTCCAGTTAGAAGACAGGAGGGGCTGGGATTGCCAGGCCCGGCCCAGCCCTTGGCCCCCTTCCCTACAACAAGGGGCCTATTCATGGGACCTGAGCAGAATTCATTGTCTCTCTGGTGTGCGTCTGTGTGTGTGAGTGTATGTGTGGGGGTACAAAGGGAAGGGCCATGTGTGAACCAGGGACACTTTATTCTGCAACCAAGCTGGCTCGGCTGTTGAATCAGTCTTGACACAAGGACCAGAGCAGTGCCCTGCCCAGCAGACCCTGAAGCCTTGCATCAGTGCCACTGGCTCCCATGGTAAGGCTAAGCCTCTGTATGATCCCTGCATTCCTACTCACCCCGCCCCACCTTGTGATGTAGGGCAGTGCATCCTCTGGAAGCTCTGGTGCATGGACTACGTCCTAGCATGGGCTGTGGAGCCAGCGTCCTCCCCAGAAACTGACCTTCATTCCTCTCTCTTGTTGTCCCAACCCAGGGCTGATGAAGTGCTTTGCATAGATATATACTGAGTGTGTCTTGGAATTCCTGTTCGAATAGGCCCTGGCTCTCTCCTCGGGGGAATATCAGCTCAAGGGAAACCGCATCTACAGAAAAGAAACCCAAGCCTTACCTACTTGTGACTACATCTCAACTTTTGCATCTGGCTTTCCCAAGCCTGCTGTTTTTGGGTTTCATCTCTAGGCACAGAAAGAGAGTGTGTTAGGACACAAACTGTGAGGTGTGCTTCTCTGGGAGAAGTAAGGGCTGCTTCTGGGCTTCTGGGGGGAGGCCCCATCAGTCCTTATAGGCCCCGTCTGTGACTGTATGTAGGGGGCAGGCAAGAAGGGGTTGGGCAGTTGGGTGCTAGCTGAACTGGCAAGGGGGCTCATGAGCTAGTAAAATCACTTTTGGACAGTTTTAAGGGGGCTGTCCTGGGAGAGTCTGACAGAAACCCTCCTTATCTTAGCTGGAGGATGAGGAAAACCTGTTGAGTGGAGCACAAAGGCAGGACTGGGGATTTCTATAGAACACATCAAAATCACATCTAAGACAATGTGGTCTGGGAGCCAGAGTCTCAGTCTTTTGCTGTCATTGTGAACTATTCAATGTGTTGAAAGGGGAAATGTAAGTCACACCAATTGTGTATGTACATGCATGAACATGTATATGTGCACAAGTGTGTGTAGAGGCCACAGGACAACCAATGGTTTCCTTCCTTCCTCCATCTCTCCCTCCTTCCCTCCCCTCCTCTTCCCTCTCTCCCTTCTTTCTCCTTCTTTACTTCCATGTACTTTACCTGTATTGCCCTTTTGTGCCCTATGATACATAGACCAACGAGGAAGGAAAGAGAAAGAAGGAAGGGAGCACCATCTTGGGCTACAGCGAGTTCTGTTCAGTTGAGGAAGGCTCCCTGCAGAAGCGACCTCTGCACTACAGGGTCAGCAGTGTGGGAAGGGGACAACAGATAGAAGATCTCTGCAGCATTAGGTATGCTACCTATGCTTAGGAATGACATAATGCTGTGGAGGGCTTTGGTGCTGGCAGCGAGGATGGAGAGCTGAGGAACAGTAAGATCACAAGGGCCTGAGAACTGTGTCATGGATCCTTGGCTTGGTCCTGAGGCTGCAAAGTCTCATTGATTGCTTTAAAGATGGGACTCATGCTCAGCTGCATCTTTGAAAGATTACTCTGGCTTTGTAGCCTGGAAAATAATGGATATGGCAGCAGCCTAACCCCTTCCTGTGGGTTGGTCCACCTGTCCATACCAGCCACAGCCGGGGCATACTAGGAGAGGAGGTTACCCATCAGGAAGTGGGATTTATCACTCTTATTTTAAGAATGAGAAAACTGGGGGCTGGAGAGATGGTCTAGCTGTTAAGAGCACCGACTGCTCTTGCAGAGGACCCAGGTTCGATCCCCAGCACCCACATGGCGGCTAAGAACCATCTGTAACTCCAGTTCCAGGAGAACTACAGTTCCAGGGGAATCTGACACCCTCCATGGCATTGCGCAGCACGGGTGCACAGACCTGCATGCAGGCAGTACATTCATACACATACAAAAATAAATAAAATAAAAAAAAAAGAATGATAAAACTGAAGCTAGGAGAGGTTGCCTGATTTGCCCAGGCTCATGTCATAGGTCATAGACCTAGCTTTTAACTGTCTGGCGCTTTTCAGTATCTTACGCATCTTATTCATCATAGACCAAGAGCTTCAGAAACACAGGTGAGCTATTCTGCCCTCTGCTCTCTGCCCACCATCTCCTTGCCTCATCAGTCCTCTTTGCCTGCACCACACAATGACTGATAGACATACAACAGTTCAAGCCCTACACATCCTGGAGGACACTGTCTTAGAGGCTTCCTCCTCTAGGAAGCGTCCCTTGATCCTGTTGGTGAGAAATCACCTCTTGTTCTTTTGGATGCCAGTGGTGGGTGGTGCTTTAGTTGAACATTCCTGGAGTCACTGAACAGATACAACTTTGCTAATATGGCTAATCTTTGGGGCTAGTCTGAAAATCCTTTAAGGCAGTAGGACAGTGGTCCATGCTGATTTATCTTAAATTCCCTCTAGTGTCCCCTACAGTGCTGGGGAATGAATTGTGTGTGTCTCTCGGGTTGGATGCTGGTGCTGTCTGCAACATGGCTGTGTGTGTGTGTGTGTGTGTGTGTGTGTGTGTCTACCTGTCTGTCTGCGTCTGTCTGTGTTCATGTGGGTGTGTGCTGTTTAGCAGGTGTCCTTGAAGCTCATGGAAGTCAGGAAGAGAGAATGGTTAATAAAAGGCTATGGAAGCCAGGTGTGGTGGCACACACCTTTAATCCTAGCACTTGGGAGGCAGAGGCAGGCGGATCTTTGTGAGTTCAGGCCAGCCTAGTCTACAGAGTGAGTTCTAGGACAGCTGGGGCTACAAGGAGACCCTGTCTTGAAAAGACACACACACACAGAAAGGCTATGGAGTGGGCTGAGTCTCATTCCAACCTTCACTCTACCACTTATAGCCATGATAGTGAGCTGGGCGGGGCTGGGAGCTCTCGCCAGCAGACAGAGCTGGAGGGCAATCTCCAAGGTGTACAGATGTTAGAGATTTGACAATTGTTTCTCCAGAGACCTGGTGTACAGATGTTAGATATTTGACAATTGTTTCTCCAGAGACCTGGTGTACAGATGTTAGAGATTTGACAACTATTTCTCCAGAGCCCAATGCTGGATGACCAGCCCCCCATGGAAATTCAGTGCTCAGAGGAGGACCCCGGACCTGGGATCTTCAGAACAGATCTGGAGGACCAGCAGCCACCCAGTAGGTAGCACTGGGCCATTAGGGTGGGACAGGATGGAGTTACCAAAGGGAGTCTTCCTATATTCCCCATACTCTCCTAAGGTCTATGTGATTGAAGGTGAGGAACCTCTCATTCCTCACCACCCAAGTGCTCTATTATCCACTTTGTAGTAGGCTCTGGGCTTTAGGGATCAGAGCCCTGCCGCTACTTAGTTTGTGCCCGGGGGTTGGGGGCGGGTAGGGGCAGGCTCCTTTGCAGCTTGCTGGAAGCAGGGATCCAGGCAGCGCTTCGCCTCCTCTACAGTCTCTCGAGTTGGATGCTGGTGCTGTCTGCGACGTGGCTGTGCAGTACTGGGAGCGCTGGGGCTGCTGGCTGGGGTGGGCATTGGCTCATGGCTCCTAGGTAAGTACTAGGCGATTCTGTTTGAAGAGGGGTGGAAGATAGAACCTGGGAGAATCTGGGAGACAGAAACAGGTGCTGATTGACATTTTTAGGTAGACAGACAAGTCCCTCCCTCATCTGTGCTGTGCAGACAGCAAGTGGAAGGTACATGTGAAGGAAGGGTTTAGGCTTTCAATAGGGAATGGTTTGGTCTTATCAACCTGTCACATAACTGGATAATCCAGAGTGGCTCTAGTCTGATATTTTTCTAGAAATATTTCTCAGTGAGATATAAACAGAGACATACAAACAGACAAAGGAACACCAGACAGTCTGACAGAGGCAGAACAGACAGTGCTGTGCCCTTCTGGCAGATTGGTTGGGGTCTATCTGGGCTTACAGGGAATCCCTAAGAACCAGGCCTGCCTGTGATGCAGGCTGTCTTACTGTGCACTGTGAGCCCCTCCAGGGGTTTCCTTTCCCTACCGAGTGAGTGTGAACCTCTGTGCTTTTCTGAAGTGCTGCATCTGTGGCCGGCTATCTCCTCGCCCATTTCCGGGACGTTGCAGGAGACGACGCCAAGCTGCCCGGGGGCTAGCAGTGAGGAAGCTCTGCCTCCATCACTTCCCCAAGCAGGTGGGTCACCCTGCCAAAGCTACGGAAACCCACTGGGGTGAGGGTGGTGATAAGATCCAACCAGCAGCACTGACCTCTGATTTGGGACTTGGGGGGCTTCCCTGGGGGCTATCCTGGTCCCTGCCCGTGAGCAACAGGGTTGGAAGCTTTTCGATATGGGGGAAGAGAAGCTAGGGGTGTGTATGTGTGTCCATCTCTCTCTGAATGTGTTACCACCGAGGCAGCTGAGGACCTCATCCTATGTTGTCCCCTGCCCTACCCACTGCCCTCTCTCTTTCAGATGCAAATTGGGTCAGGCAGTACAGTGATGCCCAGAGGTTGGAGATTAGAATAAGTTGTAGAAGTTAGGACAGCCGGGTGTGGTGGCACACGCCTTTAATCCTAGCACTTGGGAGACAGAGGCAAGCGGATCTTTGTGAGTTCAAGGCCAGCCTGGTCTACAATGTGAGTTCCAGGACAGCTGGGGCTACAGGGAGATCCTGTCTCGAAAAAAAAAAAAAAAAAAAAAGAAGTTAGGACAAAGTTGAAATTTTGTATTTTTTGCTAGCTGCACAACATTGATTACATTATTATTTTTTTAATTTTTTAAAATTTTATTTATTTCTGAATGTGTATGAATGTACTGTCTGCATGCAAGTTTGTGCACCTGTGTCATGCAATGCTGCGGAGGTCAGAAGAGGGTGTCGGATTCCCCTGGAACTGGAGTTCTCCTGGAATTGGAGTTTCAGACGGTTCTCGGCTGCCCTGTGGGTGCTGGGGATCGAACCCGGGTCCTCTTCAAGAGTGGTCGGCGCTCCCAACCGCTAGGCCATCTCTCCAGCCCTGATTACATTATTTTTAAGCTTCCATTTCTTTCTATAGAAAATAGAAATAAAAGTATTTACTGAATCAATTTGTAAGAATAAAGTATGAAAATTTATTGAAAAATTTAGTTCTTGAGCCTGTGCATCCACTTAGACTGGGACTGGGTGACTTGGCTCATAGACTCTCTCCTAACAGTCTGGACTCTGGAGTCCCCTTACAAGGAGCTGGCAGGTCAGGTTCTGGGGAGGGTTCTCTTTCTGACTCCCTCCCCATGGTGTTGTCCGATGCTTTTTTTCTGTTTGCTAGGAAAGAGCAGGAGTGAGTGGGAGAAGGAGAGGGAAGAGGGATGAGTGAGGGAGCGCACAGTGTGGGTGTCCTTTCCTCGCACGAGGATGCTGCCCTGTAGACCAGCATCCCATGGTCTCCTTTAAACCATTTTATTTATTTTATTTTAACTTTGAAAAGATTCTAATGTACCCAGGCTGGCCTCTAACTCACTGTGTAGCCAAGGTTGGCCTTAAACTCCTCTTCCTCCTGTTTCTAATCACCTTCTTCAAGGCTCTACCTACACAGTCACAATGGGGATTGGAGTGTTAGAGTTTTAATACAGGAATGAGAGAGAGAGAGAGAGAGAGAGAGAGAGAGAGAGAGAGAGAGAGAGAGAGAGAGAGATATTCCTCACAGGATTGAATTCCTTGCTGATCTGTGATCTGGAAAGTTGCTTAACCTTGGCCATGGTGCCCCCTCTGTGGAGGATGGCAGCTTTCTTTGCACAGGGCCATTGTGATGACAAATGTGATACGATAGAACACTTTTTAACATTTATTTTATTTGTCTCTGCGTGTGTGTCTCGCTATGTGTCTGTGTGAGTGTGCATACTATAGTACACTTGTGAAGGTTAGAGGATAATTTGCACGAGTTGGTTCTCTCCTTCTGTTGTGTAGGTTCTGGTGATCAACCCCAGGTTGTCAGGCTTGATGGCGAGTACATTTACCCACTGAGCCAACGCACTGGGTCTAGGCCACCTTTCAAAGCACAGTACAAACACAAACTGAAGGACTCCCACAGCTGGGTATTGCTTTTTTTTTTTTTTTTTTTTTGTCTTTTAGAGACAGGGTCTCCCTGTAGTCCCAGCTGACCTGGAACTCACTCTGTAGACCAGGCTGGCCTTGAACTCACAAAGATCCATCTGCCTCTGCCTCCCAAGTGCTAGGATTAAAGGCGTGTGCCACCACGCCCGGCAGGGTATTGCTTTTAGAACCGTCAGACACTCAGGGAGCAGGAGGCCTGGCCTGGGGGGACCATATGTCTAGCTCCCCTTGTCTCATCCCTGTCTCCACAGCAGGAGGGATGTGATTTTCACATAGTAGTTTTAGTGTCTTTCAGAATAAATGGCGAGGACCTTTTGCTTGAAGTACAAGTGAGAGCCAGACCAGACTGGCTCCTGGTCTGCCACAAGGGCTGGAACCCTGTCCTGGGGGAACGCATCTGCCAGAGTCTAGGGCACCTCAGGTAAATGTAACAGCCAGACCTGGCAGGCTGGTGAGGGAGACTAGGGATGGGAACGTTGAGCTCAGAAGTCATTGTCAGGAATTGCTCGGTCAAAAGGCTGGCTGCGTGTCTCCTGCACAATTCTCTTCTGACTAACTCGCCTTGCTTCCTCCTGTTACTGTCTTTTATGCCAAGACTCACTCAACACAAGGCAGTGAATGTATCTGACATCAAGCTCAACAGATCCCAGGAGTTTGCTCAGCTCTCTGCTAAACTGGGAGACTTCCTCGAGGAGGTGTGGCAGCCCAGGTAGGGCTTCTATGGGGTAGGTAAGTGGCTGGCAATCCAGAAAGATCTTTCAGTGAAGTCTGGTGGTGAGGGCATAGGCACTGCAACAGGGCTGCAGAAGGCAGTTTCCTAGTCATAAAGCACAAAGCTAGGTGATGTGCCCCATGCGTTATTTATCTTACACAGGAAATGGAAGCCAGTGGGCCTGGAGTGTAGCTCGGATGTAGAGTGCTTGTCCAGCACGCACGAAGCCCTGGCTGGGTTCAGGACCCAGTACTGTATAAACCACACGTGTTGTTGCATGACTATATTCCCATCACTCAAGAGGAGAAAGCAGCAGAATCAGCAAGGTCATCCTCAACTACACAGACAGTTTGAGGCCAGCCTGGGCTACATGAGACCTGCCTTATGAAAAAAAACAAGTTTCTTTGCTAGTATAGCAGGATCAAGAATGATCTTCTAATTCCCTTTGCATTATCTTTATGCTGCTATGACCAAAATCACATGAAAAAAAAAGAAAGGAAGCATCATTTTGCTTGACAGTTTCAGAGGATTGAATTCCTGGTTCTTGGCCCCATGAGCTTAGACAGAACATCATGGTGGTAGGATTGTGTAGAGGATGATGCTGTTTACCTCTTGTGGATAGGAAGAGGGTGGGGGGATTTTTTTAGGACAAGATACAGCCCTCAAGAATATACCTCCAGTGACTTGTGTCTTCTAGTTGGGCTCTTTCTCATAAAATTTCCAGAACTTCTAAATGTAGTGCCACCAGTTTGTGGGGGACATTTCATATTCAAACCATAATACCCTTCTTCAGGTGGGGAAACTGAGGCTCAATGAGGTTACACTGTCTTATCCAAGGCCGTGGATCAATGAATGAGCTGCCTAGCTACACTGGGATCAGACTCCTGTCTCTAAGGGAGCTTTCAGTACAGCCATATTTTACTTGGATAATTCTGTTACCTCAGGGGAGAGAGGCAGTTGAGTTGCCCTGCTGGATGCTGCTAGAGACCTTGTGAGTGTCCAAAAGAAGAGGGCTCAAAATGGAGCAGGCCCCTCTGTACTCTGGACGAGTCTAAGACGAGAGGCCTTTGTCTTTCCTGGATCCTCCTAGCTGCTGAAGCCTCCTGGGCTAGATATGGGAGGATGCCCGGCAGAGCTCTGAGGGCATCTCAGCCCAGTGTCTTACCTGAACCATTTTCTCAAGCCCCAGCTTTCTCCTAAGGAATGCACTGAGGCAGGGAGAACCTGAGCAGACTGTTCTGAGATTCCTAAGTCTCCAGAGGGTAGAGGGGCTGCAGAGTGTGGGAAATAGAAATCAGGTGGACCAGGCATTGGGCTGCTGGAGGAAGAGATGAGAAAGGAAAGATAAGAATGTTTCAGCCAAGAGGAAGTTGAGGCTGAGGCTGGGGGACAGGGAGAGAGAGAACAAGAGGATAAATGTGCAGGCCCTGGGCAAACGTCTTGAGACAGAGAAGAGACTGGGCCTGGGAGGAAGCCTTCGTGAAGGGCTCTGTTCACTCATCTGCTCAGAGGGCATTCACTCACCCACTGGATGCCTGCTTATTCAGGGCATTTAGTGGAAACAGCTGGGCTTTCTCAGCTATACATTCTCTGTTGTCAATTTGGGCCTTGTTCAAATGGATTTTCCAGAATCACAAAGGCTTTCCGTTGCTCTCTGGTTGCTGGGGCAGAATGGGCAAGCTGCTTGCTGTTCTGGGATCTGGCCTGGATCTTTGGGAGGGGTAGGAAGAAAACAGTGTCATCTTAAGGCCATGGCCTTAAGAACTCAGGAGAAAGGCTGGGTGAGGCAAATGACTGCAATCCTAGTATTTGGGAGGTAGAGTGAGAAGAGTCGGGAGTGCAAGGTCATTTTCAGTTACTGAGTGAGTTTGGGGATAGCCTGGTCCACATGAGACCCTGTTTCAAAAACCCAAACAAAGGGGTTGGAGAGATGGCTCAGCGGTTAAGAGCACACACTGCTCTTGCAGAGGACCCCGGTTCAATTCCCAGCACCCACATGGTGGCTAAGAATTGTCTTTGACTCTAGTTCCAGAGGAATCAGACGCCCTCTTCTGACCTCCGTGACATTGCACAACACAGGTGCACCAACCTACATGCAGACAGTACATTCATACACATAAAATATAAAAAAAATTAAAAAAACCCAAACAAAGAAAATTGTGGTGAATCCCCTCACCATACCCCTTGGTGTGCATGGCCTTTGGTGGCACTGCCCAGCTTCCCTGGAATGCCCTGTTTTGCAGAGCTAACTGTACTTCTGGTCGAATTGTTTCCCTCAAGTGCTCTGGTGAGTCATGTCTTGGGCCCAGGAAGGTGGTAGGGGGAGGAAGGAGTCTCCCTGTTGCCCGAATGTGGAAGAACTCGATGGAGGGACTCGCCAGTGTGTGTGTGTGTGTGTGTGTGTGTGTGTGTGTGTGTGTGTGTGCACGCATGCGTGTGAGTTGGTGGGGGTGTCCTTGTCCAGCTGCCCATTTCTCTGCTGGGTTCCTTGCAGAGATAGCTGCCCAGAGTCCTTTACAGTCTCTTTTGTGCCCCTACCAGCCTCTGTGCTGGGCTGGCGTCTTCCCACTTCACCACCGTTGCCCCTTGCACCCTACTTCTGGAGAACCCCAAAGGTGGAATTATTACTGGCCGTGAATATGCAGGCTCTATCAGCAGCCTGGAGAGACAAAGAGTGGTGCGTTGGGGGCCAACTGGCAAAGACCCTATGGGCTTCTTCTACCAATCTTCCCGTGCATCTGCCCACTGTTCATCAGTCCTTCCTCACGTCCATCACCCCCTGACCTTTGGCCTGTACTGCCAGGTGGGCATTAGGTCTCCACCGACCCCACACTGAGAGTACACTGGTCTGTACTCTCAGTAACTGTACAGGCTGAGGTGATCAGCACATCTGCGTCCTGTCTTCCCCTTGTTACTCCTTAGGTCCAAGAGTAATAAATCAGAGCAGTCCACACTGGCTCTCTGTGCTCTCTCTGTCCTGCCCTTCTCTGTTGGCAGAGTGTGGGGCAAGGCCTCTGGCTTCTCGAATAGTTGGCGGGCAGGCTGTGGCTCCTGGGCACTGGCCATGGCAAGCTAGCGTGATGCTTGGGTCCCGGCACACATGTGGGGCTTCTGTGCTAGCACCCCATTGGGTGCTGACTGCTGCCCACTGCATGTACAGGTAAGTCTCCGAGGTGACTGAGGAGGTAAGAGTCTCAGCTACCTTTCCTGTTTGGATCTTGATATGTCCTGTGTAAAATATCCATGCCTAACTGTCCCCAAGTGGACAAGGATAATGACTCTGTGTAGTGCCAAGTTCAAATTTGCATGCATAGCATAACAGTGCAAAGATTGGATCTTTATATTCATTCCATTTTTTAAAGAATGTGTTAGCAGTGTCCGTATGTATGGGTATTTATGTTTGAATATATGTGGGCAAATGTGTGGGGATACATGTATGTGTGTGTGTGTGTGTGTATGTGTGTGTAGGCCCCAGGTTGACATTGAGTAAGATCAATGTATTCCTCAATTGCTGTTTGCTTATATTTTGAGGCAGAGTCTCTTCCTTAACCTAGAGTGTGTGCATTTGGCTGTTCTGGCTAGCCAGCTTGCTCTGGGGATTCTCAGTCTCTACCTTTTGTGCTGAGTGGGCTTTCATGCCCATCTGGCTTTTAATGGCTTCTGGGATATCAACTTAGGTCTTCATGCTTTCATGGCAGGCACTTTACTGACTGAGCTATCTCCCAGCCCAGTATCTGGGCATCTACTACCTGGCCAGTGGCTTGACAGCTGCAGAGAATACTGAGTCATGGTGTTTGGGTTCCAGGAGCTCACCATCTCTCTCACATCAGCCTTCCCTGCCTATTACTTCCTGAACTCAGCGAGTTCTGATGTGTAGTTTCAGGCTGTCCCGTCTGTCCAGCTGGCGGGTTCATGCAGGGCTGGTCAGCCACAGATCTATCAGACCACACCAGGGGAACATGGTGGAGAAGATCATCCCCCATCCTTTGTACAGTGCTCATAACCATGACTATGATGTCGCCCTCCTACGGCTCTGGACACCACTCAACTTCTCAGGTGAGGCTTTGGAATGAGGAGGCTGGGTACATGGGCGATGAAGAGCAAGGACTGGTGAGAGGAGAGGGGAATGGACTCCTAAGGCTTTCTGTAGATCTGTAAGTCTTAAACACTTCAGTTCACCAGGGACCATAGCGTGTTTGCATTCTCCTGAACCTGAAGCTGCAAGAACTCTTACAAGGGGCCAAAGAATCAGGCCCTTTTCATAGCAGGGCTGCAGATTCGATTTGCTTCAAAGTCCCAAGCAGAGCTTCACTCATGCCTTCTCTACCAATAGGCTACTCCGCCCCTGTCCCCAGGTGGAGCCCAAGTCCAACCAGTTTGTGATATGTAACCCCTAAAGAGATTTTTCTTATTTAGCCACATACACGTTTTCTCGGTCCTTCTAACAACTATGACAGGGAGATAGAGTACTGAGGTTTGGAGAAGGGATCTTCCAAGGCATCACAAACAGGTCCCCAGCCTGAGGCCAGGGCTCCTCCTGCCACAGCAGCTGCCCAGCAAGGGTGGCCCTGCATGCAGCTGTCCAGCAGCTGCCCTCCCTGCATACACTCGTGCCTTCTTTGACAAACACACATATCCATAGACATGCACATGTGCATCAGCCAGAGATTCCATGCACACACACTCATACATTTACACTCACACTCACATGTGTATGCTCACACGTATACTTACTCTCATGTACAAACATGCTCACATCACACACACGTGCACACCCCCACACCTATGCACACTTAGGCACACACACTAGACACTCCCATCAACATCTACAGTGCTGGGTTGCTCAAACAACAGCACAGCTGTGTGTATTTCACAAATCTTATCCATTTGTGAGTGACTGCTGGACAGTTATTGCATATAAACTGACTTAATGTTTTAGTTACTTTTTTCTGTTGCTGTGATAAAACACTGACCAGAACCAACTGGGGGAGGAACGGGTTTATTTCAGTTACAGCCCACAATCCATCACTGAGGGAACACAGGTCATGGAGAAACACTGCTTCCTGGCTGCTCCCCTGGCCTGTTCAGCTAGGCCCTCCCACGCCACTCACAATCAAGACAATGCCTCACAGATATGCTCACAGGCCAGCCTGATGGAGGAAATTCCGAACTTGACGTCCCTCCTTCTAGGTGTCTCTAGTTTATGTGAAGTTGATAAAAACAAACTCACACGAGTAAGGATAGTTAAAAGGTAGAACTACCTAACTGGAGAACCCATGCTATTGGAGTAAACAGAAGATCAGTGCTAAAGTTCTAGGTTGCAAGAGTCCTGTGTAGAAATCCCTGAGCCCTGGGCCTGCTTTCTCTTGGTCTGATGAGAGATTAACAGCATTATGAGAGGCAGAGAACAGTATTACATAGAGTCTTTGTTCCTGATGCACTTAGAGGGACTGAAAGGGGTCTGAAGGGGGAAATAACACTCCTAGAGTGAATCGGTGTTTATGCCACATATGTCAACATACTACCTAAAATTGTTTGATTCTACTCATAGAATGTGGCACACACTTCTGGAAAACTGTCCTGAGAAGGATGAGACACTCAAGGGAAAAGAACAAATGGGTCTTGTTAGAAGTTGGGTACCCAGAGCCAGAAGAATTTCCATTCTCCCTCAGTACCCTGGGTGGGGCTGGGCAAAAAGCACACTGGCCAGCTCTAAGGGGCACCATACACATTGCACTTTGATCACTGCACTCCCTGACCCTCACCCCCAAGGTGGGGCATTGTTCAACCTGTGCAGCTGTCTAGGAGGCTTGGTGGTGGAGGCCAGTCCCCAGGGCTATGGGTACGGGGGTTAGGAGTGTCTTGGCCCAGGCTCTTCCGGAGAGAAGCAGAGCCTGAGCGGGGACAAGAACTATGTGCCTTTCCACAGACACTGTGGCTGCTGTGTGCCTGCCAGCCAAGGAGCAGCACTTTCCGATGGGCTCTCAGTGCTGGGTGTCTGGCTGGGGCCACACCGACCCCAGCCATAGTGAGTCAGCTCCCAGGGCCCTCAGGGCCAAGGGGGAGGGAGGAGGCATCTTTCTCTGAGGTAAGGTACCTGCTTCCCCTGGCCGCATGACAATGCCAGTCCCTTTCCACACTGGCATCACCCTTGGTGAGTCCTGGGTGCTCAGTCTCCCCTGCCAGGCTATTTCTGGGGAGAACAACCACTGGACATTTATCTCAGGCCTCGGGTGGGTCTTTCTCCTGGTCCTTGGAGAGTTATGACCTCAGTATTTGGTGCATATATGGGTCTTTCTCCTTTCCTCATTCCCAGCCCCACGTCTGTGAGACCCCTGTCTCCTGGCCCAGGTCCGTAGCTCTGCCTGGGCTCCCTCTTTGGGTCTCTGTATCCTCGGGAACCTCTGACCCTTCCCACTTTGCATTTTTTGGCCTGGCTTGGTGCCCTACAGCCTTTCTCTGTGTCTCCCACAGCTCACAGCTCGGACACACTGCAGGACACGGTGGTGCCCCTACTCAGCACCCAGCTCTGCAACAGCTCGTGCATGTATGGAGGGGCCCTCACGCACCGCATGCTGTGTGCCGGCTATACGGATGGGAGGGCCGATGCGTGTCAGGTGTGGCCAGTGGTGGAGGAAGGGGGCAGGGGATCGGCTGCGGTGTGCCCCCCTGGTCTGCTCATGTGGGTGGTGTCAGGGAGACAGCCTCTGTGGAGGGAAGCTCATGCTAAGGGCTTGTGGAGGGAGAGGCCAGTGGGCATCTCAGCGGGAGGCAGGAGAGTCTATTCTATTCCCCAGGGCAGGCTGGAGCCTCTCTATCAGGAAGGTCTCACTGGTTCTTATTTCTCTGTCTTCATGCCTGGATCCCTCAGGGAGACAGCGGGGGTCCCTTAGTGTGTCCGGATGGGGACACGTGGCACCTGGTGGGGGTGGTCAGCTGGGGTCGTGGCTGCGCAGAGCCTAATCACCCAGGTGTCTATGCCAAGGTAGCTGAGTTCCTCGACTGGCTCCACGACACCATGCGGGTGAGTGTGGGGCAGCAGCGCAGGTTTCTAAAGGACCTGTCTGTCACTGGGAACCTCACCCCTGAGCTTGGGTCCTGCTGAGGGCTGGAGATGGGATAAAGAATGTTCTCTAGAGTGGGAGGAGAGAGAAGGGAGACTTTATATCTAATGTATTGGGTTGCTAATAATTTAAGCAATAGCTAGAAAAGGGTAGAGTTGAGCTTGTGGTCCATATCCGCCATTTGGGGGGCAACTTTGACAAGCTCCTATCTTCGGCAAGCCTGAGTTTCATGGTCATCTTGGCTGTGCTATACTCATCCATGAGGATTAAAGGTGGTAAGACCTGTGCAGAGCCTGGCTAGGCTTGGGGTGAGTGACGGTAATGCTACTGATGTTGTGTTATCAGTTTCCCACATCATTCATCCCTGGTCTCTAAAGCAGTTCCTAGTGTCTGCATTTCCTACTCTACACAGAGAGCTCAGCATTCAGCAGTTAAATTCTTGCATGATGCTAGGCAGAATCTGTTCAGAGGAGGACTGCGTGTGGCAATGTGTATCAGAGCAGAGGACTTGGCTAGGGAGATGGCTCTGTTGGTAAAGTGCTTGCCATACAAGTGCAGGGACCAGAGTTTGAACCTCCAGAACTCCAGTAATGATGGGCAGGGTAGCACATATCTGAGGTTCTATGGCAAGATGGGAGGGAGAGATAGACTATCTTGAAGCTAGCGGGCCAGTTAGCTTGGTGTATGCAGCCGCGAACAAGAGACTGTGGCCAGTTAGCCTGGTATACACAGCCGTGAACAAGAGACTGTGGCCACTTAGCCTGGTGTACAAAGCCTTGAACAAGAGTCTGTGGCCAGTTAGCCTGGTATACACAGCCGTGAACAAGAGACTGTGGCCAGTTAGCCTGGTGTACGCAGCAGTGAACAAGACTGTGGCCAGTTAGCCTGGTGTACGCAGCAGTGAACAAGACTGTGGCTAGTTAGCCTGGTGAACGCAGCTGTGAACAAGAGACTGTGGTCAGTTAGCCTGGTGAACGCAGCCGCGAACAAGACTGTGGCCAGTTAGCCTGGTGAACGCAGCCGCGAACAAGACTGTGGCCAGTTAGCCTGGTGAACGCAGCCGCGAACAAGAGACTGTGGCCAGTTAGCCTGGTGTACGCAGCCGCGAACAAGACTGTGGCCAGTTAGCCTGGTGAACGCAGCCGCGAACAAGAGACTGTGGCCAGTTAGCCTGGTGTACGCAGCAGTGAACAAGAGACTGTGGCCAGTTAGCCTGGTGTACGCAGCAGTGAACAAGAGACTGTGGCCAGTTAGCCTGGTGTACGCAGCAGTGAACAAGAGACTGTGGCCAGTTAGCCTGGTGTACGCAGCAGTGAACAAGAGACTGTGGCCAGTTAGCCTGGTGTACGCAGCAGTGAACAAGAGACTGTGGCCAGTTAGCCTGGTGTACGCAGCAGTGAACAAGAGACTGTGGCCAGTTAGCCTGGTGTACGCAGCAGTGAACAAGAGACTGTGTCTCAGACAAGGTGGATGTCAAGCAATGACACCTGAACTTGTCCTCTGACTTTCACATATGCATCTCTACACTCACTACATGGACACATGAACACAGGCACAAATGCATGAACACACACACACACACATACACACATACACACACTCACACAGGTTTTTTTTTTTTTTTAAAGCATAGTATTTGTGTTAAGAACTCTTTTATAAGCCATGGTAGTGAACAGCATCTTTCTTTGAGGTTGGGGGCAATAACGATTGGTGCATAATATACTTTAGAGCTTATAGGGTATATGCATCCATTTTCAAATCTTACCAAAAACCTAGAGCAGCAGATCTTTGTAGGTCTATTTGATAGAAGCAGAGTCTGGCTTCTAAATGGTTCAATGGTGTGCTAATAAAAAGTTGCTTCAAGAGGCTGGGGATAGCTCAGTTGGTAGAGTGCTTGCCTGTCACACTAGTCCAGAATTTGAGCCCAGTACTGCATAAACTGGGGATGGTGGTGTGTACTCATAATCCCAGCACTCAGTAGAGGCAGATGTTTAAGGGCATCTTTAGCTGGAGTTCAAGGCTAGCCTGGGCTACACGAGACTCTGCCTGTAATAAAAAGTCATTTGTGTGGTATGGGTGGGCACATGCTGTAACTCCTTGCTGTAAGTGCTGGTGTTTTCTTTAGCACTCTTGCATACCAACCCTAGGTTTCCTGGGCTCTCTGCAGGTCCGCTAGCTGCAGGGGATCAGCTGCTGCCACTGATGCTGAAGTGTGGATCTCCCATGAAAGATGGTCCCCAATCACGGGCCAGCAGCTGGAGCCCTGGGCCTCTCTCCTCAGGCTCTGATATCTATCTAGTCTCTTCTTTTGGACCTGGGAGACTTCACAACTGGAGAGAAGCCAAGGCTGAGTTGGGAGTGATGGGGAGGGGCAGAGTAGGAAGAGGCTGCTGAAAGCAGCTTAGCGTCTGTCTGCCCCTCTCCCTTCCCCAGGCCCTTCCTGTTCTGGGAGGATGCTTGAGGTTCCCTATCCCTACCTTCTCCTGGGCCTCCAGGAGAGCTCAGTGTCTCCCTAGAGGATCCCCTAGCTCAAGGGTTCCTGGGAAGATGAGGTCAAGGTTGGACCAACTCAGGTGAAGTAAATGGGAGTCACTGTTCCTATTCTGACTTGTCTTGGTGGCCATGCATGAGGCAGGGGACTATAAGACAAGGTTAGAGTTGGACTGGAATGTTTTTAAAATGATAGTTCTGTGAACTGGTTGAAAGAGTTCTGTTATTAAATGGGAACTTATAACCTCAGTCTACATTTTTCCCCTTCTTTGTATTGGTTACTTTTCTCATTTTTGTGACAAAATACCTGACCAAAGTAACTTGCTTGGCTCACAGATAGAGGGATTGGCTCACAGTTAGAGGGCGTTTGGCTCACAGTTAGAGGGCACTTGGCTCACAGAGCGTGCTTGGCTCACAGATAGAGGGCGCTTGGCTCACAGTTAGAGGGTGCTTGGCTCACAGAAGGTGCTTAGGTCACAGTTAGAGGGTGCTTGGCTCACAGATAGAGGGCACTTGGCTCACAGTTAGAGGGTGCTTGGCTCACAGAAGGTGCTTAGGTCACAGTTAGAGGGTGCTTGGCTCACAGATAGAGGGCACTTGGCTCACAGTTAGAGGGTGCTTGGCTCACAGAAGGTGCTTAGGTCACAGTTAGAGGGTGCTTGGCTCACAGTTAGAGGGTGCAGTCCATCATGGTGGGGAAGCACTGCAGCAGGCATGTGAGGCCGATGCTCATACTGTGTCAGGAATTAAAGATGATTGCTGGTTCTCAGCTCTCTTTCTCCCTTTTCTTCAGCCTGGGTCCCTCAGCCCTTGGGATAGTGCCATTCACATTTAGGATGGAATGTGAAACCTCAGTGAAACCTCTCTGGAAACTCCCTCACAGACACATTCAGAGTTGTGTCTCCTAGGTGATTCCAAATCCAGTGCAGTTCACAATGAAGATTAACTGTATGCTCTCTCTTACACGTTACTAGATAGAAATACAATTTTCCTCCTATACATGTTCATCTACTCTGGAATTCTGGCAGGTGCCTATTTAATTATTAAAGTAGTTAAATCTGTTATGAGATACAGTGAAAAACCCTGTTTTTCTACCACTTGGTGGTGGTTCTAGGGAAGGCTGGCCCCCAAGATCTAGCTCTCTTAGCTTTTGTTTAGAAGTTGAACCTTTCTTCTAGGAGAGATCTCTTCCTGCATTTATGGCCAGTTAGTATTTTCCTGCTGAAGCCCCTTCCCTACTTTCCATAGCAATTCAAATGCAATGGCCATCTTGTTTCCTAAAGCTGCAATGAATTTTTTATGGTGCTTACTCAGGGAAGTGGAATTAGTGTTGAGCAGTAACAAGCACTTGGTGACTTTATCAGCATATTTGTTGAGGAGTTGTCCAGGTGATTACTCTTCCTGGAGGGTCTACTCTCTTTGCACACCAAAATACAAAGGCCTTGATTTGGATTCATTATCTTCAGGAAAGTTTGTGGGGAGTCAAGTGGTCTGCGTGGGGTTCTGGTGGGTGGCAAAAAAGCTTCAGAAGCATCCTAAGCCCAGCATTTTCTACCTGGCCCCTCCCCTTGGGAAGCAGTGAAGGGGGAGGCGCGGCCGGGGGAGTCTTCCTGGGCTTGGAGGAGATAAGCGAGTCCACAACTATGACCATTTTCATGTTTCCTATGACAGGTATAAACATTTGCTTAAGGGGAAATTGTTATTATAGCCTTTGAAGTCTTCCAATAATCGGTAACATGTGAAGTGTTTATAAAACCTAATCATGTGTGGGATCTCACAACATCTGAATGGTAAAATAGTAATAATAATTATTATTATTGATCCTATTCTGCACACAAGAAAATTATTTCAGAAAGATTTTGTGGGTCCACTGAGGCTGCCTTGTTAAGTACTAGAGTTAGGATGTGAATTGTGGGTCTGTTATCTTCTCTTGCACATGGATGAGTGAAATGAGGAACTACTGCACAGAACTGCAGAACTGGAAGGTGCAGAGCACCTGACCAAGTCACAGCTTACAACAATGAATTGTTGTGCTGATTTAGTATGGGACCCAGGGAACCCAGAGAATTCTAAGTCTCCTTCGGATCCGTGGGATGGCTCAGCTGACAAGGGCACTGACTGCTAAGCTCGATGGCCTTAGTTTGACACCTGGAACCCATATGGCAGAAGGAGAGGACTCCCAAAAGTTTTGTCCTCTAATTTCCACATGTAGAAAGCATGCACATGTGCACATGCATGCATGCACACGTGCGCACACACACACAAATAGACATAAAAATTGTGTTATTGTTTTTGTGCTGCATGAGTGTGTCTATGAGTATGTGCATGCACATGCACATACGAGAGAGAGAGAGAGAGAGAGAGAGAGAGAGAGAGAGAGAGAACCAAAAGATGTCAGATCCTTTGAAGCTGGAGTTACAAATATTTGTAAGCTGCCTGATATGGGTGCCGGTGTTATGCCCAGATCACAGAGACCTGCAATGGACCAACTGAGTCAGGAGTGATCAGTCTGATGGGAACAGGGAAGAGAAGGTGGACAAGGGATTCGATGAAGGGAATGACACCCAGACACAAACAGGCTTGATCTGAGTGCAACTTTACTTTCAAAGTCTCAGTGATTTTTATACACTAGTTTCATGTGGAAGCTATGTGGTTATTTGATTATGTTACAAGTTTTCTAAGAATAGAGCAGTTAACATTTTAATAGGAAGACTGAAAGAACATTAGTTTCTAGATCATTAGTTTTCAGAAAGTTATGCTTCCTTCACATTGTAGTGCCGGATAAGCCAGTCTGGGATCCAGACAGGAGAGTCCACATCCTGTGGAAACACACAAGCATATCCTCTTCCCAAGGAAATTAGGACATCTGGGCCCTTCCACATGCCTGATAATAAATCCTTCCATTTGACCATTGGTTTGATTTTGTGTTCTTGATCTCCCCAGTGCCTTTGCATTGGGGTAAGTCCCTCCTCATTTATATTTAAATGATTTATGGTAAAAAGTGCATGATTCAAAGCTTGATGAGGGGAAAATATTTATTAGTGTTCTTTTGATGTAATAACTGTGTCTTTAAAGTTGATGAGCTCTTTCAATTATTGCCTGACCTTGGGGGTTATAAGGTATTCCTGTAGTATGTTTGATGTGCCATTGATTGCGAAAGGTTTTAAAGGCTTTTGATGTATATGCTGGAGCATTGTCTGTCTTTATCTGCAATGGCAGTCCTAAATTGATAAAACAGTATATTAAATGCTGGATGACATCTTTAACAGCTTCCCCTGTTCTAGCTGTAGCATGCATTACGTGAGAGTGTCAATGGTTACATGTACAAAAGCTAATCTTCCAAATTTTGCAATATGCGTGACATCCATCTGCCATAACACACTGGTGATTAAAACAGCAGGAACCATGCCCCACATTAGTCATCTACTTTGAGGTAACAAACTTCCACACTCGTGGTTTCAAACAACAAAATACTATATCATATGGACTCTGAGGATTAGCAACATAAACGTGGATGACATGTGTTCCTTTGGCTTCAAGTCTTTTAAGAGCTATTGACTGGAGCTGCAGTCGGACCTGTAGGTGCTTATCTGAGGTACATGACTCCTTCCCCAACTCACAAGGGTGGTGGCTGGTTGGCTTTAGTCTGTCACCGTACAGGCTTTTCACAAGGTAGCACTGTGTCTGGACAGCTGGCCTCCCATATCACGAAGTCTAAAGAAATGTAGCCAGAGCTTTTAACTTATGAGCTATTTTTCTACTGCCATAAAAAAATTGAAAGGCTCAAAATTGGCTTTGAAATAAATAAATAAATAAATATTGAAAGGCTTTTGCCAGGGGCTGGGGAGATGGCTTAGTCAGTAAAGTGCTCATCATATAAGCATGAGGGACCCAAGTTTGATTCCCTATCACACTCATAAAAAGCTGAGGGTGGTGGCATGTGTCTGTGACCCCGTACTGGGTGCAGAGACAAGATCCCTAGGTCTTGCTGACAATCCAGTGTAGCCCAACTGGTAAGTTCTAGATTCACTTAGAGCTTCTGTCTAAAAAAATAAGGCAGAGTGCGTTCTCTTCCTTCGTGATCCATCATGGCACAGGATCAAGGTGAAGAGGAGAATCCCAGGCCAGAACTTCATATCTGCAAGCTCTGCCTCAACATCTGTGTGTGGGGCAGTGGAGACAGATTGACCCGACAGCCAAGTGTTGGGGCAGCTCACAGGCCAGATACCTGTATTTTCCAAAGCCTGATACACCATCAGATTCTTTGGTATCAAGAGAAATGAGAAGATTGCAGTTCACTGCACAGTCTATGGGGCCAAGGCAGAAGAAATCCTGGAGAAAGAGCTGAAGGTGTGGGAATGAGTTACAAAAAAATAACTTCCCCGATACTAGAAATTTTGATTTTGGAATCCAGGAACACATTGATCTGGGCATCAAATATGACTCACGCATTGGTATCTACAGGCTGGACTTTTCTGTGGTGCTGGGTAGGCCAGGTTTCAGCATCGCAGACAAGAAGCACAGGCCAGGCTGCATTGGGGCCAAACTCAGAATCAGCAAAGAGGAGGCCATGTGCTGGTTCCAGCAGCAGTACGATGGGATCGTCCTTCCTGGCAAATAAATTCTATCCAAAAGGCCAATAAAATTTTCTCAGAAATGTAAAAAAAAAAAATAAGGCAGAGAACGATTGAGGAAAATATCTGATGTCAACTCCTGGCCTCCATACCCATGTGCCTACATGAATAAGCATGCACGTGTGTGCACACACACACACACACACACACACACACACACCTGGCTCCTAAGAGGGACCTTTGTAACTGGTGTGTGTTTTTGAATTCAAGGTCTGACTTAGCCCTTACAAAAGCATACCTTCCACAGAGCTGTGAAGAGATCCTGATAGAAGATGTGCTGGTGGTGAGTCTCTGCCCATCTGCAGGACACCCCTAGTGCTTTGTGCCAGGCTGCTGGTCCTCTCTGTGGACTCAGCAACTGCCATTCTCCTTTGTTAGCATCTGCTAGGCCAGCTCTTAGGAAGGAAGGGGACTGAGTGGCTCAGGGCAGCTCTATTCTCCTGGGCCTCCCTTTGCTGGAGCACAGAGTGGAGGTAGCTGTAAGGAACTGGGAGGTGGGGAGAAGAGGAGGCACAGGAAAGTTTAGGGTCCAGAGAGGGATTAATGAGGACCAGCTGGGTTCCCAGCTGTGCTAAGCTCTGCAGGGAATTCAGAGGCAGAGAGGCCGACTATCTTATGGGAGCACCGAGACTTATTTGCAATAAATTATTAGTGACCAGCCAGGCATGAAGCTGAATTGGGAGGTTGTCATTGCTAGAGGAGCTCCACGGGCCTATTGTTGAATAAATCAGGAAACCTGTGCTCTTATCCCCAGGGATTGAGCGCCCCACCTCTCTAGGCAGAATTTGGGGGCCTTCTGAGATGGCCTGGGAAAGTGGTTCCTGGTCACTTTGTTAGGGAGGAGTCCTGTAGTCTGCCAGTCCACACTGGTGGGATCTTCCTCAGGGCTGCATGGCATGCCGGCCTCTCTCTCTCGCTCTCTCTCCACCTTTGGCTTTTGCTTCTCCTAGAAAGAACAGAGGAGCTCAGCCCTTCCCCTAGGCTTTGCCATGCTCTTCGCTGCATTTTCTTTCTGTTTTTTTTGGTCTTTTTGAGACAGGGTGTCCCTGTAGCCCCAGCTGTTCTGGAACTCACTCTGTAGACCAGGCTGGCCTTGAACTCACAAAGATCAGCCTGCTTCTGCCTCCCAAGTGCTAGGATTAAAGGCGTGCGCCACCATGCCTGGCTTGCTGCATTTTCTTTTGGAAATCCTGGGCTTGCCCACAGTAGAACTGAACGCTGCTGCAGTAGCTGCCTGGAGCGTTTCCTCAGTCCCTCTCTTGTTTCCTCTGCCCTCTGCTGCTGTACTTAGACTCCCTTGCTCCTTCATGGCTGCTCAAGGAAGGGCCCATCTTCTCCCACTTCCTCCGGTTTCCTTCGGCATCACAGATCCACTTCTCCATCAGACATGGAGAATGCTGGTGTTAGGTCTCTGCTCCTACCAAACAGACTGGGGTTCAATGTGATTACTGGCTCTTTTGACTGAATCTTTGCTCCTTTGCCTTCTGGAAACTCCGAGGAAGCAGGGAGGGAAAGCTTCCCGTCCTGAAGGTGCGGGGCTGAGTTTCCCCCACACTCCGTGGCTGGGAAAGGGGAGGAGTGGTCGACAGGTGTTGGTTTGGGTTTACCTAGATTGGCACATACTGGAAGACCTCTGAATTTTCACCTGTGTTTGGTGCTGGGATAGACCAAGCTGGTGAGCCAAACAGAATGGAGAGGCCCCTCACCAATGTCCCTTTCCCAGAAGAGCACACGGCTCCAGCAAGGAAACAGAACTTGCTCAACCTGGACTTGTCTTCTGAACTCTGTCACTCAGAGAGCCCCTGCCTGGGCCATCTGATCCTGAGAAACAGTGTTCTGCCCCAGTCGGATCTGAGTTTCCAACTTGGAAATGTGCTGACTGGAACCAGTGACTTGGCTCCCCTGGATTGGTCTCTCCCTTGATCTCTACGGGATCAAGTCTCCTTTATCTCCTGAGATGTCTATGCCACAACTGCCCCTTGGACACTGTGCTGGTTAGTTTTTTGTCAACTGGACACAAACCAGAGTTACCTGGGAAGAGGAAATCTCAATTAAGTTTCTCCATCAGATTGGTGGGTGGCCATGTCTGTGAGGCCTTCTCTCTCTCTCTCTCTCTCTCTCTCTCTCTCTCTCTCTCTCTCTCTCCCTCTCTCTCTTCTCTCTTTCTCTTTCACTTTCCCTTTCTTTTCCTTTTTCTTCCCCTCCCTCCCTTCCTTCCTTCCTTCCTTCCCCTCTCTTTCTTTCTTTCTTTCTTTCTTTCTTTCTTTCTTTCTTTCTTTCTTTCTTTCTTTCTTTCTTTCTCGTTCTTTCTCTTTCTTCTTCCTTCCTTCCTTCCTTCCCCTCTCTTTCTTTCTTTCTTTCTTTCTTTCTTTCTTTCTTTCTTTCTTTCTTTCTTTCTTTCTTTCTTTCTTTCTTTCTTTCTTCCTTCCTTCCTTCCTTCCTTCCTTTCTTTCTTTCTTCCTTTCTTCCTTCCTTCCTTCCTTCCTTCCTTCCTTCTTTCCTTCCTTCCTTTCTTCCTTTCTTCCTGTCTTTTTGAAACAGGGTCTCCTTGTAGTCCCAGGTGGCCTGGAACTTGATATGTAGACTGGCTTTGAACTCACAGAGATCTGCCTGCCTCTGCTTCCCAAGTGCTGCACTGAAGTCCTGTGCCACCACGCCTGGCTTTTTAAAATTTTATTTATTTAATTTTGGTGAGCCATTTTCTTGATTGCTGATTGATGGAGGAAGGTGTAACCCATCGTGGGTGATAACCATTCCTGGACAGGTGAACTTGAGCTGATTAGAAAAGTAGCTGGGGGATGGAGAGATGGCCCAGTAAAGAGCACTGGCTGTTCTTCCAGAGGACCCAGGTTCAATTCTCAGCTCCCACGTGGCATAACAACTGTAACTTCTTGTGGAGCACAAGGGCAGGACTGATGGTTGTTTGGGCTTGCCAAGGAGGATCCTTCAAACATGACATCTTTCAGCCTAATTAAAAAAAAAAAGAAATCATAAGCTGAAGATGCTAAAAGATATATGTGGCATGCATATATGCATATTTTGGAGTGATGCAAATTGGAAGGAACAACAGCAACAACAAAAGACTGGGTTAAAGAACTGACTGAAACAGTAAGCTTCTGCATTGAAAATTTTAAAGGAGACCGAGAAAAAGATGAAAAACATGTTTGGCAGAATACATGAGTTCTGGTGGGGCGAGCGGAGCAAGGAAGGGGGCACGGGTCTAGATTTGATGGGAAATTTTGTATGAAGTGCACAAAGCTTCAATAAAAATTGGCTTTGAAAAAAATAAAAAATAAACAAAACAGAACAACAACGAAAAACAACTGTAACTTCAGTTCCATGGGATCCAACACCATCTTCTGGCCTCTGTGGGCATTGCACACATGCAGGCAAAACACTCATACACATAAAATAAAAATAATAAACTAAAAAAAAAGTATCTGAACAAGTTGGGGAGCAAGCCAGTAAACAGCATTCGTCCGTGGTCTGTGTTTCAGTTTCTGCCTCCAGGGTCCTGTCCTGAGTTCATGCCCAACTTCCTTCGAATATGGACTGCGCCTTAGAATGTGAGATGAAATAAACCCTTTCTTTGCCAAGTTACCTTTTGGTCAGTGTTTTATCACAGCAATAGAAAACCAAACTAGGACAAGACAAACTAGAACTAGACTCCCAGCTGAGCCTGTTCCCTGGACAGACAGAAAGAGATCGCCTTATGCCTTATCACCTCCCTGGCTCCTCTCAACTGCTTTCTGCCTTGTGCTTCATGGGAGCCCTTCCTTATCCCCAGAGGTCTCAGGAGTTGCCAAGATCTGGACCGTTTTCAGAGGTTACAGCAAAAGTAGATGCTGCCTTGGCCTCAAGCCTCTTATGGAGTGAGTCTTCTTCCACAGAGCCAGAGTTGGCCTGGCTGCCCCTTCTTCCTTGTGTGAATGCTAAGAGGGCAGCCAGGTAAGCCCATTTTACCTCACTTAATGTTTTAAGCAAACAGCCTGGAATTTCCTGTCCCAGAAGCTCTCCTGCAATTGAGGGAGGTCAGCAAGGTGAGTTAGCAATATTGTTAACTCCAGAAGCCAAGAATATTGGTCTCCTAGGTTCCTTGCTTCAGAACTAGTTGAGGCTGGGAGGAGGGGCTCAGAATGTAAGAGGTGGTGACCAAGGGTGGCTGAGCCTTCGGAGGAGGGGTAAGAAGAGGAGGGGGGGTCTCACTCCCACCCCCATAGGAGCTGGATGGGCCTCTTTTCTTCTTCTGGCCTCTGCTTCCCAGAGGTAATCATAGAAGAGAAAGAAGTCAGGCAGACTTCGGGAGTCTACAGGGATTTCTGTGGGGTTTGTTTTTCTCAGCACTGTCTGCAGAGGTGAGGACATGAATAAAAGAACGAGCAAAGATTTACTGTTCTCACATCTTGGCAGTGAGTCTTGTATTTGTATAGCACATCCGGAGAGGAGGGGCTGGAGCAGCTGGGAGAGGCACTGGCCCTCAGGGAGGAAGTCAGGCCTGTATAGTCTCTCTGCGGACTCTCTGGGTGGCACTGAAGGGGAGCTGGGAGGGGTGTATTTAGGCCAGCTTTCCAGCTCCACCATCCAGTCTGCCTTCACTCATTAGGTGGGGCTAGTGGAAACATGAGTAGGCAGCGAGGATCTGGGGTCTCTGTAACTAGCCCAGTGGAAGGTGTTGGGTCCCCTCATAATGGGCATATCTACAACGGACTCGATTTTTGAGACCCAGTCTTGTTCTGTAGCCCAGGATATCCTGAAATTCAAGATCCTCCTGCCTCAGGCTCCCAAGTGCTAAAATTACAGGCGGGAGTCAATACACCAGGTCAGGCATGACTTTTATCTTGGCCTGGCCTGGGCTGAGTAGCCTGGGCTGGGAATGGGAATTGTAATCTTGCTACTGAATGTGGCATTACACAAGGCCCAATGTCGGCTCCTCATGTAAGTCCAAGGCTGTACAATCCATTGCGTTTCAGCATTTAACCTCTATATGCAATTTCTCCCCCCTGATAAAAGTCTACATGGGCCCCATCACCTTCACCAGGGAACCCCAGGAAAAGCCTCTTGGTAGTAACATGCCTCGTTCTCACCTTCAGTGATGACCATGCAAAGTCTACCTTCACCCCCACACAGGGGCCTCAATACTCTCTCGGGCAGGCACAATCATAAATGAGTAGAATTAGTTATACTGGCCATAAGAAGAGATACAGACCTGTAAGAGCAGGTGTGTGTATATGTAGGGGTCACTTCCTGAGGGGTCGAGCAGGTGTATATGTCCGTAGGGGTCACTTCCCGCAGGGGCTTTGGACTTTTATGTCATCTTCTCTCAAGATGTTTTAGTTCTTACAGGAGGATGGCCACTCATTATGTAGCCCAGGCTGACCTCAAACTTGCAATTCTCCTGCCTCCTTCTTTTGAGTGCTGAGAATTACAGATGTGCCCTACCAAGTTCAGCTTCTCAAGATGTTTAATATTTGTTGGGCCTGGGGCACACCACACCTGTAAACAATGAAAAGTAATATATTATTTGTACATTTTAAAATTTAAAATATTCTGCCCTTTTAACATAACAAATGTACCCTTGAAAGGATATGTAAGGCCAGGTTCAATTGTTTTTGTCTTTTTGAGACAGGGTCTCCCTGTAGCTCCAGCTGTCCTGGAACTCACTATGTATACCAGGCTGGCCTTGTACTCACAGAAATCTGCCTGCCTCTGCTCCTGAATGCTAGGATTAAAGGAGTGCATGACCATGCCCCGCCTCAGATTTCGAATTTCTGAATCCTTGGGTTTCTGCCCTGGAACATGGTACACGGGGAATGCTGGTATGTGGCCACTTCTTCTCCCCAGCTTTTTGTACAAGTGGCCTCTGCAAAGCTGTGTGACACCCTATCCTGGTTGGGTATGTGTCCACTGCTTGGGACTGCTCTTAGGGAAGGGGCCTGTGCAGCCTCTTACACACACTCAGGGCCATTTGGATGCTATGGAGGCAGACGTGGGCTCTGGGTGGCCACATGACCTCAGTGCTATGACCTGCTTCCTTAGGGGAGGTTGTGGTCAAAGAAAGACTATGACTACAGGTCCAAGAAAATAGTGGGAAAAGTGAGGCCCGTCCTGTACAAGCTTTAAGGAGGCGTCGATGTGAGGGCAGCACAAGGGCAGGCTGGCTCCTGCCTTCCTTGGGAATTTGGCCTTTTAGGATAGAAAGCCTTGTGGATTCTCTGCCCATTGCATGGAAGGCTTTTCCTGTCTCCTATGCAAAGGGGCTGATATTTACTCCTGCCCAGAGAGTAAGTCAGAAAATGGCAGCAAAAGACCTTGCCCATGGCTCCCAGCTCCCTAACACACAAAAAGCATACCTGATCAGTTTTCAGGAGCTGCACCTCCGCACAAGTCCCAGCCCCTAGCAGTCCCTGGACTCATCTTCAGTGGAAAAATACCCAGAGTGATTCATTATGATCCCCACTCACATTGCCTCCCAGAATTTAAATGAGCTAAACACAGAGGAAAAGTCTAGTGTACAAATAGATTGCACTCCAGAACTCTCAAAGAGCGGGCTTCAATACACAGTAATATGAGTGCAAGCTAATTAGGAAAGATGGATGTGTAGGGTCAAGGAAAGGGGATGGGATGTGAAGTCACAGGCATTTTGAAGAGGTCTGGCTAAAGCTGAATCACCACAGAGGATGTTCACAAAATAGTGGATGGAGTCTGAGGTGAGCCAGGGACTCAGGTGGGATGTGGAGCCTGTCACTCATGTACTGGTTGTTCCATGGGTGGGGAGGAAAGCTTGATGAGGAGGAGAGAGGGAGGTCCTTGTGCTGTGCTTGAAAACCTGGTTTCCAATGTGGACTCCATCACTTGTTAACCAGCCCAGCTTAGTCACTAGAATTTCCTGAGGGTTCTAAGCTCTCCTTTATATAATGGTACTGAGAGCACATGCTGTGTATAACTCACTGAGTAGGTGGGAAAACATCCTGTTTTGTGTTACTGTAGCAGAATATTGGAAACCGGGTAATTTTAATTTATAAATAACAGTAATTTATTTGGCTCATAGTCTTGTATCTGGGAAGTCCAAACCAATGAGCGAATTCTTTTTTTTTTTTTTTTAAATACAGGGTCTCAGGTAGCCTAGCCTGGTCTCAAACTTGTTATCTATGAAGTCAAGGTGACCTTGAACTCCCAGTCCTTCTGCCTCCACCTCCTGAGTTCTGGGATGACTTATGTGGTACTGGGAATTGAAGCCATGGTCTCCTGTATGTTAGTTAGCAAGCTTTCTACCAACTGTGTTATATCCCCAAGCATTGGGTGGAGTGATTCTATTGAGACCCTTCTTGCTGTGTAAGCCCATGGTAGAATCTTGGGAGGGCAAGGAAAGAGTGATAGGCTGAGATGGAACACACATCCACAGCTCCTTTTCTGGTGGGTGTTAATTCATTGTGAGGAAGGAACCTTCTGAGATGAACACATCCCAATACTGCTGTGTTGAAGATTTGAACACATACTTTTTTGGGTGGGAGAGAAAGGGCACGCATTCAAGCCAAGCCATATTCAAACCATACAAAGACCAAAGTCAAATGAGGTAACAAAAGGATTTGGAGATAGTACAACCCTGGGAAAACATAAAAGATCATCATGTCTAGCCTGTTCAGGAAATGCTTCCAGTAATCATGTTTATCCTGACAGGTACCATTTCTTTAATGTCTATCTTCTGTGGTGTCACACCCCACCTAAGCCTTGAGCACTAGAACTAATACAACAGTCTTCCTTTGGGGAGAGCACGAGGGAAGAGAGACTAAGTAACCAAGTATAAAGACTAAGTAACTAAGTATGAAGACTAAATAACTAAGTATAAAGACTAAGTAACTAAGTATAAAGACTAAGTATAAAGACATGTATGAAAGTGCCACAGTGAAACTTATTGGCTTATATGTGCCCTAGTTACTTTCTATTGCTGTGATAAAACACACTGAACAAAGACAACTGAGGGAGGAAAGGGTTTAGTGCACCTTCTCCCTAGTGACAATCCATCACTGAGGGAAGTCAGAGTAAGAACTCAGGGCAGGAGCTTGGAGGCAGCAACTGAAGCAGAGACCAGGGAGGAATGCTGCTTACTGGCTTGCTCCCCTGGCCCATGCTCAGATTGCTTCTTACACAAACTAGGACTACCTGCCCAGGAGTAGCACCACCCACCAAGGGCTGGACCCTCTCACACCACTCAGTATTCAAGAAAATGCCCCATAGACATGGCCACAGGCCAGTCCAATGAAGGAAATGCCTCAGTTGAGATTCCCTCTTCCCAGAGGTGAGTCAAGTGGACAAGCAAAGCTATTCATCACAGCATGCTAACCTAAAAAATTAATAAAAATAGTCAGTCAGCAGCCAACAGAGAGATGCATAACTGGTTAAAGTGCTGAGAATAAGAGCCTGGTTGTTTGGCCCCAGATGGCACAGCTAGGTCAAACCCTTTTATTTATTTATTTTTTGGTCTTTTTTTGAGACAGGGTCTCCCAGTAGCTCTGGCTGTCCTGGAACTCATTCTGTAGACCAGGCTGGCCTTGAACTCACAGAGATCCGCCTACCTCTGCTTCCCAAACATTAGGATTAAAGGTGTGCACCACCATGCCCGGCACTCAAACCCCCTTTTCTTACCAAGCCTCAGGAAACACTCTGGAAGAGGAGGCAGAAAGAATGTGGGAGCTGGAGCCTGGGGAGGAGAGCTGGGAACTGTCTTCTGGAGGTGGCATCGCCATTGCACTCATGGACTCGTTACCTGTCCAAGATTAAGCCATCCCGAATTCCAGCATAGATGGGAAAATGCAGGCCCCACCCCTAGCTGAGGAGTTATTGGCAGCGGAGGGTTGCACTCTCTTTTGAGGATGTGGGTGCTGGCAGGACTCCATGCTCCAGTGGATGGCCCAAATGTGCAGCACTAACTGGACTCAGTGGGTTATTTAAAGAAAAGGACCTAAATTTTGGAGAGGGACATGTTGAGGGGGTTGTGGAGGGACCTAAAGGGGGAAATGAGGGGTATAATTAAGCCAGTCTTCAGAGGATAGAGCAGACATTGAGAGCCTGTTTCTGATTTGCTGCAAGAGCACAGCCATGGACTATTTTAAGAGCTCACTACAGCAACTTTACAATCATTCCCAGAGAGATGCTTGTTGACAAGAAAGACCTGACATGGTAAATGTGGAAGTTGCACACTTATTATCAGCATGTAATGCTTTAAGAAAACCAATAGAGGCAAATAGTGTTTCAATCATGACCCCAGAAACATGTTTCCATACCAACAGATCTGCACAGGATAAAAAGCCAAGGACAAAATGCATCTCTAATTCATGATATGGCTGGAAATAGTATTCAAGAGATGATTGTATCACAGTAACCCCCCTCCCAAAGTATGTTTGTATATATACACACACACACATACATACATACACATACACATAATGATAAGGGACACCTTGGCCCTCAGAAAAGATAGGTCAGACTCTCAATAAAACAATAGAATCCCAGGTTCCAGCCAATAATTTCAGTATGTGGCCAGTAGAAGGTGACACAAAGGCTTGAATAAGTCCTGACCTGCTTCCAGGCAGTCCACTTGAGGTGGGTCTTGACTGATAAAGGTCAGATCTGAGCTGGAGTCGGGGATGTGGTGGAGAGAAGAAAGAACTGTGATGGTTAGTTGTTTTTTTTTTGTTGTTGTTGTTTTTTCAACCTGACATCAATTAGAGTCACTTGGGAAGGGGGAACTTCAATTGAGGAATTCCTCACTAAGACTGGACTATGGCCATGTCTGTGTGCCATTTTCTTAATTTCTGTTTGGCGTAGGAGGTCTAGCCCACTCTGGGTGTTGCCAAATCTGGGCATGTGGGCCGCCAGTTTCTCAGCAAGGTTCAGCCACTTGTGCACCAAGGTGCAAGTGGAGGTAGGGAGGGGGAGGGGAAGATTCCAGGATGTGCCCAAGAAAGATCAAAGAGAGGATGATGTGGGGGCAAACTCCAAGAGAGGGGACAACTTGTTTGTTTGCAGGAGTTTGGGGTCTTATATACCAACATTTGGCAGGCTTCTGGGGTGAGAATGGGGATGAGGAGGTGCACGGGAAATTCACAGTCTCTTATGTTTATGTGAGTCTCCAGCTGTTCCACTTGGTTCAAGAAACCAAGATGTGCTCTTAGATAAAGCAGGAATATGACACCTTTTGAAGAATCCTCAAAGCAGGGATGCAGGGGTGGTCTATCAATTTGGTGAGGTGGGGGTGGGGGGTGAGGAGGGTGTGTGGCTTAGACCCCTGGCCTTTGCAGGTAATTGGGGTAAAAAGCCAGCTCCTTTAATGCTTCAGCCAAGTGAGATATTGAGCCCCACAGGCAGGTAGGCCTGGGCTGTAAAGGAAAAGTGGCTGAGCAAGCCAGAGCCAGCCAGTACCAAGCCAGCAAAGAGTTTTCTTCCGTGGTCTCTGCTTCAGTTCTTGCCTCCAGGTTCTTGCCTTGGCTTCCCTTGGTGATGAACTATAAGTTGTAAGATGAAATAAACCCTTTCCTTCTGAAGTTGGTTTGGTTGGTGTTTTATCACAGCAACAGAGAAAAAGAATGAAACCAAGAGCGAAGACATTTGAAGACAGCATGACATCTCCTAGGAAATAGCAGGTGTCCCCAGTACAGGACCTGTGTCTGGGAACAAGGGTGTGGAGGCAAGATCGCCTTTCCCTCATGTGGGATGCTGAAGCTTCCTCACTTTGTTTTGTGGGGAATGAGAGGAGACCTTGGAAGTTTGCAGGCAGAAGAGAGTCATGTTTGTAAAATGGAGAGCTTCGAGGTGCAGAGGAAGCTTGGAGGGACACAAGCTTGCCCTGGCACCTCAAAACCCAGCTACATTTGGAATACTTAATATGTAAGAGGCAGAGACATTATTTTATTCTGGTGCATTTATTTTGTAATTCCTAATTGATGGCTGGGCATATTCATGGACACCTGTAATCCCGGGATTTGGGAGAGCTAAGCAGGAAGATTATACATTTGATGGGAGCCCAGGCCTCGAAGGGAGATTCTGTCTCAAGATTTCTTTTTTTTTTTTTTAATTATTTTTAAAATATACTTTTATTGAATTTTCGTGTATTTCATACACAGCATCTTCATCGTCTTTGTACCCCCTCCCCACTGGCACCTCCCATGGGTCCCCCACTGAATCTCATGAATTCTGTCATTTATGTTAAGGCCTATCAAATCAAGTTAGTTCCCCAGATGTCCCTCAATGCAATATGTCCACTGGGGTCTAGTCAGCCTATCTAGAGTCACTTCTCTAAGGAGAAGATCAACTTTTCCTCGAGTAGTAAGGAGCTGCCCAAAAGTCCTTTGGCTAAGATTGGGGCCTGCTTTCCATTTCCACAGTTCTGTGCTAGGTTTTATCTGCTTGAGTTTGCATGGGTCTTGTGAATGCTGTCACCAATGCTGTAAGTTCATCTGAGCAAGGTCCCAGGAGCCTGTAAGACTCTTTCCATATGGTCATGTACCACTGCCCTAAAGATTTCTTAATTGATGATAATAACTTAGTATCAGTGTAAACAATGAAGTTGATTTAGGAGCATAGGAAGTTCACATTAGAGGCTATGTGTCAAATTCCACATTGCACCTGTCTATTTTCAGATTTTGTCTTTGGCTGCACAGCACTAAGAAATCTCGATTTATAGTAATTTCAGCAATAGCTTTTCAACCCTGAATCTGAGTCTTGAGATGCTCTTTAGCTAGGAAGGGGAAACAGCTTTTGAAAGCCTGCCTAAGAATGAGTTAATTTCTTATATTAATGAACTGGTGATTTCCATGTATCATGGTTTAGATGATTCTGATATGTCTTTTTTTTTTTTTTTTTTTTGGGCAGGGTCTCCCTGTAGCCCCAGCTGGCCTGAAACTCTTTGTGTAGACCAGGCCTGCCTTGAACCTACAGAGATCTGCCTGCCTCTGCCTCCAAGTGCTGGGATTAAAGGTGTACGCTACCATACAAAGCTACCAAATATATTTAAATGAAGTTTAAATAGAATATTTGAGCAATCCCAAGCCACATATGGAAACTGAAGATAAATGAGATTTGCTGAGGAGGAACCCTTAGTTGTTTGTGTCACTTATTTTGGCTCCTGGTTTCAGAGGGACATTAGTCCATCATGGTGGGGAAAGAAATTTGGAGCAGGTCTCCCATGGTGGCAGATGCATGAGGTGAAGCAGACACCACATCTGGAACCAGGGACAGGTGTTACTTGCAAAGGCCTACCTACTTCTGTCAGCCAGGCTCCATTTCTTAAAGGCTCCAGGAGCATTCAAAACATGATCCTGGGGGTATGTTGTAGACTTAAACTAAATTAAGCTTATTCTAAACTATAATAAGATTATATCTTCAGAGTGGAGGGTATTATGCTGCTTGTGTGTGACAGTCATTTGCTGGAGGATAATGCTTGGCTTTTAGCATAGTAGCCTTCAAAGAGGGTACAAGGAGAGCATCTATCAAAACTGGCAGGTGTGGTATGTATTGTGTATGTTGTATGTGTCTGTAGTGTGTTGTATATATATGTATATGTTGTGTGTTATATGTGTGTGCTGTGTATGTATATGTGTTATATATGTATGTGTGTTGTGTATATGTTGTGTATTTTTTTTTAATTTTATTTATTTCAGTATGTGTATGAATGTACTGTCTGCATGCAAGTTTGTGCACCCGTGTCGTGCAATGCCGCGGAGGTCAGAAGAGGGTGTCGGATTCCCCTGGAACTGGAATTGGAGTTTCAGACAGTTCTCGGCCGCCATGTGGGTGCTGGGGATCGAACCCGGGTCCTCTGTAAGAGCGGTCAGCGCTCTTAACTGCTAGGCCATCTCTCCAGCCCCATGTTGTGTGTTTGTATGTGTTGTGTGTATACATATGTGGTATATGTGTTGTGTATGTTTGTGTGTTATATGTGTATGTTGTGTATGCATTGTGTGTTGTATACGTATAGTACAAAGTGCAAAATCCATTATTATGGTATGAACATGTCTGCTAAGAGTTAATGTTCTGGAAACTTAATCCACTGATACACATGTAACTGGTATTTAGGTCTGGCCTTCAGGAAGCCATTAGGACTATATGAGTTATGATGGTGTTATCAGTGGCTTTGTAAGAGAAAGAGACTCAGCTACTAGGCTTGTTGTGTATAGTTTACCCTGTGAAGTCTTCAGTCACACAAATGACATGGCACGAGGCCCGCACTAGATGCCAAGCAGTTGCTGACATTATGCTCTTAGGCTTTCAAACCTCCAGAGCCCTGAGCAAAGAAACTTCTATTCTTCATAAATTATCCAGCCTTGGCTATTTTGTTACATCAGCAGAAAACAGACTAAGTCCTCCACCATGAGGAGATGGGCAAATTGCTCCTTTTCCTGAGAAACTGCTCTAGGTGGGGCATTGTTTTATATGTTTCATGTTTTGATTGTTAGCCTCATCTTTTCAGCCCATATGTGTTTTTTATATATTGATTCCTTGAATCTCTGCTAAAACCCTTGAGATGCTTGGTATTCTTTAAATTATTATTATTATTACTATTATTATTGGTGGCTGGTGAGATAGGTTGGGTAAGAGTGCTTAGTGCGAGAAGTCCCCTGGGCAAGTAGCTCGGGAGCTGGGTTCTTCCCAGGCCTGGGGCCTTGAGGGCGGGACCTGGGCGCTGGGCCAGAGGGTCAGGAGAGCTGCGCCTTTGGGCAGGCTACCCAGAAGTCACCTGGGCAAGTAGCTCGGGAGCCGGGTTCTTCCCGGGTCTGGGGCCTTGAGGGCGGGACCCAGGCGCTGGGCCAGAGGGTCTGGAGAGTCAGGCAGCCAGTGCGGCTATGCCTTTGGGAAGGCTGCTGGGGCGCGGGCTAGATCAGGCATAACCACCCCCTCCCCCGCCATTGGTGAGAATCCAAGTGGACTCTTTTTTTTTTTTTGGAGAACCTTCAGAACAAGAAGAGAAGAGTGCTTTGGCTTCCAATATCCAATATAGCAACAAAATTGAAAAGCAGACAAGTCCATACTCCATAAACAAGGAGGAGGAAAGGGAACAAAAATAAAAGGCATCTGAAAGAGGAAAGCAAAACCGTTCGCTATTTGTGATCTAAACCACAAAAGGGAAGCCCACATGCCAGGGACACAATGAAAGGACAACATGGGAAAGGCACAGGGTAATCCTGCACCAAGCTCTACCAAACCTGTAGGAGACAGCTACAATGGGAACCCCTTGGAGGAGACCCAAGGAACAGATCTTAGAGGAATAATTGAAGACCTATGCAGAGAAATTAAAGAACATAAAGAGGAATTCAGAGAACTAAGGAGAGAGAATGAAAAACTCAAAAAGGA
>VZQC01000299.1:1133673-1252127 GCA_009823505.1 Rhizomys pruinosus
AATAACCCATGGCTGATGCCACAAGCTTACATCCTCTACAGGTTAGGAGATGTTATAAGCCACAGTAAGACCCTGTCATATTTAACAGGGGGGAAAATTGTAATTCATGGATTAACATATCCAAACATGTGTCTATGCTAAAGTAACCTACCATAACTATTAGTGCTGCTTAAATACCTATATATCTAATTGCTTGTTCTTCATTAGTAGGATCGAAAGGTTATTCCTGGACAAACTGTCAGCCCATGAAAGGAAACAGCCAGAATTGACCAGAGTCCAAGTCAACAGCTCCAGAGAGAGTGGACTGTTTTACCTCTCATCCACCTGTGCCCCTTTTCTAAGCCTAGGGAACAACCTGCGGAAGAGGGGGCGTGGTAGAATGTAAGGGCTGCGATTGGGGTGAATGGTGAAACTACAGCGATGTAGTCTGGACACTCATTTGATCAACTTGATTGAACAAACAACCTGTCACCCCCCACTGGATGGTGGGGCTGTGGGGGTTTGGGCACAACAGCCTGCAGATTGGCTTTGCACGGAGGATGCTTGTACTCATGGATTATCACTTATAGCTGAAAAATGAAAAAAAAAAAACCAAACAAACAGAGAAAGATGCAGGACAGTTATGGTAGAATACATGATCTGGGATGGGGTGGGGGTGGGGGGGAAGGGAAAGGAAAATATGCCTGATCTGAATTGGAAAATGATGTACGAAATGCACAAAGCATCAATAAAAATTAAATAAAAAAAAAAGTGCTTAGTGCTCTTCCAGAGGACCCAAGTTAGGTTCCTAGCACCCACCTTGGATGGACCATAACCACCTGAAACTCCAGCTCTAGGAGATTCAACATTCCCTTCTGGCCCCTCAGGCACCAGCACACATGTCAGACAGATAGCCATATACCCATGAACATGAACAAAAATTAGAATTTGAACTTTTATTTATTTTTATTTTATGTGTACGTGTACATGCCTGTTTGTCTATATGTGCTCCACATGTGTACAGGTTCCCATGTAGGACAGAAGAGGATGTCAGATGCCCTGGAACAGGTTACAGGTTGGTATGATCTGCCAGATGTGGGTACTGTGAACTGAACCCAGGTCCTCTGCAGGAGCAGCCAGTGCTTTTACTGCTGAGCCAGCTCTTTAGCCCTGAGATGATTGATATTCTTATTTTCATTTTATAGATGAGAAAATTGAGTCACAAAGAGATTAATTAAACATTTACTAAAGTCACATAGCTAGTGAGTGACAGAGCTGAAATTTGAATCCATCAGGGAGCTGAACCCAAGTCCTCTACAAGAGCAGTCAGTGCTCTTAACTGCTGAGCCAGCCCTCCAGCCCCAAGATGATTGTTATTCTCATTTTTATTTTGTATATGAGAAAACTGAGTCACAAAGAGGTTAATTAAACATTTGCTGAAGTCACAGACCCCATGAGTGACAGTGCTGGAATTTAAACACAGTAGCTTGCCTCTAAACCTGAATCCCTAAACACTGTGCTCTGCTGTGCCTCTTTGTGGGTCACATTATACCCCCCAACACTGAGTATCTTTCCATTGGGAACGATTGCTGCATTTGTTATTTATTTTTTCCTTATAGTACCCCCAGAGCTAGTTATAGACTTGTGATTTTTTGGGTCTTTTTGAGACAGGGTTTCCCTGTATGTAGCCCCAGCTGTTCTGGAACTCACTTTATAGACCAGGCTGGCCTTGAACTCACAGTGATCTGCCTGCATCTGCCTCCCAAGTGCTGGGATTAAAGGCGTGCACCACCATATCTGGCTTAGATTGGTGATTTTTTTTATGATAATGTCTACGAAGGGATTCAGTAGGAATTGTCCAATCTGCAGAGGGTATGTAGCATACATATACATTGAAAAAAATGACCCCCTTAGAGCTGGAGCCGCCTGTGGCCTGGATGATGCTGACGCTCTCACGTGTCAGGAAGTCCGTAACATCTTCTAAGGGTCTATGATCCAGGAGTCTCTGTTTTCTCTTTGAATTGCAGGATCCAGGGTACCATACTATAGGACAGACCTGAAACAGAGAATAACAGGATGCTGTAGGTGAGGCGTGGCTCTGGCTTCTGAATCCTTCTTGGATCCACTCTTAGCTGCCATTGGTCCTACCAAATAAGAAGAGCATCCCATTGAGGGCTGGGCTGAAGGATGGAGGCTGGAAAGCAGGAGGAGATGGGAATGAAAGTGAATTGAAAAAGTATCTGAACTGACAGCAGACCCCAGGTAGCCACTGTATAACAGTCTATTAACAGAAGGTCCTAGGAGGCCAGGCAGATTTCCTCAAGAATGAATGCTCAGCTGAGCAGGCAAAGTAAATGAAAACATGTGCATCAGGAATGCTTTGATTGGCACAAAAGCAACCCATTCTAGAAATCAGGTGAAGACTAACATGTTTGCCTGGTTTAAGAGTGGCCAACAAGCCTTTGAAGTTTGGAAGAGTTTATTTCCAGAATTAACAAAAAGGAATCTCCTGCTGGGAGCAATTTACAGAGCTGGTGTTTAAGGCACGAAATGAGAACAGTACCAAGTAAGGACTTAATGAGTTCTTGGAGAGTAAGAACAGAAAGGTCTTATTAAGGAAAGCCAGAGAGGCGCAGGGAGATTTCCCCACCCTATGAGATTGCACTAAGCTCAGCAGGCCCGCCGCTTCTGGTTTTCTGCCCGCCAGTGTTCATAAGTCACAATTTCCAAGTGACCTTTGGGGACCTCCACTCAGGGGCCACCATGCTACAGCCTCTCCATCCTCACACCAAGGTGTTCAGCTTTCATCTACACACCACAAGTAATGTCTCACACTACTCAGTCACAGCCCACAAGCCACAAGCTGTCAGTTGCTGGGGATTCTGCCCAGTTCCGCCTCTCCACGAATAGGAGGTTGGCTCCAGGTGACACAAGGCAATGATAATGAGTCCATAGCCTCTATGCAATGTAGCCAAACACTCACCATCACAGAAAAGCAGGGAGGGAACCAAGAGTTGTACTAGTTGTTTGATAACATCTACGAAAACTCTGGGAGAAGTGGTCTCTTTTACTTTGTGCAAATGAAGAAACTAAAGTTCAGAGAGTTTAAGTAACTCACTCAGGGTCACAGAGCAGTAGAGGGGAGGGCAGCATTTTCTGGCTCTGAAATCTGTGTCCTTCCACTCTTCTTTCTCCCAGTCAGAATGTAGGCATTCTCTCTTTCCCCAGTGTTTCCCAGTGGGGTAGAGACCAAACTTCCCCCTGGCTATCAGAGGCAGGAAGTGCTTGCTTTGACCTTGGGCAAATTGTTTGATCTAAGTCTCAGTTTCCAACATAGATAAAATGTGAAGAATGAATGTCAACTCCCTTGTTAGGGTTTTGAATATAAGTAAAAAAATGCATGCACAATGGGGATAGTAGAACATAGGTGATGTGAAGGGGGAAAGGAGATGAGTGGAGAGGCTTAAGTGGGGAGATGGATGCACAGGAGAGGCCTGGGGAGGGATGACTACACTAAGGATGTAGGAAAAACCCATATGGAAAATATACTCTTTTATATGCTTCATATATATATATATATATATATATATATATATATATATTCACATAGAACAGTTTAATTGCAGTTACAGTACACAGGGGATTATATGCTTATTCCAGAAGCCATAGATTGTCAAATGAAGAACCCAGTCCCAGGTGTGATACTTCCCTTCAAGTTGTTGGTCTCTGGTGTCCCAGAGACCTATCAAAACAGTATATTAGTTACTTCTCTGTCGCTGTGAAAAATGGCAACTTATAGAAGGAAGAATTTATTTGGCTTATGATTCCAGAGGGATTAGAGTCCATAATGGCAGGGAGGCACATGGCAGAGGTGGCTAGAGCAGAAAGGCAAGTGATCACATCTTCAAGCAAGCACAAGAAGCAGACAGTGACCAGAAATCTGGCAAGGCTTAAAAACTCTTTTTTTTTTAAATAAACATTTATTCAATGAATTTTTTTCTTTTTCTTTTCTTTTTTTTTTTTTTTTGGTCTTTTTGAGACAGGGTCTCCCTGTAGCTCCGGCTGTCCTGGAACTCACTCTGTAGACAAGGCTGGCCTTGAACTCACAAAGATCCGCCTGCCTGCCTCTGTCTTCCAAGTGCTGGGATTAAAGGCGTGCGCCACCACGCCCCGGTGGGCTTAACAACTCTTTACGCCTGCCTCCAGTGACATGCTTCCTCCTACAAGGCCATACTTCCTAAAACTTCCCAAAACAGTGCCACCAAATGGGGATGAAATGTCCAAATATATGGAGCCTATGGGAACATTCTCATCCAAACCACAACAGGCTACTGCCATTGCTCCCGGCTTCTCACCAGAACTTGATGATAAGACCCTATTGCTGAAGACATATGTATTTGTCATAAGACATGGAAAATCAAACTGGTGCAGAGTGGGAAGCCTCTTTTCTATTGGTTAGCTTCCATAGTACTGGAAGCTGCTGTCTATGCAGGCTGCTGTGGGGAAAATGGCAACAGTCCTACCCAGCTGGGAGTCCTGTGAACTGCAGTAACAACCAGCTTGGCAAGGTATACTCAGGGTTGTGATAGTGGCATGAATGATAAGGGGGTAGGCAACTATTTCTGATTGGAGTTAAGGTCTACTCCACAGGAGGAAACACGTGCCTGGTACTGCAAATCTGGCCAAGAACCCATGGTTGGGAAGCTCACAGGCCCCTAGGAGGAATCTACTAGTATTATTTTTCTAAATGGACATATCAAACTGTCTTCTAAATTTGTATCTCTCTTCCCTAGATTAGTACAACTCTCAGACCTTCACACTGAAGTTTCTTTGTGCAGTGAATGATGGTTAATCCAGAAACTCAGAACTGGTCAAACTTCAAAGAGTAAGTGACTGTGGAGTGGCCAGCCACAAATGGGACATCTGTATCACAGCCTTTCTCCAAGGCTGAAGGGCCATGGTGTAAGAGGGGAAAGAAATATTGTGTCAAAGAAGCAGTATCTTCTGGACATGACAGGACCATGACACTCATGAACTCGTGGCAGCTGTGATCATCAGCAAAATCAAACTAGTTAACATTCTCGAATGGAGCAGGAAGGGATTCATGAGCCCCCACTCCTAACTGAGGAGCTCTGAACAGTTGATGGCTTCTGGGGAAGGGAAAGTCAGTTTTCTTTAAAGGTGTGACTCCTGGTATGTGAACCATGCTTAGTGGGTGCCCCACATCCAGAAGATATGGATAGCACAAACTGGACTTGGTGGGTTATTAAAGAAGAGGGCACAAGGTTGTGGGGGTTGAAAATTGGAGGGGGATCTGAGAGGAATTAAGGGAAGGAGTTGGGGGCGAAGATGATAAGAATGCAGCTGGGCGTGGTGGCACACGCCTTTAATCCTAGCACTTGGGAGGCAGAGGCAGGCGGATCTTTGTGAGCTCAAGGCCAGCCTGGTCTACAATGTGAGTTCCAGGACAGCTGGGGCTACAGGGAGACCCTGTCTCAAAAAGACCAAAAAAAAAAAAAAATGCATTGTATGAAGTTCTCAAAAGAATTAATTAAAACAGATAAAACACAACAAAAAACTGCATGCACAAGCACATTTACTCCTGCTGGGTTTGTGCTTGATAGTAGAATAGCCAGTGTTTAGGTGTGTGGTGAGATCACTCTACTCTTTCTTGTGGTCCACTGGGGTCCCTAAGTGAGTGCTGCCCCCAAACACTCTGAGATTGAACTCATGTAGATCTCACTATATAGCTAAGACTGAAATCTTTGGCAACGTCTTTGAGTCTTGGTCATTGTGGGGGCGAATGGAGAAAAATCCTTAGAGGAAGCTAAAACTTTTCTTGGTGTCACCTCAAAAAAGGGAAGTCATTTTTTTACCTCCAAAGCCTGGGCAGCCAGCCAACCTCCAAGAATAATGGAAGCTGCTCTAGGTAGAGGGAGGGCAGGGGATGAGTCACTCACCTGGGATAAGGCTGGCAGCCAGAATTCCAGCCGTTCCAAAGCTTGTGAGAGGTGAAGTGGGGAGACACAGACAGGAGAAATGCAGGCAGTGATGGTCTGTGTAGAATGACTGTGACTCAGCCCAGCCCTACACAAGATGCCCCGACTGAACTACCTCTCCTTGCGATGGGCCCACCGAAACTTCCCCTCCTAAAAGACCTTCTACTCTGAAGAGCTCTTACCTCTCATTGGAACACCCCTTTCCCTTTCCCTGTTCTTCAGGTCTGTGTCCTCTGCCTGTCTGGAATGGAAAGCAGCAGATTAATCTCCCACTGCTGTCTCTAGATATTCTGGAGACATAAGTGCTTCTTTCTCTGCTGCTCCTGGTCTTTCCCCCCCTTGAGTTATTTAAATTATATATAACTTATTTAGCATGTAGATCACAGTGCTCATGGAGATTTTTTATTACATTTGAGTATGTGTGTATGTATATGCCTGCACATGCCATTGTGTACATGTGGAGGTTAGAGGACAACTTGGGGCAGTTGTTTTTCTCCTTCTACCATGGGGGTCCTGGGGATTAAACTCAGGTCATCAAGCTTGGAAGCAGGTACCTTTACCTGCTGAGCCATCTCACTGGCCTCTCTTGTTCTCTTCTTTTAAAACATTTTTTTGACTTATTTTTATGTCTATGAGTATTATGCCAATGTGTATGTAAGTGCACCCATGTTGTGCAGTGCCCATGGAGGACAGGAGAGGGCATCAGATCCCCTGGAACTGCAGTTATAAACAGTTGTTAGCTGCTATGTGGGTGCTGGGATTCAAACCTGGGTCTTCTGCAAGAACAGCCAGTGCTTGTAACCACTGAGCCATCTCTCCAGTCCTGCTCTTGGTCTTCTCTGTAACAGGCATTGGGCATCTGCTCCATACTCTGGAGGCAACAGGCAAGAGAAAAATGAATTGGCACTTGCATTAACTCATGCCTTTTGTTTTTTGTATACTTGAGCTCCCCCATATCTATGGGTCCCATGTCCATGGATTCACAATTCTGTGGATGGAGCCAACTGAACATAGGTTGAAAAGATTGTGAAGAAAAATTGTATCTGTACTTTTTTTTTTTCTTAACCATATCTACATTTTATTTAATTTAGATGTAAAGGTCCTTTTTTTTTCTTTTTTTTTTTCTTAACCATATCTACATTTTATTTAATTTAGATGTAAAGGTCCTTCGAAAACAAAGAAGGAAAAAACTCTATTATCCAGACTTTTAATTTATCCAGACTAGTGTTCTGATCCTATTTCTTTTTTCTCTAAAATATTTCTTTTTTTTTTTTTACATTTTTTATTGATGTTTTATGTATTTTATACATCATTTTTCATTTCTGTTCAGGCATATTCCCCTATCCCTTCCCCTCACCCCACCCCATCCCATCCCAGATCATGCATTCTGCCATAACTGTCCTGCATCTTTCTCTCAGTCTTTTTTTATGCTTAGGAATTCACATTTACTCTGTTAATTTCATATTATGCTAAAATATGGATACATACTCTCCACCCATATACAGTAATTACAGAGTCTGAAAATAATTGGTGGGTGGATTCTAGAGCCCATTGAGAGATTCACATTATAACAACATAGTTACTTTCAGATAAACAAAAATATAACCATACCATCATTCAGCTTGCCTTTCCTCTGGGGGATTTGGTGTTAGCATCCACAAATGAGGGAAACCATTCTCTGTTTGTCTTTCTGGGACTGTGTCACCTCACTCAGCATAATGGCTTCGAGCTCCATCCATTTACCGGCAAAGTTCATAATTCCATCCTTTACCGCTGAATAGTACTCCATTGTGTAGATGTACCACATTTTTGTCATCCACTTGCCTGTTGAGGGGCATATGGGTTGGTTCCAGCTCTTCGCTATTGTGAAGAGAGATGCAATAAACATGGATGTGCATATATCTTTGCGGTAGGATGAATCTTTGGGGTATATACCCAGGAGTGGTATGATTGGGTCAGGTGGTAAGCTCATTCTGAGTCTTTTAAGGGTTCTCCACACTGCTTTCCATAGTGGTTGTACAAGTTTATATTCCCACCAGCAGTGGATGAGTGTTCCCCTTTCCCCACAACCCCTCCAGCATCGGTTGTCTTTTGTTTTCTTGATCTTAGCTAGCCGTACTGGAATGAGATGATATCTGAGAGTGGTTTTAATTTGCATTTTCTTAATTATTAATGATGATGAACACTTTTTAAGATGTTTCTCAGCCATCTTTAATTCCTCACTGGTGAAGACTCTGTTCAGCTCTTTACTCCATCTTTTGAGTAGGTCATTTGTCTTCTTCTTTGTTTTTTGAGTAGTTAATATATTCTTGACGTTAATGCTCTGTCAGATGTGTCACTGATAAAGATTTCCTCCCACTCTGTGTTTTCTCTTCACTTCCTTGATTGTTTCTTTTGCTGTACAGAAGATTTTGAGTTTTATGAGGTCCCACTTGTCAACTGTTGACCTTAGTTCCCGTGCGGCTGCTGTCTGGTTTAGAAAGTCTCCTCCTACACCCATGTCTTGTAGGTTGTTGCCAACTTTTTCTTTTATCACCTTCAGGGTTTCAGGCTTCACGTTGAGATCTTTGATCCACTTGGAGTTTATTTTTGCACAGGGTGAGAGGTACTGGTTTAATTTTGTTCTTCTACAGATGGTGATCCAATTTTGCCAGCACCATTTGCTGAAGATACTATCCTTCCTCCACTGAGGGTTTTTTGCCCCTTTGTCAAATTTGAGGTGGCTGAAATTGTATGAGCTCAAATTTGGATCTTCAGTTTTGTTCCATTGGTCAACTTGTCTGTTTTTGTGTCAATACCAGGCTGTCTTTATGACTATGGCCCTGTAATATAGTTTGAAGTCTGGTAGGGCAATCCCCCTATATTGCATTTTTCACTCAGGGTTGCTTTGGCTATTCAGGGTCTTTTGTTTTTTTATACGAATTTAATGATTTTTTTCCAAGTCTGTGAAGAAGCTCATAGGGATTTTGATTGGGATTGCATTGAATCTGTATATCAGTTTGGGTAAAATGGACATTTTTACTATATTAATTTTCCTGATCCATGAGCATGGAAGGTCCTTCCATCTTTTGATGTCATTTTCAATCTCCTTCTTCAGGGGTTTAAAATTTTTGTTATAGAGATCTTTGGTATTTTTGGTTAGGTTTGTTCCCAGGTATATCTTATTATTTTTGAGGCTATTGTGAGTGGGAAGGTCTCCTTGTGTATTTGATTTTCTAATTAATGTGGAAATGGTAGAAAACACAGGAGAATATGCACAGCTTTTGTGACATTTTACATAGATTTTGATGTACATGCAGATGTTGGAGCAAATCCCCCATGGAGGCTTAGAGACAACTGTATTTTCTGGTGTTTTGACACTGGAAGTCTTGCTGATTCCAAAGGCACTGTCCTCACCAGGGCTCGCCAATTCCTGAAGGTCATGAAGCATGTCACAAATATTTATTGAATTGGCTCAAAAATATCAAATTGTAACTATGTTGTTAGAATTTCATTTTGGTTGGGTATAGGTTCCATATCTCTCCAAGGTTCCATGCTCTGAAATTTTATTCCCACTGTGAGTTATTGTAATATGACGGTGGTGTTTGTAGAGTGGGGGAGTTTGGGGAGATGATTATAGCACACATTCCATCTTTGTCCTTTGTCATTTCTCTCTCTCTCTCTCTCTCTCTCTCTCTCTCTCTCTCTCTCTCAAAGATTTAAAATTATGTGTGTGCATACGTCTGTGTGTGGGTACGTGTGTGAGTGCAGTGCCTGTGCAGGGTGGTAGAGGGCATCGAATCCTCTGGAGGTAGAGTCACGGGAGGTTGCGAGCCACTTGATATACCTGCTGGGAACTGAACTCCTCTGCAAGAGCAGTACTTGCTCTTAACCACTGTACCTTCTTGGGTCCAAGGCAGGAAGAATGTCAGCTATAAATGCTGTCTATCAACCTTGCATCCCAGGACTGTCATACAAAATTAGCCTCTTTTCTTCACAGAGTAGGCTGTCTCTAATACTTTAGTATAGCAGTAAATGAAAAACAGGTTAGAAGATTTTTTTCCTTGTAATAGTCTGGGAAAAATTGGGTGTCATAGACCTCCTTGTCAAGGCTCCAGGTCCTAAAGTCAACATGACTTTCCTTTCTTTAAGCCTTGGAGACCAGGGAATGAGCATGAGATAATGCAAAAACTGTAGTCATCAATGGCTCTTGACCCTGGCTGCATGTTTATATTATCCTGCTAGCTTCTAAAAGGGCCAATGATAGACCACTTCCAGAAATTCTGGCTTAATCATTCTGCTATGGGGGTTCAACTTAAAATTCTTTGTAGGCTCCCCATTGATTTCAGTGTTGAGGGTTATAAATCACAGGGTCAAAGCTTCCGAGCGCTGGTGAATGAGCTTGTGTTGCACAGCCATTTTGGATGGAGGAGAGATGGCAATCTAAATGTTAACCAAGAAACAATTGTGTCTTTAACTATAGGATGATAGAAAGAACACTGGACATACAGGCTAAGAAGGTGAGGAATAGCCTACAGAGGAGGACTGGGTCTTCTGTATCTATAAGCTTGAGTTTAGGTTTAAATTGACACAGTTTAGTTTCAATCCACTGGAAAACTAAGGTAGAACTCTATAATAATATAAACTTGAGTCTTCATCTAGGGTGTTCTTGACACCTCCACTGACTGACAGGGCCACATTGCTGTTTTTACACCTAATCCCCCTTTCTATCTCCTTCTTTGTATATAGTCATTGGTGGACATGCAGGAGATCCCTATGACTTGGAGTGAGGCTTCCTCCCTGCTATATCCAGGTGGGTTCCATGGTGGATAAATGTCTCCTCTTGCCCACTTCTGCATCTCTCTAATTATATCCAGATTTCCTCCCAACTAGGTCCAAGTGGAAGATCATTCTCATCACATAGAGCCGAGGTCCTTTGGTGTGCACTGCTACCATCTGGAGGGCCCAGCAAACTGCGGAGCTCTGTGGATCATGAGTAGTTCTCAAGTGGTGCTGATGCTGCCTGGAGACCACACTTTGACTACTTCTGCTTTAAAATTATACAGTCCGAAAAAAATAAAATAAAATTATACAGTCCGAAAAAAATAAAATAAAATTATATAGTCCTTTCAGTCTGGATTCTCTAGATATTATTCCAATTTAGGGAGAGTCAAATCCTGGCACTATCCTACCATCCTGGTTTATGAAAGTGTGTATCATCTTCTCTAGATGCCAGCCTGCCCTTCCTTTCATAGAAGGGGGCATTGGATATGATAAAAATACATTTGCCGACGGGTGTGGTGGTGCACTCCTTGAATCCTAGCACTTGGGAGGCAGAGGCAGGTGGATCTTTGTGAGTTCAAGGCCAGCCTGGTCTACAAAGTGAGTTCCAGGACAGCTGGAGCTACAGGGAGACCCTGTCTCAAAAAGACCAAAAAAAAAAAATTTGCCTACATGTATGAAATTCTCAAAGAATAAATTAAAAATATAAAAGATACTCGTTCTGCTGTTTCTTTTCTCTCATTTCTCGGGTTCCGCCTGTTCTTGCTCCCGTCCCACTGATCATTTCAAGAACTCCAGACTGTTTCATTACTTGGCTGTGACATGCCAAGTTCTGTGCCCGGAATGCCCTTTTCATTTCTCTGTCTGGCTTTTCATTTGCCTCTTTCAGTCAGAAGGAACAAATACTCACTGAACTAACTTAATTTCATTTTAAAGTTCCCAAGAGATGCCAAGTCGATCTCAGCAATAGTCAGAAGGATCGCAGGCGCCCATTTCAAAGTGACAGAGAATTGGTATCAAGGTCTGGAACTTGTGTAGCTACTAAGAGAGTAATCAACGCTCAGTCTGCTCCTGAGACCATTTGCTACCACCAATTTATACTTCCCTAGCCAGTCTCTCTCTCTCTCTCTCTCTCACACACACACACACACACCCACACACACACTAGCTTCACTCCAACCCACAATATTCCAGTTTCCACTTTATAGCTTCTGGTGCTCTTCTTTGTTTTTATTCAAGTTTTTATTTTCCTATAACCCTGACTTGCTATGGCATGACTTCTATAATTCATTGTTGACATTTTTTTTTTACATTTGAGGTCAAATATCATTGTATATCTCTGGCTTGGAACTCTTACCATGTATATGAGGTTGACCTTAGTCTCATAGAAATCCACCTGCCTCTTTCTCCAGAGTGCTGACATTAAAGGTGTGTGCCTTTAATGTCCCACCCATTGTTGGCATTCTCAAAGATAGAACCAACACTGGGGTATTTGAGATCTCAATTTAAACAGACAGTTTCAAGCACTTCTGGAATGTTAAAGTACGGATCTTTGAAAATCTTCTTAAGTATACTGAGAACTGGAAAAAAATCATCAAAATCACCTTTTCCAAGTTCTGGGAAAGAACCGTAAGTGCACAGTTTGAGAGTCATTTTTTTCAATAAATGGTTTAAAACCAGGCTAGAGAAATGGCTCCGCAGTTAAGAGCACTGGCTGGTCTAGACAAGGACTGGGGTCCTTTCCCAGCACCCAAGTGACAGCTAAAAACCATCTGTAGCTCCAGTTCTAGGGGATCCAGTTCCCTCTTCTGGCCCCTGCAGGAATTGCACACATGTGGTATGTTTGCATATGTGCTGGGAAAACACTCCTATAGATAAAAATGTAAAAAGAAATGGCTAAATGTCACTAAGAACAGCATGCGTTTCTTACATTTGATCTTGCTCTTTTTATATCCTTTCCACCTAACTAGTCAGTAAGTTTGGAAATCATCAGCCTGTTAACCATGGTGCAATATTTACTGGAGAGGGCAAACTGAATATGGAACTCCCAGAAAATTCTGTACCCAAAGTAACTACTATTTGACTCTTTGGCAGGCAGCTTCCTAGGAAAGATTGATCTTCAAAACTTGTCATTATTTCATGTGCTCAGAGCTTAGACATTTGGGACATCATCAAATTCCCAGTCTATGTAGAACAGAAGTCCTAGAAGGAGAGCAGTGAAGAGAAGGTGGTAGAAAAGACTATTTGGAGGAATAACTAAAAACTCCCTAAATTTGATGAAACACACACACACACACACACACACACACACACACACACACACATATATATATATATATATATATATACATACATACATATATATATATCAGGGAAGTGAAGAGAAAACCCACAGAGTGGGAGGAAACCTTCACCAGTAATATATCTGATAGAGCATTAACATCCAGACTATATAAATTACTCAAAAAACAAAGGAGCAAGAAAACAATTTGATGGAGTAAAGAGCTGAGAATTCACAATGAAGAAGTGAAGATGGCTGAGAAATATCTTAGAACGTGTTCAATGTCACTAATAATTAAGGAGATGCAAATTAAAACCAGCTTAAGATTTCACCTTATCCTGGATAAGACCAGCTAAGATTAGGAAAACAAATGACACCAAATGCTGGAGAGGTTGTGGGGAAAGAAGAATACTCATCCACTGCTGGTAGGAATGCAAACTCATGCAACCCCTATGGAAAGCATTATGGAGAACTCTTAGGGAACTAGGAATGAGCCTACCACCTGACCCAGTCATACCACTCCCGGGTATATACCCATAAGACTTATCCTATTGTAGAGATACATGCACCGCCATGGTTATTGCAGCTCTCTTCACAATAGCAAAGAGCTGGAAGCAACCCAAGTGTTCCTCAACTGACAAGTGGATAAAGAAAATGTGGTACATCTACACAATGGAGCAGTAAAGAAAGACAACATCATGAACTTTGCAGGTAAATGGATGGAACTCGAAGCCATTATGCTAAGTGAAATAACACAGTCCCAGAAAAACAATGAATGGTATCCCTCATTTGTGGATGCTAGCACCAAATCCCTAGTTGTAAAACAAACTGATCAACATTAATGTTATATTTCTTTTTATCTGAAGGCAATGGTATGGTTAAAATGTTGAATCCCTTAATAGGCTCTAGAATTAACCTACCACTTATGTTCAGACTTTGTAATTTTGGTATATGGTATATGTATGCATATTTTAGAGTAATATAAAATTAAAGGGAAAATGTGAATTCTTAAACACATTTTGGAATTAACTTATAGATTATTTTGATTTTTCATAATTTTTTTATATGTTATATATATATATATATATATATATAGGCATATTTTATGGGCCCTTTCTCCACTTGTGGAGAGCTTTATTTCTCTGTGTGCGTATGTGTATGTATAATTCTTTATGTGTGTATATGCTTTCTTAAATTAAAATATTTTATTATCTTTATTTTATGTGTATGGATGTATTGCCTGCATGCATGTAAGTGCACTCATCTTGTACATTACCCATGGAGGTCAGAAAAGGGCATCAGATACCATGGAACTGGAATTACAGACAGTTGTTAGCCACAATGTGGGTGCTGAGAATTGAACCTGGGTTCTCTGCAAGAGCAGCCAGTGCTCTTAACTGCTGAGCCATCTCTCCAGCCCTGGGTATGATTCTCTATCTTTTAAAAATATTTTATCATTTTTATTTCATGAGTGTATTGCCTGCATGTGTGTAAGTGCACCTGTGTCATGCAATGCCTGTGGAAGTCATTAAGAAGGTGCAAGATCCCCTGGAACTGGAATTACAGATGGTTGTTAGCTGCCATGTGGGTGCTGGGAATCAAACCTGGGTCCTCTGCAAGAGCACTCAGGGCTCTTAATCACCAAGCCATCTCTCTAGCCCCAATGCTCTATCTTTCAATAAGAGTTTATTTGCCTGTTGCTCTCTAATGGTAAGAGATTTTTTTCCTACCTTTTAAGTCTTTAATTGACTGAGAAAGTGAATTTAATACCCCTGGTCTGATAACCTGCCACCGGCAACAGTTACATACACCTACATTATTTCTAGAGAAGAGAGTGACAATGTAGTGGAGAGGTTGGATTATGGCACAGAAGGACCATAGATGCTGGTCCAGGGTCCTGTAAAGTTTTTATGGAAGCCTTTTGCATATGCTTGGCTCTTATCTGCGTGCATATACTCTGCCTGGTATTGGCTGGTATAGGTGGCTAGTGCTTGGTAAATATTTAGGGGACTTCATTGTGAACTAATTTGTAGAAATAGTGTAGAGAGGACAAGACATCCTGGGTTTGGACGAGGAGAGATCTACAGGAAGCCAGCTTCAGTGGAGGCTGGGAAGTCTCTAGGGGGTTTTGTTGAGAAAGGGGAGACTTGTAGGAGAGAGAGAGAGAGAGAGAGAGAGAGAGAGAGAGAGAGAGAGAGAATAATGGACAGAATGGGAGGACAGGTCCTGACGGAGATCAAAATGCAGTATACAGATGGCTGCCTTGACAGGCATTCTGTGGGTTGTAAATAGCAATACAGAGGGTAGTTTCCAGGCCTGGGCTCCTCTGCCTGCCAAACCCTTCTATGGACCCATCAGTAATTACAGTGGAGATTAAGCCTTGAGATGGCAATTTTGCCAGCAAGACCACTCATCAAATCACAGTTTTAGAGATCTTTCTCAGCAAGTATCCCCCAAAGTCTTCGATATCATGTCATTCATCAACTCAATGTTTCCCCAATACCTGTGGCTTTACAAAGCCTAGCCTTCATTTGTCTTTTCACCTGTTTGTTTATTCATTAATTAATTAAAAGTAATTATTAAGTGCATCTTAGAAGCCAGGCACATGTTAGATACAGAAGTTAAAAAGATGCAGTCATTGGGGCTGGAGAGATGGCTCAGCGGGTAAGAGTGCGACTGCTCTTGCAGAGGACCTGGGTTCAATCCCCAGCACCCACATGGTGGCTAAGAACTGTCTTTGACTCCAGTTCCAGGGGAATCCGATGCTCTTTTCTCACCTCCGCACCATTGCACGACATGGGTGAACCAACCTACATGCAGATTCATATACTCATACACATAGAAAATAATACATAAATTAAAAAAAGCAGTCATGGGCTGGAGAGATGGCCTAGCGGTTAAGAGCACGGACTGCTCTTACAGAGGACCCGGGTTCGATCCCCAGCACCCACATGGCGGCCGAGAACCGTCTGTAACTCCATATTCCAGGAGAACTCCAGTTCCAGGGGAATCCGACACCCTCTTCTGACCTCCGTGGCATTGCACGACACGGGTGCACAAACTTGCATGCAGACAGTACATTCATACACATACGGAAATAAATAAAATAAAAAAAAAAAAAAAAGCAGTCATTTCCTAAATGTGGAAATATGAACCACGCTGACATAATTTGGTGTGTTGGTTATCCTTGGTTCTATGACAAATGATCTTCAAACACCATTAATGCTATCACTTCTCAGGACTTCTGCAGATTATTGCTCAGGGTTGCACAGGTCAGCCTGGTTCAATATGGAAGAAAGTCTATGAATACCCACAAGGCTGTGAACATCAAAAGACAAGCAAAAGGGCCAACGGTAAGTTTGAGAACTTGTTAGACATGCAATTTCCCAGTTCTAACCCAAGACCTACCCAAACAGAAGAAACCCCAAGGGGGCTGGCTTACAACTGATGGCAGGAGAAGTCCTGTAGGGGATGCTGATGGATGTTACACTTTGGTAATCAGAGATATGTGAAGCAGTCCCACCCTCAAATGTGCTGTATCACACACATGGGGGAAAGTTAATGAACGTTTTCCAGCCTGAGCTCTGCCGGCTCTCCAGTTCCCCTTCCTCTCCCACCTGGGCATCTGCTCTGTCCTGTGTCTGGGCATCTACTCTGTCCTATGGTCTGCTGTCTGTTAGCTCATGCTGTGCTCATCTCTTCTGCGGCAGAGGGAGCTGCTAAAGGACGCGACAGCATCTGAGACAAGGCCCAGGCAGAGAATGAATCTTTACCTCTTTTTCCTTTGCTCTGTGTTTCAAAATTGGAAGTCCCTGTCCCTTCACCTAAACAAATTAGAACATTTCTGCAAGGCCTGATGCAGGGCCCCAGTTCCTCGAGGCATGTCAGACCTCTGTTGTCTGCCCTGAGGTCTCCCCTTAGTCTCTGGACACTGACAATCTGAGTAGAGTAACCCCAAACTTCCTTTCACTAATGGATCTTGCCTTGTATTTTTTCACCTGGATCTCCATTTAGAATGATCATTATAGCTATTAGAATTTTTTATTTATTACTTTTATTTTATGTGTATGAGTGTATTGCCTGCATGCACGTGAGTGCCCTGTGCTGTGCAGTGCCTTAGATCAGAAGAGAGCATCAGAACCCTTGGCACTCAAGTTAAAGATGGTTCTTAGCCACCATGTGGTTGCTGAGAATCCTTGCAGCTTCTAAGGGTATGTGAATTTGCCTTGCTAATTTGGGTGCTCTTTGATAATATTCCCCTGCCTTTGTCTTTTTTTCTGTCCTGTTGTCAAAGTTGCAGCCCCATCTCTGTCAATATGTTTAAATCCCCCACCTGCCCCAGGGAGAAAACAACCAAAGTTAAATTCCTTTAAGTTGGTTTTTCTTAGCTTAGACAATGTGCATGACCCAAAGGTACAACCTAGGCTACCAGGAGAGAGTGCTGTTCTACATTCTGATCCCCCTCATGGGGTCGAAACAAGGAGACTCCAGGGCACAAGACCCTCCAGAGTTTTGTTTTGTTTTTTCCAGGTATCAGTTATGTGACTCCTTTGGACCAAATCAAACTTTAGTTTTCTCATCTGCAAAATGATACACAGTGCTGCCCACAATTAAGGGTCACATGACCTTTGCAAAGAATGGGTATGGTAAGGCTGGGAGTGGTGGCTCACACCTGTAGTCCCAGCACTTGGGAGGCTGAGTCAGGAGGAGCACCAAGAATTCCAAGCCAGCTTGGGCTGAAACTTGGACACTGCCTCCAAAAGACAAATAGCCCCAAACCAACAAGAAAAGGTATAGAACTGAACTATAAAATGACTGTGGAAACAACACTGATGCTTAAGGGTTAGCAGTCGTCTCAGCATTATTTATTAAATGCCTACATATTAGGACCTGAATCAGATAGAAAATGTTGAAAGTGGTCCACTAATTACCATGTGCAAATTTGAAATGGTTATCAGAAAGAGTAGATGTGTGGACCTAGAGAGATGCCTTTGAAAAGAGGGTGGCGTGTGGAAACAGGGAGGTGACAGTGAAGGGGAGATCAGGGGACTGGGGAGGTGGGGGCGGAGCTAGATTCAAACGGTGCCCATCCATAGATAGAGCCCCAAGCCATTTAGCATTTTTCTTCACTTCCCCAAGGATCCTGGCCACACTGTTGACTTGGCTCTTCCTGGGAAGAGATGAAGCCAGTAAGAAAAGGAAGATGAAGTCTTTGTAGATTCCTCTGAGTTTGAGGTTGTCCTAGCAACCTCCTCTAAGTCCCCTCCCTCTCTTCTTCCTCCTGTTTGTTTGTTTGTTTGTTCATTTGTTTTTGTCTTTTCAAGACAGGGTTTCCCTGTCACCCCAGCTGTCCTGGAACTCCCTCTGTAGACCAGGCTGGCCTTGAACTCACAAAGATCCTCCTGCCTCTGCCTCCTGTTGTTGTTTTTTATGTCGTTGCTGAACTGTGATGTCTTTATATTTTTCTTAGATTGTTTTCATTATCTAAAGCAGATGTGGTTCTCTTTATCTTCAGTGATTCCCCTGAACCACTGGCTTGGTTGAAGATGTAAACACACTTAACAACTTGACATTGTGAGAGCCGGCAAAGCGGAGCTGGAGAGGGGCCTGGGAGCTGCAGAGCCAGCTGCTTGTCCGGATCTGCCTGAGAACAGCCGGCCCCAGGGCTGCCTTCTAGAAAGGGGTTGTATCCCACCCTCATTTGCTAAGCATGCTGGAGTCCCTCTAGTCTACTTGGGAAGAAAAACAGTCATGTGCGTGCCTCAGGTGGATTCATGTTCAGAGAGGAGATAGCCGGTATGGTGGGAAGATCGGTGAAGTGAAGCCAAGAGACCATATTTTGTCCCAGCTCTGTCACCAATGAGCCTTGACCAAGTCTCAGAGTGTCTTTGGGTCTTGTGTCTTCACCTGTCAGAGAACTGGGAAGGAGTGATTGATACGTAAGGTCTCTTTTACCTTCAAAGCATCAAGATTGGAGGAGGAGCCTCTGACTTTTTGCATGCCCTGTGGGTTTGTAGCTTTGTGTGTGTGTGTGTGTGTGTGTGTGTGTGTGTGTGTGTGTGTGTGTGTTCTATTATCTTCTTGAAGGGAAGAACTTTGCTGAGAGGCATGGTTTTAAGCAGTTTATTTTAACAAAGCAAAGCATATATCTCACACACAGGCTTTCTGGTCACCTGGAGACACTGCTACTAAGAAGTGGTTGCTTCTTGTTCCTTGGTTGCTTCATCTGTGGCTCTCTGCCTACTTGCTATCAGATTATACCCAGTTACTTGTCAATATCTCTCTCATGCCTCATCACAAGCTGTAATTTCTTTGCATTCTTCCAGACAGGATTCAGCATTCATTGCTCAAAAGAGGAAACAAACATTGTAAGATGAATACTTGGTAGCTACATATAATGCTTTAAGTTCTGGATCTTTCAGAAACATTTAAATAAAGCCATCTAAAGGTAGCCTCTGGGGCCTGTCCTACCATCACTTCAGTCTAGTGTCCCTGTACATGGTAATCATTTCCAGTATCATTGAAGATTTTTTTTTTGTCTTTTCGAGACAGGGTCTCCCTGTAGACCAGGCTGGCCTTGAACTCATAGAGGTCTGCCTGCCTCTGCCTCCCAAGTGCTAGGATTAAAGGAGAGCACCACCACACCCGGCTGAAGATTTTTTTAAGCCTACTGATGAAATAGTTATATTTCTGCAAATTCCAGTTATAGATTCTTTTGACAATGAAAAGGGCAGGATACTTTCATTCTGGAGGCATAGTTTTTCAGGCATTTATTGGTAAAAATAATTATTCTTCGACAATTTCATCAATGCATATGATGTGTTTTGTTGATCTCACCTCTCCGTTACCATTTTTCATCCCTTGTGCTCACCCACAGAACCTCTTCTTCTTCCCAACGAGTCCCCTCCTGTTTTCCTATCTTTTGTTGTTGTTGGCAGTTGTGACCCAGTGACTTTACTGAGGTTTGCTTGCATGAGCATAGGTAAGGGGTTATTTACTAGAGTGCGGCTGACTTACCAGTGGCTACACTGCTGAAGAAAATGACTCTTTCTGGAGAGATGGCTCAGTAGTTAAGAGCACCTACTGCTCTTGCAGAGGACCTGGGTTTGATTCCCAGCACCCACATGGCAGCTAAGAACTGTGTGTGTTCTATTATCTTCTTGAAAGGAAGAACTTTGCTGAGAAGCATGGTTTTAATCTGGGTGTGGTGGTACACGCCTTTAATCCCAGCACTCTTTAATCTGGGTGTGGTGGTACACACCTTTAATCCCAGAGGCAGGCAAATCTCTGTGAGTTCAAGGCCAGCCTGGTCTACATAGTGAGTTAGATTCAGGCCAGCTGGGGCTACAGAGAGACCCCATTTCAAAAAAACCAAAAAAAAAAAAAAAAAAAAGAAAATGACTCTTCCCTCCCCCAGCAACCAAACTGCCAGTAGCTCCTCAAGGACAGGAGAAGCCTTATGAGCCTTTCCTTGAGGTATTTAATTTTATATAAAGGGAGTTTATGTAATAATAGCCCAGGGTTTTTACTTTATATATGTATGAATGTATTGCCTGCATGTATGTAAACACACCTGCATTGTGCAATGCCCACAGAGGTCAGTGAGGGCATTGGATCCCCTGGAACTGGAGTTACAGACAGTTGTTAGCACCATGTAGGTGGTGGGACTTGAACTGGGCTCTCTGGAAGAGCAGCCAGTACTCTTAACTTCTGAGCCATCTCTCCAGCCCCTGCCCAGAGGTTTTTAAGCACACTTCTATCATGATGGTAGTAAGAATGAATTTTTTAGTTAATACAAAGTTACATACCAGCTATTAGGAAGAACATTTTCTTATCTAGTCTTGTGGCTGGCTAGTTTTTGTCAAATTGATACAAACTAGAGCCTCCTGGGAAGGGGGAACCTCAACTGAGGAATTCCCTCCAACACGCTGGCTGCTGGGCATGTCTGTGGGCATTTTCTTGATTGCCAATTCATGTGAGAGGGTCCAGCCCACTGTTGGTGGTACTATCCCTGGGCAGGTGAGCCTGGGCTGTATAAAATAGGGAAGCAAGCGGTAACAGCATCCCTCCGTGGTCTCTGCTGCAGCTCCTGCCTCCAGGTTCCTGCTTTGAGTTCCTGCTCTGGCTCCCCTCAGCATTGGATTGTAACCAGTAAGCCCAATAAACCCTTTCCTTCACAACTCGGTTTTGGTAAGTGTTTTACCACTAAAACAGAAAGCAAACCAGGTCACTTATTCACAATTATTTTATTCTAGAGATGTGAAAACTAATCCTCAGAAACTTCAAAAATGTGCCAAGAAAAAGTGACCAGTAATGACATAATCAAGATTCAGTCTAAGTTTGCCTCTCAAACCCATGGTATTTTTGTCTGCTTCATGTAAATTTGACAACTCATAAATATGCTTGACTACTCCAGTCAGCAAAGAAAGGGTGCTTGAAAGAATAAACAAATGGGGGCTAAAGAGATAATTTTTTACATACTGCTCTTGCAGAGGACCTGAGTTCTGTTCCCAGCACCCATGTCTGATAGCTCACAACTGCCTGTAATTAAAGCTCCACGGGTCCAACACTTCTGGCCTCCATGGGCACCTGCATTTATATGCACAGACTGCCCCCTACATATAATTAAAAATAATAAAAGTAAATCTTTTATTTTTTATTTTTTTTTAATTTTATTTATTTCTATATGGTATGAATGTACTGTCTGCATGCAAGTCTGTGCACCTGTGTTGTGCAATGCTGCGGAGGTCAGAAGAGGGTGTTGGATTCCCCTGGAACTGGAGTTCTCCTGGAATTGGAGTTTCAGACGGTTCTCAGCCGCCATGTGGGTGCTGGGGATTGAACCTGGGTTCTCTGTAAGAGCGGTCGGCGCTCTTAACCGCTAGGCCATCTCTCCAGCCCCAAAAGTAAATCTTTTAAAAAGCACAAATGGAAGAACTTTGGAAGGGCCCCAGTGAATTATGGGAGTTGTAGATTGATGAGGAAGAGACCCTACAACTGGTTATGTTCCTTGGGTCCTATCAGTTCTGGTCTGATTTTGCTTTTAGCACGCCTTCATCCACAGATACATCTCTTCGTTTAAGTGAAACCTCAGTTTTGAGTCAACGGGATAATTTCATTTCCTTTTACCTTCCTGCCCACCTCCACCCCAGGTCTGCTTCCAGCTTAGCTAGTACACAGTCCATTTCCTGGTGTGAGATCTTGAGATACCCAGGGATGTATCCTCAGAGTTACTTACTTATCTCATTTCCAGATGACCCACAATGGGGACTAGCCAGAAGAGCAGGGGCATCACCCTGCCGGCGAGGCACATTGACTTGATTAATCTAGTCCTCCATGTCAGCCTAGGGAGAGAAGGGCAAGAGAGTGAGGATGATTGAGGACTGTGTGCTGGGCTGTGGTACGGATGGCCATTGCACACGGTTTACCTTCCACTGCAAAGCAGCTGTCTTCTGGATTAGGTCTGACCATTCCCGTCTTATAAACTGAGTAACTGAACTGTTGTTACTCACAGACTGGAAGCCCAGCTGCTTTTTCCAGAAGTGTTTATTTCATGCCCAGCTCTTCAATCTAGGGTAATGTGACCCTAATTCCTTTTCTCTTGCTTCCTGACTACTCCCTGAATCTGGCTCAGACTTGTACTTCTAGAATTGGAAGGCAAAGCCCCTGCGTGTGTGTGTGTGTGTGTGTGTGTGTGTGTGAAGTTTGAAGTGGGGGCGGGAGGCTTGTGACCCTCAGGTCTGTGGCAGGGTCTATGGAGATGCTTCCTCTCCCCTATGCCACCATGTCCCGTTCCTGCTCAAACTCCTTCCTCTTCCTTGACTTCACACTCTTAGGGTGCCTTTCCACAGAAGGTTGGGGATGCTGTGTCTTTTCTCATAGAGGGGCAACTCTGTTTTACTCAATTGTTTCTCCCATGTGCTAAAAAGCTTTCAGGGGAGAAAAAAGCTCTTCCAGAAAATTACAATCTGCATCTCCTTTTCTGCTGCTCCAAGGAAGTCATTTAAGATGGAAATTAGAGCCCATTATTGCACATTTAATTACCCACCAAATGAGTAGCATACTTAATGGAAATGGCAAATCCTCTAACATGTGTGAGATTTCTAGTTCATATATCTCTAGACATGTTGCAAAATAATTCATTAACTAGATATGTCAGTTGCTGAGGCTGTGTCAGGGGAAAGGCAGGGCCAGAGAATGCGGCCAGAGACATGTGCAAATTAGTGGGCATTCCTGCTCTGGGTACTGCATTAATTTAGGATTTGCTCCCAATATGCCCTGGGGTGAAATCTCCCTTCTCATTAGGAAGGGGCATAGAGGCAAGTCTTAGGAACACAAGATCCTGGACAGGTTGGCCCTCAACTGAATTGGGAACAGAGGGTGAAGCCAGTCCACATTCAACCTCACTCCTGTCTCACCGTGCAGTGCTGGGCCATTTGCAGGAGCAGGTGTCTAGTGTGTGTGTTGGCAGTGTGCTATAGAAATGTGACAGTTGGGATCAGAGATCTCCCAAGACCTCCTGAAGTGCAGGTAGGTAGGTAGGAGCTGGGTGCTTCAGCAAGGCGGATTGTTGTTTGACTTAATCTAGTTAATCTAGTTGTCTTTGGCTTGATTGGCTTTTGTGGCTGTGGGGGCGGAGTTATTCTCCCAGCTGGTATAAAAGGTGGGGTTGTGTGAGTCTTGAGATCAGAGATCTTCCAAGACCTCCTGAAGCACAGGTATAAAGAGCACCCCCCTACCCCCCGCAACTGGAATTAGGAAGGCATCTGAAGGAGGCAAGCAAAGCAAGCCTTCAACACAGTGAAGAGGCATTTGGGACTCACATTTGAATACAGGCAAGGAGAAGCCCATATGCCAGGAACACGAAGAAGAGACAATATGGGAAAGGTGCTGGATAATCCAACACCAAACTCTACCAATCCTATGGAAGATTCCTACAGTGGGATCCCCCTGGGGATGGACCAGGACACAGGTATCAGAAGTACAATCATGCACATACTTAAAGAAGTGCAAGATTATAAAGAGCAAATCAAAGAATTAAGAAAAGAGAATGAAGAACTCAAGAACGAAGTGGAAACACTGAAAAGATCCCATGTTGAAAAAGATAAGGAAACCAACCAATGAAGCAAAGAGCTACAGGAAGGGATTGAGAAGCTCCAAAAGGAATCAGATTACTAAAGAAATCAGAAGAAAGGAAATCAAACACTCATCCAATCAAGAGGAAAGGAATGGAAAAAGCCTCAGACCTGGAGGATAACCCAGAACAACTAAAAACCTCAAGTAAAGATTATGAAACATTTAGAAATACACAAAAGTGGAACAACCAGGAACTGTGGGACACTATGAAAAGATCAAACCTCTGCATCATAGGAATAGAGGAAGGAGAAGAAGCCCAAGAAAATGGTATTGATCAGATCTTCAACAGAATAATAGATGAACATTTCCCCAAACTAAAAAAAGACAAACCAATACAAATACAAGAAGCACATAGAACTCTAAACAGACAAGATCAGAAAAGAAACTCTCCACACTACATCATAGTTAAAATGCTAGACACCCAAAACAAAGACAAAATCCTTAAAGCCACAAGAGAAAAACAAGTGACCTATAAGGGGAAACCTATCAGAATTACAACTGACTTCTAATGCAAACTATGAAAGCAAGAAGAACCCAGAGCAAAGCATTCCCAGTGTTAAAGGACAATAGATGCCAACCCAGGTTACTATACCCAGCAAAAATGTCAATTATAGTTGAAGGAGAGAGAAAAACCTTCCATGACATAAACAAGATGAAAGAATACATGTCTGGAAAACCAACCCTTCAGAGAATACTTGAAGCAATTCAAAGTACAGAAGAAAGGAGCAACCATCCCCAGGCACCTAGAAAGAGAAATCAATAAAAGCATAACTGCAGAAGTTGAAACCTAAACCAAAACTGCAAAAGGATAATAAGGCAAAAGGAAGCAACACAAACCTATCAGTTATAACCTTAAATATTAATGGACAAAAGACATAGACTGGGGGATTAGATTAGGAAATAGAACCCATGGATATGCTGTCTACAAGAAACACATCTTACCTTCAAGGATAGGCACCACTTTAAAGTGAAAGGATGGAAAAAAATATTCCAAGCAAATGGTACCAAAAAGAAAACAGGTGTTGCTATTTTAATATCAGTTCCACCACAATAGCCTCAAACCAATAAAATACCTAGGAACAAAAACACTAACCAAAGACAAAGACACTAAAGATCTCGACAAAAAATTTTAAACCCCTGAAGAAGGAAATTTGAAACGAAGACATCAGAAGATGGAAACGCCTCCCATGCTCATGGATGGGAAAATTAATATAGTAAGAATGTCCAGTCTACTCAAATTAATAAGTTCTACAGAATTTTAACAGGATTCAAATTAAATCCCAATTAAAATCCCCAAAGGTTTTCCTTCACTGGCTTGGGAAAAAATCCTTAATCTTTTCATATGGAAAAACAAAAGACCCAAAAAAAAAAAAATGATATCTCCAGAGAAAGTAGATTGGTTGGGTAGGGTGGGATCTCTATACCATACCTCAAACTATATACAGGGCTATAGTCATAGAACAGCCTGGCAACTGGCAAAAAACAGAACTGTTTACCAATGGAACAAAAACTGAAAATTCCCAAACTTGAGCACATACAATTTCAGCCACTTCATAGTTGACAAAGAGACCAAGAAAACTCAGTGGAGGAAAGACGGCTCCAATCAGCAAAGTGGTATTGGCAAAACTGGATCACCACTTGTAGAAGAATAAGTTAAACCTCGACCCTCTCGCCCGGTACAAAAGTAAACTCCAAATGGATCAAAGCCTCAATGTGAAACCCCAAACCAGCTGGAAGTGCTAGAAGAGAAAAGTTGGGCAACAGCCTACAAGGAAATAGGGGTAGGAAAGATTTCCTAATTAGCCTATGAACATAGCTGCACAGGAAATAAGATCACACATGCCAAATGGGACATCATGAAACTCAAAGTTTTCTTCTGACAGCAAAAAGAAACAATCAAGAAAGTGTAAGCCACAAAAACTCACAGAGTAGGAGAGAAACCCTTCACACAGATACATCTGACAAAGCATTTATTTCCAGTGTAATATAAACTACTCAGAAAACAAAGAAGAAAGAAAACAAATGACTTACTCAAACGATGGAGTAAAAACCTGAACGGAGAATTCACAGTGAGGAATTAGAGATCGGTTGAAACACCTATAAAACTATTCAATTGTTTGCTAATAATTAAGGGAAATGCAAATCAAAACCCACTTAAGTATCATCTACTCCGATAAAATATGGCTAGGATCCAGAAAACACATGATACCAAGTGTACACTCCCTGGGTATGATACCCAAGAGGTCATTTTAACGCAGAGATTACATGCACAACCACTGTTTATTGCAGCTTCTTCCACAATAGCGAATTGCTGGAACCAAACGCAAGGTCCCCTAACTGCAAGTGACCAGAGAAAATGTGGTAATCTACACACTGGAGTTCTATGCCGCGGTAAAGAAGATGACATCGTGAACTTGCAGGTAAATGTGATGAACTAGAAGATATTATGTTGAGTTGAAGTAGCACAGTTCCCAGAAAAACAATGATGAATGGTTTTCCTATGCTGTGGACTGCTAGCATCAATTACCTAGTTGTAAGGCAAACTTGAGCAACTAAGTTATTAGGTTCTCGCGGACTGGAAAATCAAAACTGTTGCCGTGTATTGAAATTCCCTTAACAGTCTAATGAAGCTAAGCCGCATTGTATTTCAGAGTAGGAAGTTTTCTATATGGGTGTAGGGTATGTATGCACAAAATCAAATAAGAGCGAGGGAAAAAAACTAGTTTCATGACATTGTGTCTAACCCAAGTATTTATCTTATGGGAGTCCTCTTAATATTTCTTATACAGGGTTCCTTGCTTTGTTGTCCAAGCCCTTGTCGAAAATATTATATAGTAGTTTAAAAGTATTTAAAAAGAATGTTGACGGCTTGATCTATGCAGAGTCTTGTGCAGGAAACCAAAGCTGCTTCAAGTTCATGACTGCAGTAGTGCTGTCATGTTTAAAAATACATGCATTTTGCTCTAGTCCTCCCCAACCTTCAGTCCCCACTTCCTCAATGGTTTTGAGCCTTGGGGGGGCATCTCATCCCTTTATAACAGTCCACCACTGTGAGGGTAGATCTGTAGCTATCTAATTACCTCTTAAAGATTGCACTGTTGAGGAGCCGGGGTGTGGTGGCGCAACCTTTAATCCTAGCACTTGGTGAGGCAGAGGGCCAGGCTGATCTTTGTAAGTTCAAGGCCAGGCCTGGTCTACAGGAGAAACTTCCCAGGACAGCTGGGGCTACTAGGGAAACCCTGTCTCTAAAAGAACAAAAAAAAAAAAAAAAAAAAAAAAAAAAGAGATGTGCGGCACTTTGGGGGGGAAGAGGTGTTTTGATGCCCAGTTATCCAAGATGGTTGAAGTCAACTGTGTGTAGCACAGGCTAGCCTGAATTCGTGATTCCCCCACCTCAGCTTCTGAGGCTTTATGTATTAAATATCATGCCGGTAAGACCACATTTGTTCATATCATCTGCAATGATAAGGAATGTCAACCATGAAGGTTTGGAAAATGGCAAACATTCACCAACCAGCATGAACCATAAGCAGATCTGCACCAAGCTGAGATGATTACATACGCCTGGCCTCTAGGGAGACAAGCATCCTTTATGGGGTAAGCCCAACCTGCTAAGGATGTACAGGTAAGGAGGACTGTGTACTCAGACACAGGCAGTAGAAGGATGAGCAAAGATACCATGAGGGGCAGTGACATGTTACTCAAGCCTGAAGGATAAGTGGAAGATGAGCATGGTAGAGAGGCGAAAGTAGAAGGCAGTGGGAGGTAGAGACATCATAGCCCACTATCGCCCCACCCAGTCCCGAAGTTGGAATCTACAACAGCTATTCAATAAGTTGTTTCAGCACCAGGAAATAGATGGTTAGAAGAGATTGGAGGGAGGCAGCCTGGACTGAGGTCCTTGACACCTTTATCAAACGCTCAGGCTCTAGGGCTGGGGAAGTAAACCCATTTAGTTAGTGCTTGCCTAGCAAGCACAAAAAAGTCCTGGGTTTGATACCTAGCTCCACATAAAGCTCAGGCTTGATCGGCCGCACACCTTGTAATCCCACCACGTAGAAGGTCGAGCAGAAAAGGATGCATGGAGTTGCAGGAATTTTCTGCGTCTATACAGAGTTTGAGGCCAACTGCTTACAGTAAACCAACCTAGAAAATGAGGAAGCCTGGGATGCGCTCAGGAGGGGTAAGAGTTCCTTATTGCACAAGCATGAGGACCGGAGTTCAAATCCTCAGAGACTCACTAAAAAGCAGGTTCATGGTCACGTGCACACTATAACCCAACAGCAGCAGAGGATCAGGGAAACAGGAGAATCTCTGGGGCCTTCGGCCGCCACCAGTCTAGCTTCAGGTCTCAGTAGGAGTCCTGTCTCAAGAAGGTGGAATGTGATAGAGCAGCATGGCTGATGGCTTCCTCTGGATACACCTACATCCGCACACGAGTGTACACACCACACACACACACACACACCACACACACATACACACGCGTGCGCGCACACTCAGACTCTCCTAAGAAGCATATTTCACTAATTTTGAAAAGGCTTAACCCAAATGGATGGAAATCTGGACAGACTAACAGACTGGTGGAAGACTGTAGACAGCGCAGCTAGACCTCAGGTAAAAGCTCTGGTATTTGTTGAACTTCAGATTCTCTCACCTCAGAAAGACAAAGACTGGGACCCAAAGCCTACTGTTCTATCCACTTTGCATATTCATCCTGGGGTCAGAGAGGCTTTGTTCATTCTTTCAACATCTTTACGTGCTCTAGTCACCTCACACAGATGCACACTCCTAATGGCCTACACCACACGTCAGTATGAAAGACCTTGACCTTCACATCCCAGAGAAAAGGCCTCTCAAAGACAGAGTCAGAAAGAGAACATCTTAACGTGGTAGGTACTACAGACATTAGACACACACAACCACACACAACACACACACACACACAAACTGTATTTTAAAAGGAAGACTTCATTTCAGGCATCTGCTTGGAGACTGCTTGTGGCTCCCCATACCCCAAATCTCAGAGACACCTGCAGTTACAGCCTGGATGTGACAACAGAGTTGGGTCGCACCCTTGTCTCTGGAATAGGAATGTTGAAGTATGGCTTGAATGACAGAGAGGAGGAGTGAGGATAGCTCCGTGCAGGGAAGCTACTGGAACCCCTCTGTGACAGCTTTGGCGTGGGAGAGAAGGGAAGGGGAGCTTAATGTTAGAAACTGGGAGGAGGGAAGTGGATTCTCGACCTATGTATATTTTAAGCATTTTCCCTTAGTACCATTCAGACAGGGCTTGAGTAACGACATGACCCCAGTGCCACCAATCTGTTATGAGACCTGCTAGAATCCCTAATGCTGAGGAATGCTTATTACAAGTGCTTTTTTCCTCTTTTTCTTCTGATCGCTGCAGGTGTTTTTTTTAATCCATTAATATTAAAAAAGAGCTCACGTGCTCAGAGATTCCTATGCAAATGTAGGCAGCTTTGTTTTACCTTAACAGTCTGCAGAAAGGGGTCCACAAAATCGGGGGGGGGGGTCCTAATACATGTCTTACCTGTTACTCCCAAAAGATAATAGAAGCTTCTTCCTGAAATTTTCTTTGGAAGCCTTGAGTCCCAGCTATAGGGGGCCACAAATGCTGGCCCCTTGGCCAGATGAGTTATAACCTCATCACATTTTTCAGAAAAGTAACCATTCCCCTTGGTTCAGACATTTTCTTGAAACTTTCTATAATCGGCTGCCTCAGGGACACACACAATGGGGCTTACATTAGTGACAATACAGCAGTACATTAAGTTAAATTTACATTTTGAAGCCTTATCTACCTCAGAAGCTCTCCCTCTAGGTCTGGAAGGTAGGGGTTGGCAGCTGAGTCATTACCTTGAGCCACTTTGGAGAAATCAGTAGACAAGAGGGAGGAGAGAGGATAGAGGGGTCACTGGGAGTCCAGCATGTAAAGCTCAGGACATGCAGAGGCGGGGGCCTCACATCTGCTGTCCTACTATGCTGTTGTCCTTGTCTTGGGCTCTTCCATCTCAGCACTTCAAAGCCAGAGGAGGGTAGAGAGGAGAACAACCTCTCTCAAGTCACAAGTCAGAGTTCAAGCCCCAGATTTGCAGACGAACCTTCCCTTCCTTCTTCCTATCCTTCCTTCCTCCCTCCTCGCCTCCTCCCTCCTTCTCCCTCCTCCCGTTCCTTCCTTTCTTTCATTTGCTATTTTTCTACCTTCTTTTTTTCTCTCCTTTCTTTCTTAACCTTTGTATGAGTGAGTCCATGTGTGTACTGCCACATGGACACCGCAGCTCACATGTAGAGATCAGAGGACTTCCACCTTGTTTGAGGTGGGGTTTCTTCTTGTTCCCTACTGTGGTATACTAGCCTAACTTTCTGTGATCTTCTAGGGGAGCCTCCCATCTCACCATAAGAGTGCTAGAAATGGACATCTGCCAGCTACCAAATGGGTCCAGGGTACGTGGGTTCTGGTTATTCAAACTGAGGTCCTCACACTTGCAAGGGCAAACTTTTTAACCCTTCACTATCTCCCAGCCCCTGAAATCTGTAATTTATTTCAATAAAATAAAAATAGAAATACAGATCCATATTGTTGCAGATTAAAGTAGCCTCATTCAAGTGTCTGGCACGTGATAAACGCTCTTGTCTGGTTTCCTCTTGACAGAGAGGATAACAAACCTTTACCTGCAGGATTCTTACCTCCTTACTAAGAATTATCCCTATGTATTTGACTGGCTCACCTTCCCCCTGCCTTTCCTATAAGAAAATAGTGTTTGTTAACTGCTAGCATTCCTTGCATTATCTTATAATTTTTCCAACAACTCTGTAAAGTAAGTACTGTTAGCATGTGAGAGTCAAAGCTTGATGGGTTGTGGTACTTTTTTGAGATTACATAACTGATAAGTGGGGGGTACATTTAAGTATATCTGACCTCCGGATCCATTCACTTGGCCACGTCACAGCCCACCTCTCATAGCAGTCCTATAAAACCAAACAGCTTTTCAGAGAGAACTTACTATGTGCTGGGCATTATACTACATTCAATTTAGGGATCCAAACATATATAAGACCCAGGGGTAAACAAATACACACAATACAGTATTGTTAAATGCACAGGCACAATGACGACACTCTCTCTGGGAGGTTTGGAATGCTTTACCAAACAGGTTACAGAACTGAATTCTGTGAGATAAGTCAGTGCTGGGCTAATGGATAGAGAGAACATGACATCACAGGTAGAGGAGAGCCATGTTCTCAATGACATAAAACAAAAGTACCTTCAGGGGACTCTAAGAAGTACACTGCCTGGGACACAGTTTGCATGAAGATCCTGAACTAGATGAGACTGGCTAGACCAGAAGAAACCGACATGTCATACAGAGAGGCTTGTAAGTTAGCTTTTGATGGGTCTAAGTAGAAGAAGATATTTCACTTTAGACAGACCATTATATAAAGAACAGACGGGTTGGGAGACAGGCTGGAAGCAGAAGAACTGTCCATGGGGAATACTGCAATAGTCCAAGCAAGACACGACAAGGACCTGACCTGGAACACTTCAAGGGGATTGAGACAAGGGAAAGGAGGTGTGTATGTTATGAAAGATGTTGTAGCTACTTGCCTGGGTCACCAAGGCTGCGTGGGACAAGGGGAACACTAGGCAGAATGCCCTGCGAATGGCACTACCGTTTCCAAAGAGTAGAAAACTTAGAAGACAGGATTGGGGTGGAAGGAGAAAAAGATTCCACTTTCTAGGCACATTGATTGAGGCACCTGTGGGACAGTGAGGCCACTACACAATAGGGAGTTGAATGTTTAAGACCCAGGAGCGGGATCTGAGTCAGAGGTAAAAGTGTGTCAACCATTAGTAAATATGGCAATCAATGCAGCGGAAACCGGTACGATTGGCTAATGGAACATGTGGGGCAAGTGCTAATTAAAATGGGAACTAGAGAACAAATGGGCAATATTTGGCAATGCAAAGATTAGAGGAAGCAAGCTCAAGAAAATAGCAAAATGACTCAGTTATTACAGAAGTGTTCTGATTAGTCTCCTTGACACCTGGTTCTCCCAAGAAGTAGGATTCTGATACAGACTAAGAAATGTAGATTTTTATCCCAGCTATTCTGCTTCAAAATTACAGGTTATTGATCATACCATAATTCTTTTGAGCCTTGGTTTTCTCAACTAGAAAATATGTGTAAGAATATTGCCTTCAGTTTTAGGAATGAATGAGAAAATGATTTGTAAACAGTACAGATCAATGATTCCCAGACATATTTGACTATTAGGGTATTCTGAAAAGACTGATTTCCAGACATGCTTGAATATTGGAATTTTCTGGAATGATTGCAAAAAATTTAGGTTTTAGAAGGCATGTAGCTATAAACGGGAAGGAAGTGGGAGGGTTCCTGACCCCCCTCTGCCTCCCCCTCTCTCTCCTCTCCCTCTTCCTTCCTTCCCTCGCCCTGTCCCTCTCCTCTTCCTCTCCCTCCTCTCCCTTCTCCCTCTCTCCTTATGCTTCAATCTTCTACTACTGTCCCAATGACCAGACCTGCAGGAGCTGGCCAGCAAGGGATCTGGGTGAGGCTCCTACGTTGTTCTCCTGGCCCATGCAAACAAGGAGACAAACACTGACTTTCTACTGCCTTCTAGGCTAAGCCTGGCCTCCTTGTGTAAATACTGAAATACCTCCATAATCTAACCATCTTCCAGCTCTTCTTCTACTCACTGCTCATAGACCTCAGATAGAAACAAGGGTCACTCAGGAACACTTTTTTTCTGGCCCATGGAGTCTTCTCACGCAATTCTACCTTCTGGAATTCTCTCCCTCATCCCATTTCTCCTGAAAGACATTACTCAGCCTTGATTCAAGATCTGTCTTAAGTTCTGTTACTTCTGTAACTGCACCTCTGATAACATCTAACTGGAAAGAGCCTTTCTCTCCTTCTGCTTGAACTCTATGGATCACATCTTTAGCACTCGAGTGCTTCCCTTCACCCCTCCTCACACCTGCATTCATCCCCACTTTCCCTGTAGTGAAGTATTGTGTGACCAGGTATGCTATTATCTACCCTATTAGATTGGAAGGTCTGTAAGCCCCATGTCCTGAATGTCCTACATTCCCCAGTTTCCAACAGTACACTGATTCCAGGCAGATCCCACCTCTCTCTCCTCTCTAACCACTGACTCTGTGCCTTCTTTTATATCCAGCTCTAACAACAATTCCCCCCCAAACAACCAATTCATCTTCTAATTCTCCTATCATCATTCTGCAACCTGTATATATACTCCTGCAGGAAGCTAATGTCCTGATTGGGAGTATATACTATCTATTCTGTCTGCCTGGGTTCAAATCCTAAGACTCTATTACTTAAGTCTATATAACATTGCAGATTGTCCATGCTGACTTCTTCATGATACCTACCATAGGAAACGGGTATCTATAAAGCACTTAGCCTAGAGTTGGGCATATGTATTAAACACTGACTAGACATTGGCTTCTAATATTTTAACTTGTCTATAAGCTCCTTGAAGACAAGGCCTGAGTCTTCATTTTTGTTTATAAAATGTCTACATGATGCCTGATATATAGTAACTACTCATCTCTGCTAGTTGATTTGCATGAATGAATAGGCATTTAGTATTCAGGATTTGGTTGGGTGAGTGGTTGAGTCAATATTTGTATTGAGAGATGGATAGGTACTCAAATGGTAGCTACTTTGTAGATGTTGACTAGTTGCTTGCATATGTGAATCAGTAGATAATGTATATTGTCTACTTAGCTCCTTGCTTAAAACAAAGGAGTGAACAAGGAAATGAATGACTAATAGATATTTAATGAAAAGTTTGAATGGTTACGTGGTTGAATTAACAAACAGATTTTCCACAAATAGCAGATGTTCTATACATGTTGGCTGGTTGTATGAGTGAACAAATACCCCTAAAATGTAACAGAAGCCTGAATTGAAGCTTCAGAGGCCATGTCACCAGAGCAACCGGTGGAGCAGGGGGAGTGCCCGCAGCACACCCTGCAACCACCTCTGAAACTGTTCCCTCAACTGTCAGATTTTTTTTTATAATTTGTTTGTGTTTTTATAAAATTATTTTATCAAGATACAAATTAGAACCCGTGTGCCCCAGCCTATCCCCCCCAACCAACAAGCTCATGATTTCTGCCAACAATGTTTTTTTTTTTTTTTATTCATCTCAGTCTTCTCATATTGCTCCCATGTGGAATTGCCTGTTTGAGCAGAAGTCCTGTTTCCAAGCCACTTTCCGATGCAGTCCTTTCTGTTGTTGTTGTGGTTGTTGCTCCAGTAGCACTCACTCGCCAACTGCCTTAGACAAAAGCGCAAGGGTCCAGGCACAAAAAATACAACTAAAGTTAATTGGCAACAGAAGCCACAGATGAAGGGATACCATTCACGTTGGTTTGTCGGGGACTGGTGTTCCTCATTAGCTAAATATTTTCCCACTGGCACCTTCCAGCCCCATTACTGCAAAGCTCGAACGCTGAGGTCCATATTTCTTTCATTCTGTGCTGCATAGAACTCCATTGTGTAGATGCTACCACTGTTCCCATCCATTCATCAGTTGGGGATTGGGTTTGACACTGCCTTTGCTATGTGAAGAGAAGCTGAACATAAATAGGGCCAGTGCATGTATCCTCTACGGTAAATGGCTGTGTACATACCATAGGAGTGAGTATGGCTGGAGTTGAGTGAAAGTTCATCAAGTCTTCCAGTTCGCCACATGCTTTCTCATGGGCTTACAGTTTACAATTCCACCAGCAGAGTGGATGAATGTTCCCTGTCCCCACAACCTCGCCAGCACTAGCCTTGATCATTTGATTTTCTATTGATACCTAGCCAGTCTTATTGGATAGAGATATTACTTAAAGTGTTTTATTTGCTTTCCCTAATGATTAGTGATGTTGACAACTTTTCAAGGTGTTTCTCAGACCATCTCAATGCCTCCGGGTGAAAGGTCTTATTCAGAATCTTCACTCCACTTTTCAGAGGATTCATTTGTTTTTGTCCTTCTTTCTTATTCGTGGTAAAGTTTAAATGAGTCTAACAATCCATGCTTGGATCAGAATGTTGGCTGCAATTTCCTCCCACCGAATGGATGTAGCTGACCTCCTTATATAGTTTCTGTTATAGATTGTAAGGAGAGCCTTGTCAATGTGGTCGACCTAATTCTGCAGCTGCTGTCGATTTAGAAAGTCTTTCCTACGCCTATGTCTTGTAGTCTGACTGCAACTTTTTCTTCTATCACTTCAGAGTTTGGGGTTTAGTTGAGTATCTTTGATCATCTGAGGTTGACTTTTGTTAACAGGGGCGAGAGGTAGGGGTTTATTTATTCTTCTACAATGGTGATCCATTTTGTCCAACACACTTGCTGAAGATGCTGTCTGTTCTCCATTGTGTCTTCTTGGCCCCTTGTCAAATATGAGATGGCTGAAATTGTTATGTGTCTCAGGTTTTGGGTCTTCGGTTTTTGTTCACATTGGTCAACAGGTCTGGTTTTGTGCCAGTTACCAGGTGTTTTATTGACTGATAGCCCTGTAGTAATAGTTTGAAGTCTGGTATAGAGCCACCCCCCTGTGTAGCTTCTTTCACTCAGGGTTGTTTTGGCCTATTCGGGGTCATTTGTTTTTCCAAATAATAAGCATAAAAAATTTTTTCCAAGCGTGAAGCAAACTCTTGGAGATTTTAATTGGGATTGTGTTCAATCTATACAAAGTTTGGGTACAATGGAACGTTTTACAATTAATTTTCCCATCCATGAGAATGGGAGGTGTTTCCATCTTCTGATGTCTTTTCTTCAATTTCTTTAATAGGGTTCACTGCAAATTTTTGTTTGTAAATTCTTTTAGTTCTTTGCATTAGGTTTGTTCCTAGGTTAACATTTTATTGTAATTTTGAGGCTATTGTGATTGGAAGGTCTTCTTGAATTCCTTCCCAGTGCTTGTTGTTGGTATACAAGAAAGGCCAATTGAATTTTTTTTTTTTTGTAGTTAAATTTTTGTATGCCGGTCCTGCCATTGTTGGAAGCTGTTACCATCTTCTAGGAGTTTTCTGGTGGAGTTTTTACGCACCATTAATAAACACAATATCATATCACAGCAAATAGGGATAGTCTAACTTCCTTTTCCCAATTAGCACTTCTTTAATTCTCTTTTCTGCCTTTATTGCTCTAGCAAGTGTTTTCAGTACTTTTATTGAAGAGGAGATGGTGACAGGAGGGCCAGCCTTGCTCAGTTCCACCTAAGGAGGGATGTTTCTGGTCATTGCCCCATTTAGGATGATATTGGCTTGGGTTTCCCCGTATAGCTTGCTTACATTGCAAGATAACCCTCCAATCCAATTTTCTCTAGGACTTTTAACACATGAAAGGGCATGCTGGATTTTTTCAAAGGCTTTTTCATCGCTCAATTGAGATGATGGTGTGTTTTTTGGTTTTCATGCCATTTCATGTGCTTTGCTGATGTTTTATTGCTTTTCATAGTTGAAAACCATCCCTGCAATCTCTCTGGTATGAATCCCAACTTGGTCTGATAGTGATCTTCTTGCATTGTGGGCGTCCTGTATAGTGATTTGCCAGTATCGTTGTTAGACTTGGCATCTGTGTTCTGGGAGAGGGGTCTATACTCTCCTTTTTGTTTTGTTTTGCCTGGATTTGGTACTAGATGATGGGCTGGCTATTCATAGAAGGTAAGTTGGGAGAATTCCCTGCCGGTTGTACCTTCTAAACAAGTTTCAGTAATAATAGGTTGTAGAGTCTTTTGAAAATGTTTTATGAGAATTCTCTGCAAACACGGCCAGTTTTTTTTTTTTTGCTCGGCTGTGGGTAGTTGGTTTTGTGACATCTTCAATTTCTCTAATTATGGATCTGTTTAAGCTAATCGATCTCTTCCTGTTTGAGCTTTGGGTGATTCCCCGGATTTCAGATATTCAATCCATTTTTCTAGGTTTTCAAACTTGGGTACAGTATAGGTTTTTGAGTATTCCCTTAAGCATTTTCTGGATTCTTTCCTTGCGTGCGTGTGATATTTCCCTTTTGCATCACGGATTGTATTGTTTGGAGTGTTCCTTCTTTCTTTTGGTTAACTAGGGATAGGGTCTATCTATCTTGTTTCCTTTCAAAAAACCGCTTCTGTGATTCACGGATCTTTTTGGTATTTTTACTTTGTTTCTATTCATTGATTTCCATGCTCCTGATTTTTTTTTTTTCCGGTCTGTTTTGTGTTAGGGTTATCTGTTGTTGCCTCTAGAGTGCTTTAGCCGCATGTTAGATCTTCATATTGTGCTCCTTCTGGTTTTCTAATGAGGGGCACACAGAGGTTATAAATCTTCCCTCTTAGATATGGCTTGTTAAGGTATCCCATAAGTTTTGTTGTATTGTATTATCATTGTCATTCAGTTTCCAGATGCTTTTATGTCTTTCTTTATCTTCATTCCTTGACCCATTCATTATATCCAGAGTGTGTTGTTTTAGTCTCCATGTGTTCTTGTAGGCAGGAGGGCTTGTCCTGGTGTTGATTTATTGAGTTTATTGCACTGTTGGTCTGATAGAAAAATGAATTATTTCAAATCTTTTTTGTATTGTGACGTGTTCTTCTGTTCCAAGTATGTTGGTCGATTTTGGAAGAATTTCCATGGGGGGCTGAGTAGAAAGTGTTTTCTCCTGGTATTAGGGTGGATAATATTGGGTAGAGGTCTATAAGGTCCATTTGATGTTCATGTTGTTCAGATGTGCTCTCTGTTTATCTTTGTCCTGTTGACCTTCCAAAGGGTTCAATTGGGGTTAATGAAGCCCCTACTATGGTGTACTGGGGTTACTGTGTGACTTGTGGTCCTGGAGAAGTTGTCTTTATAAAGTTTGGGTGGCCCAGACGTTTGGTGCATATATATCAAATAAGGTTGGAAAGCTGCTGTGGGAAGTTGGTCCTCTTGATTAAAAAGGTAACATTGGCCTTTTGGTCTCTTCTGATTTCTTTTACTTTGAAATCTAAATTTTGTCTGAAGNTGAAACCCCAAACTCTGAAGGTGATAGAAGAAAAAGTTGGCAGCAGACTACAAGACATAGGCGTAGGAAAAGACTTCCTAAATCAGACAGCAGCTGCACAAGAATTAAGGTCGACAATTGACAAATGGGACCTCATCAAACTCAAAAGCTTCTGTACATCAAAAGAAACAATCAAGGAAGTGAAGAGAAATCCCACAGAGTGGGAGGAAACCTTCACTGCAGATACATCTGACAAAGCATTGATTTCCAGAATATATAAACTACTCAAAAAACAAAGAAAAAAGAAAACAAATGACCCGCTCAATAGATGGAGCAAAGAACTGAACAGAGACTTCACAAGCGAGGAATTAGAGATGTCTGAGAAACACCTCAAGAACTGCTCAACATCACTAATCATTAAGGAAATGCAAATGAAAACCACTTTAAGATATCATCTTACTCCAATAAGACTGGCTAGGATCAAGAAAACAAATGATACCAAGTGCTGGAGAGGTTGTGGGGAAAGGGGAACACTCATCCACTGCTGGTGGGAATGTAAACTTGTACAGCCACTATGGAAAGCAGTGTGGCGAACCCTTGGAAGACTTGGAATGAACTTGCCACTCAACCCAGCCATACTACTCCTAGGCATGTACCCCACCGTAGAGATACATGCACGGCCATATTTATTTCAGCTCTCTTCACAATAGCAAGGAGCTGGAACCAACCCAAATGATGAATGGATAGAGAAAATGTGGTACATCTACACAATGGAGTTCTATGCAGTAGTAAAGAAAGATGACATCATGAGCTTTGCAGGTAAATGGCTGGAAGTGGAAAATATTATGCTAAGTGAAGTAACACAGTCCCAGAAAAACAAACGATGAATGGTATCCCTCATCTGTGGATGCTAGTGCCAATTACCTAGTTGTATTTTTTGTGCATGGCCCCTTGAGCTTTTGTCCAAGCAGTTGGGAGTGATGCATACTGGAAACAACAACAACAACAACAACAGAAAGGACTGCATCAAAGAAGTGGCTGAAACAGTGAACTTCTGCTCAAAACAGTCAACTTCCACATGGAGAATATTGAGAAAGACTGAGAAAGAGATAAAAAGCATGTTTGGCAGAATACATGAGCTCTGTTGGGGTGGGGGCATAGGCTGGGGAACACGGGTCTAGATTTGATAATCTTGTATAAAATATATTTTAAAAAACCAAACAAATTAATAAAAAGAAATGCGACAGTTGAGGGAACAGTTTCAGAGGTGGTTGCAGGGTGTGCTGCGGGCACTCCCCCTGCTCCACCGGTTGCTCTGGTGACATGGCCTCTGAAGCTTCAATTCAGGCTTCTGTTACATTTTAGGGGTATTTGTTCACTCATACAACCAGCCAACATGTATAGAACATCTGCTATTTGTGGAAAATCTGTTTGTTAATTCAACCACGTAACCATTCAAACTTTTCATTAAATATCTATTAGTCATTCATTTCCTTGTTCACTCCTTTGTTTTAAGCAAGGAGCTAAGTAGACAATATACATTATCTACTGATTCACATATGCAAGCAACTAGTCAACATCTACAAAGTAGCTACCATTTGAGTACCTATCCATCTCTCAATACAAATATTGACTCAACCACTCACCCAACCAAATCCTGAATACTAAATGCCTATTCATTCATGCAAATCAACTAGCAGAGATGAGTAGTTACTATATATCAGGCATCATGTAGACATTTTATAAACAAAAATGAAGACTCAGGCCTTGTCTTCAAGGAGCTTATAGACAAGTTAAAATATTAGAAGCCAATGTCTAGTCAGTGTTTAATACATATGCCCAACTCTAGGCTAAGTGCTTTATAGATACCCGTTTCCTATGGTAGGTATCATGAAGAAGTCAGCATGGACAATCTGCAATGTTATATAGACTTAAGTAATAGAGTCTTAGGATTTGAACCCAGGCAGACAGAATAGATAGTATATACTCCCAATCAGGACATTAGCTTCCTGCAGGAGTATATATACAGGTTGCAGAATGATGATAGGAGAATTAGAAGATGAATTGGTTGTTTGGGGGGGAATTGTTGTTAGAGCTGGATATAAAAGAAGGCACAGAGTCAGTGAGTTAGAGAGAGAGAGAGAGGTGGGATCTGCCTGGAATCAGTGTACTGTTGGAAACTGGGGAATGTAGGACATTCAGGACATGGGGCTTACAGACCTTCCAATCTAATAGGGTAGATAATAGCATACCTGGTCACACAATACTTCACTACAGGGAAAGTGGGGATGAATGCAGGTGTGAGGAGGGGTGAAGGGAAGCACTCGAGTGCTAAAGATGTGATCCATAGAGTTCAAGCAGAAGGAGAGAAAGGCTCTTTCCAGTTAGATGTTATCAGAGGTGCAGTTACAGAAGTAACAGAACTTAAGACAGATCTTGAATCAAGGCTGAGTAATGTCTTTCAGGAGAAATGGGATGAGGGAGAGAATTCCAGAAGGTAGAATTGCGTGAGAAGACTCCATGGGCCAGAAAAAAAGTGTTCCTGAGTGACCCTTGTTTCTATCTGAGGTCTATGAGCAGTGAGTAGAAGAAGAGCTGGAAGATGGTTAGATTATGGAGGTATTTCAGTATTTACACAAGGAGGCCAGGCTTAGCCTAGAAGGCAGTAGAAAGTCAGTGTTTGTCTCCTTGTTTGCATGGGCCAGGAGAACAACGTAGGAGCCTCACCCAGATCCCTTGCTGGCCAGCTCCTGCAGGTCTGGTCATTGGGACAGTAGTAGAAGATTGAAGCATAAGGAGAGAGGGAGAAGGGAGAGGGAGGGAGAGGAAGAGGGAGAGGGACAGGGCGAGGGAAGGAGAGGGAGAGGGAGAGGGAGAGAGAGGGGGAGGCAGAGGGGGTCAGGAACCCTCCCACTTCCTTCCCGTTTATAGCTACATGCCTTCTAAAACCTAAATTTTTTGCAATCATTCCAGAAAATTCCAATATTCAAGCATGTCTGGAAATCAGTCTTTTCAGAATACCCTAATAGTCAAATATGTCTGGGAATCATTGATCTGTACTGTTTACAAATCATTTTCTCATTCATTCCTAAAACTGAAGGCAATATTCTTACACATATTTTCTAGTTGAGAAAACCAAGGCTCAAAAGAATTATGGTATGATCAATAACCTGTAATTTTGAAGCAGAATAGCTGGGATAAAAATCTACATTTCTTAGTCTGTATCAGAATCCTACTTCTTGGGAGAACCAGGTGTCAAGGAGACTAATCAGAACACTTCTGTAATAACTGAGTCATTTTGCTATTTTCTTGAGCTTGCTTCCTCTAATCTTTGCATTGCCAAATATTGCCCATTTGTTCTCTAGTTCCCATTTTAATTAGCACTTGCCCCACATGTTCCATTAGCCAATCGTACCGGTTTCCGCTGCATTGATTGCCATATTTACTAATGGTTGACACACTTTTACCTCTGACTCAGATCCCGCTCCTGGGTCTTAAACATTCAACTCCCTATTGTGTAGTGGCCTCACTGTCCCACAGGTGCCTCAATCAATGTGCCTAGAAAGTGGAATCTTTTTCTCCTTCCACCCCAATCCTGTCTTCTAAGTTTTCTACTCTTTGGAAACGGTAGTGCCATTCGCAGGGCATTCTGCCTAGTGTTCCCCTTGTCCCACGCAGCCTTGGTGACCCAGGCAAGTAGCTACAACATCTTTCATAACATACACACCTCCTTTCCCTTGTCTCAATCCCCTTGAAGTGTTCCAGGTCAGGTCCTTGTCGTGTCTTGCTTGGACTATTGCAGTATTCCCCATGGACAGTTCTTCTGCTTCCAGCCTGTCTCCCAACCCGTCTGTTCTTTATATAATGGTCTGTCTAAAGTGAAATATCTTCTTCTACTTAGACCCATCAAAAGCTAACTTACAAGCCTCTCTGTATGACATGTCGGTTTCTTCTGGTCTAGCCAGTCTCATCTAGTTCAGGATCTTCATGCAAACTGTGTCCCAGGCAGTGTACTTCTTAGAGTCCCCTGAAGGTACTTTTGTTTTATGTCATTGAGAACATGGCTCTCCTCTACCTGTGATGTCATGTTCTCTCTATCCATTAGCCCAGCACTGACTTATCTCACAGAATTCAGTTCTGTAACCTGTTTGGTAAAGCATTCCAAACCTCCCAGAGAGAGTGTCGTCATTGTGCCTGTGCATTTAACAATACTGTATTGTGTGTATTTGTTTACCCCTGGGTCTTATATATGTTTGGATCCCTAAATTGAATGTAGTATAATGCCCAGCACATAGTAAGTTCTCTCTGAAAAGCTGTTTGGTTTTATAGGACTGCTATGAGAGGTGGGCTGTGACGTGGCCAAGTGAATGGATCCGGAGGTCAGATATACTTAAATGTACCCCCCACTTATCAGTTATGTAATCTCAAAAAAGTACCACAACCCATCAAGCTTTGACTCTCACATGCTAACAGTACTTACTTTACAGAGTTGTTGGAAAAATTAAATAAGATAATGCAAGGAATGCTAGCAGTTAACAAACACTATTTTCTTATAGGAAAGGCAGGGGGAAGGTGAGCCAGTCAAATACATAGGGATAATTCTTAGTAAGGAGGTAAGAATCCTGCAGGTAAAGGTTTGTTATCCTCTCTGTCAAGAGGAAACCAGACAAGAGCGTTTATCACGTGCCAGACACTTGAATGAGGCTACTTTAATCTGCAACAATATGGATCTGTATTTCTATTTTTATTTTATTGAAATAAATTACAGATTTCAGGGCTGGGAGATAGTGAAGGGGGTAAAACAGTTGCCCTTGCAAGTGTGAGGACCTCAGTTTGAATAACCAGAACCCACGTACCCTGGACCCATTTGGTAGCTGGCAGATGTCCATAATTCTAGCACTCTTATGGTGAGATGGGAGGCTCCCCTAGAAGATCACAGGAAAGTTAGGCTAGTATACACAGCAGGGAACAAGAAGAAACCCCACCTCAAACAAGGTGGAAGTCCTCTGATCTCTACATGTGAGCTGCGGTGTCCATGTGGCAGTACACACATGGACTCACTCATACAAAGGTTAAGAAAGAAAGGAAGAAAAAAAGAAGGTAGAAAAATAGCAAATGAAAGAAAGGAAGGAAGGGAGGGAGGGAGAAGGGAGGGAGGGAGGGAGGGAGGGAGGAAGGAAGGAAGGAAGGAAGGAAGGAAGGTTCGTTCTCTGACAAATCTGGGGCTTGAACTCTGACTTGTGACTTGAGAGAGGTTGTTCTCCCTCTACCCTCCCTCTGGCTTTGAAGTGCTGAGATGGAAGAGCCCAAGACAAGGACAACAGCATAGTAGGACAGCAGATGTGAGGCCCCCGCCTCTGCATGTCCTGAGCTTTACATGCTGGACTCCCAGTGACCCCTCTATCCTCTCTCCTCCCTCTTGTCTACTGATTTCTCCAAAGTGGCTCAAGGTAATGACTCAGCTGCCAACCCCTACCTTCCAGACCTAGAGGGAGAGACTTCTGAGGTAGATAATGGCTTTCAAAATGTAATTTAACTTAATGTACTGCTGTATTGTCACTAATGTAAGCCCCATTGTGTGTGTCCCTGAGGCAGCCGATTATAGAAAGTTTCATAAAGAAAATGTCTGAACCAAGGGAATGGTTACTTTTCTGAATAAATGTGATGAGGTTAAACTCATCTGGCCAAGGGGCCAGCATTTGTGGCCCCCTATAGCTGGGACTCAAGGCTTCCAAAGAAAATTTCAGGAAGAAGCTTCTATTATCTTTTGGGAGTAACAGGTAAGACATGTATTAGGACCCCCCCCCCCGATTTTGTGGACCCCTTTCTGCAGACTGTTAAGGTAAAACAAAGCTGCCTACATTTGCATAGGAATCTCTGAGCACGTGAGCTGCATTTTTAATATTAATGATTAAAAAAAAAACCTGCAGCAGATCAGAAGAAAAAGAGGAAAAAAGCACTTGTAATAAGCATTCCTCAGCATTAGGGATTCTAGCAGGTCTCATAACAGATTGGTGGCACTGGGGTCATGTCGTTACTCAAGCCCTGTCTGAATGGTACTAAGGGAAAATGCTTAAAATATACATAGGTCGAGAATCCACTTCCCTCCTCCCAGTTTCTAACATTAAGCTCCCCTTCCCTTCTCTCCCACGCCAAAGCTGTCACAGAGGGGTTCCAGTAGCTTCCCTGCACGGAGCTATCCTCACTCCTCCTCTCTGTCATTCAAGCCATACTTCAACATTCCTATTCCAGAGACAAGGGTGCGACCCAACTCTGTTGTCACATCCAGGCTGTAACTGCAGGTGTCTCTGAGATTTGGGGTATGGGGAGCCACAAGCAGTCTCCAAGCAGATGCCTGAAATGAAGTCTTCCTTTTAAAATACAGTTTGTGTGTGTGTGTGTGTGTGTGTGTGTGTGTGTGTCTAATGTCTGGTAGTACCTACCACGTTAAGATGTTCTCTTTCTGACTCTGTCTTTGAGAGGCCTTTTCTCTGGGATGTGAAGGTCAAGGTCTTTCATACTGACGTGTGGTGTAGGCCATTAGGAGTGTGCATCTGTGTGAGGTGACTAGAGCACGTAAAGATGTTGAAAGAATGAACAAAGCCTCTCTGACCCCAGGATGAATATGCAAAGTGGATAGAACAGTAGGCTTTGGGTCCCAGTCTTTGTCTTTCTGAGGTGAGAGAATCTGAAGTTCAACAAATACCAGAGCTTTTACCTGAGGTCTAGCTGCGCTGTCTACAGTCTTCCACCAGTCTGTTAGTCTGTCCAGATTTCCATCCATTTGGGTTAAGCCTTTTCAAAATTAGTGAAATATGTCATTCTTAGGAGAGTCTGAGCTGTGCGCGCACGCGTGTGTATGTGTGTGTGTGTGTGTGTGTGTGTGTGTGTGGTGTGTACACTCGTGTGCGGATGTAGGTGTATCCAGAGGAAGCCATCAGCCATGCTGCTCTATCACATTCCACCTTCTTTGAGACAGGACTCCTCACTGGACCTGAAGCTAGACTGGTGGCCGCCAGGCCCCAGAGATTCTCCTGTTTCCCTGATCCTCCTGCTGCTGTTGGGTTATAGGTGCACGTGACCATGACCTGCTGTTTAGGTGAGTTCTGAGGATTTGAACTCAGGTCCTCATGCTTGTGCAATAAGGACTCTTACCTCCTGAGCCATCTCCATGGGCTTTCCTCATTTTCTAGGTTGGGTTTACTGTAGCCAGGTTGGCCTCAAACTCTGTATAGCCAGAATATTCATGAACTCCTGATCCTTTTCTGCCTCGACCTTCTAAGTGGTGGGATTACAAGTGTGCGCCATCATAGCTGAGTTATGTGGAGCTAGGTATCAAACCCAGGACTTTATGTGTGCTAGGCAAGCACTATACTAAATGGGTTACTTCCCCAGCCCTAAGCCTGAGCTTTGATAAAGGTTTCAAGGTACCTCAGTCCAGGCTGCCTGCCCTCCAATCTCTTCTAACCATCTATTTCCTGGTCTACACCTTATTGAATAGGCTGTGTAGTTCAACTTCGGGACTGGGTGGGGCGATAGTGGGCTATGATGTCTCTACCTCCCACTGCCTTCTACTTTCGCCTCTCTACCATGCTCATCTTCCACTTATCCTTCAGGCTTGAGTAACATGTCACTGCCCCTCATGGTATCTTTGCTCATCCTTCTACTGCCTGTGTCTGAGTACACAGTCCTCCTTACCTGTACATCCTTAGCAGGTTGGGCTTACCCCATAAAGGTGCTTGTCTCCCTAGAGGCCAGGCTGTATGTATCATCTCAGCTTGGGCAGATCTGCTTATGGTTCATGCTGTGTTGTGAATGTTTGCCATTTCCAAACCTTCATGTTGACATTCCGTTATCATTGCAATGATATGAACAAATGTGGTCTTACCTGGCATGATGATTTATACATAGAAGCCTCAAGAAGCTGAGGTGGGAGAATCACAAATTCCAGGCTAGCCTGTGCTACACCACAGTGACTTCAAGCCATCTTGGATAACTTGGCATCAAAACACCTCTCTCCCCAAAGTGCAATCTCTTTTTTTTTTTTTTTTTTTTTTGTTCTTTTAGAGACAGGGTTTCCCTGTAGCCCCAGCTGTCCTGGAATTTGCTCTGTAGACCAGGCTGGCCTTGAACTTACAAAGATCAGCCTGCCTCTGCCTCCCAAGTGCTAGGATTAAAGGTGTGCGCCACCACCCCCGGCTCAAAGTGCAATCTTTAAGAGGTAATTAGATAGCTACAGATCTACCCTCACAGTGGTGGACTGTTATAAAGGGATGAGATGCCCTCCACCAAGGCTCAAGAACCATTGAGGAAGGGGGACTGAAAGGTTGGGGAGGACTAGAGCAAAATCATGTCTTTTAAACATGACAGCACTACTGCAGTCATGAACTTGAAGCAGCTATGGTTCCTGCACAAGATCTGCATAGGATCAAGCCAGTCAACATTCTTTTTTAAAATACTTTTAACTACTATATAATATTTTAGAAAAGGCTTGGACAAAAGCTCAAGGATCCTTGTATAAAAAATATTAAGAAGCACTCCCATAAGATAAATACTGTGGTTAGACACAATGTCATGACAAACTAGTTTTTTTTCCCTCATTCTTTTGATTTTGTGCATACATACCCTCCACCCATATATGAAAACTTCCTAACTCTGAAAATAAATGGTAGCTTAATTGTAGAACCTGTTAAGGGATTTACAATAAAAGAGCACAGTTGTTTTCAGATCATGAGGAACATAACATTAATGTTGCTCAATTTGCCTTACAACTACGTAATTGATGCTAGCATCCACAGATGAGGAATACCATTCATCATTTGTTTTTCTGGGACTGTGATACTTCACTCAACATAATATCTTCTAGTTCCATCCATTTACCTGCAAAGTTCACGATGTCATCTTTCTTTACCGCTGCATAGAACTCCAGTGTGTAGATGTACCACATTTTCTCTGTCCACTTGTCAGTTAGGGGCACTTGGGTTGGTTCCAGCAATTCGCTATTGTGAAGAGAGCTGCAATAAACATGGTTGTGCATGTATCTCTGCGGTAAAATGAGCCTTGTGGGTATATACCCAGGAGTGTCACTTGGTATCATTTGTTTTCTTGATCCTAGCCAGTCTTATCGGAGTGAGATGATACCTTAAAGGGGTTTTGATTTGCATTTCCTTAATTATTAGCAACAATTGAATAGTTTTTAAGGTGTTTCATCCATCTCTAATTCCTCACTTGTGAAGTCTCTGTTCAGTTCTTTACTCCATCGTTTGAGTAAGTCATTTGTTTTCTTTCTTCTTTGTTTTCTGAGTAGTTTATATACACTGGAAATCAATGCTTTGTCAGATGTATCTGTGGTGAAGGTTTCCTCCTACTCTGTGAGTTTTTGCTTCACTTTCTTGATTGTTTCTTTTGCTGTACAGAAACTTTTGAGTTTAATGAGGTCCCATTTGTCAATTGTTGATCTTATTTCCTGTGCAGCTGCTGTCTGACTTAGGAAATCTTTTCCTACCCCTATGTCTTGTAGGCTGTTGCCAACTTTTTCTTCTATCACCTTCAGAGTTTGGGGTTTCACATTGAGGTCTTTGATCCATTTGGAGTTGACTTTTGTACAGGGCGAGAGGTAGAGGTTTAACTTTATTCTTCTACAAGTGGTGATCCAGTTTTGCCAATACCACTTGCTGATGATGCCGTCTTTCCTCCATTGTGTCTTCTTGGCCTCCTTTTCAAATATGAAGTGGCTGAAATTGTATGTGCTCAAGTTTGGATTTTTCAGTTTTGTTCCATTGGTCAACAGGTCTGTTTTTGTGCAAGTGCCAAGCTGTTTCTATGACTATAGCCCTGTAATATAGTTTGAAGTCTGGTATAGTGATCCCCCTGTATTGCTCTTTTCACTCAGGTTTGCTTTGCCTATTTGGGGTCTTTTGTTTTTCCATATGAAATTAAGGACTTTTTTCCCAAGCCCGTGAAGAAACCCTTGGGGATTTTAATTGGGATTTAATTGAATCTGTTAATTTAGGTAGAAATATTAATTTGAGTAGAATGGACATTTTTACTATATTAATTTTCCCAATCCATGAGCATGGGAGGTCTTTCCATCTTCTGATGTCTTCTTCAATTTCCTTCTTCAGGGGTTTAAAATTTTTTTGTAGAGATCTTTGGTGTCTTTGGTTAGGTTTGTTCCTAGGTATTTTATTGGTTTTGAGGCTATTGTGAGTGGGAAGATCTCTTTATATTCCTTCTTCAGTTGCTTGTTGTTGGTGTAAAGAAAGGCTACTGATTTTTCTAGGGTAATTTTGTATCCTGCCACTTTACTGAAACTCTTAATCATTTCTAGGAGTTTTCTGGTGGAGTTTTTAGCAGCCCTTAGGTAAACAGTCATATCATCAGCAAAAAGAGATAACTTGACTTCCTCTTTTCCAATTAGTACTCCTTTAGTTTCCTTTTCTTGCCTTATTGCCCTAGCAAGTGTTTCAAGCACTATATTGAAGAGGAGTGGTGACAGGGGACAGCCTTGCCGAGTTCCTACCTTTAAAGGGAATGTTTCTGTCATTTCCCCATTTAGGATGATATTGGCTGTGGGTTTCCTGTATATGGCTTTGATTACATTGAGGAATGATCCCTCCAATCCAATTCCTTCTAGGACTTTAAGCATGAAGGGATGCTGGATTTTGTCAAAGGCTTTTTCAGCATCAATTGAGATGATGGTGTGGTTTTTGTCTTTGATTCCATTTATGTGTTTGATGATGTTTATTGATTTTCGTATGTTGAACCATCCCTGCATCTCTGGTATGAATCCAACTTGGTCATGATGGATGATCTTCTTGATGTGGGTCTGTATGCGATTTGCCAGTATTCTGTTTAGAATTTTGGCATCTGTGTTCATGAGGGAGATGGGTCTATAATTCTCCTTTTTGGTTGTATCGTTGCCTTGGTTTTGGTATTAGAGTGATGCGGGCTTCATAGAAGGAATGGGAGATTTCCCTCGGTTTGTATCCTGAAAATTTTGAATAGTAATGGTTGTTTAAGTCTTTTTTAAATGTTTATAGACCAGGCGTGGTGGTGCATGCCTTTAATCCTAGCACTTGGGAGCAAAAGGCAGGCAGATCTTGTGAGTTCAGGCCAGCTGGTCTACAGAGTGAGTTCCAGGACAGTTGGGCTACAGGGAGACCTGTCTCGAAAAAGACAAAAAAAAAATATTTATAGAGTTCTGCGTTGAAACATCTGACCTGGGCTTTTTTTAGTTGGGAGGTTTTATACATTTTCAATTTCTTCATATATTATGGGCCTATTTAAGCTGTGTATCTCTTTTGTGTTAAGCTTTGGTGAGTCCAGGATCAGATATTCATCTATTTCTCCTAGGTTTTCAAACTTAGTAGATATAGGTTTTTGAAGTTCTTGTATGATTGTTGGATCTTTACTTGTCTGTTTGATGATTTACCCTTTCATCATGGATTCTATCAATTTGGAGTTGCTCTCTCTTTTTTGAGTTAACTGGGCTAGAGGTCTGTCTATTTGTTTATTCTCTAGAAAAAACCACTTTTAGATTCAGATTTTTTTTTTTTTTTTTTTTTAGTTCTTTTGTTTTAAAATTTTTCATTGGATTTCTGTTCTGATTTTTTGTTATTATTTTCCTATCAGTCTTTGTTGTTAGGTTCATCTGTTGTTGTCTCTCTCAGTGATTATTAGCTGCAGTCGTTAGATATCACTTGTGTTGTTCTTTCTATTTCCACTATAATAAAGGTGTGCCAGGGTATCAATCTATCCCTCTTTAGGACGTGCTTTTTATTTAGTTTTTTTTTCCTTTTTTTTTTTTTTTTTTTTTTTTTTTTTGGTATTTTTGAGGCAGGGTCTCCCTTTTAGTACCAGCTGTCCTAGAGCTTGCTCTGTAAACCAAGCTGGCCTTGAACTCACAAAGATCCACCCACCTCTACCTCTGGAGTGCTGGGATTAAAGGCGTGCGCTACCATGCCCAGCTAGGACTGCTTTTAAAGTATCCCATAGGTTTTGTGTGTTGTATTGTCATTGTCATTCAGTTCCAGGAATGCCTTCTTTCTTTCTTCCTTGCCCCATTCATTATTCAAGAGTGTGTTCTTTATTCTCCATGTGTTCTTGTACATAGTAGGGTTTATCCTGGTGTTGATATTGAGCTTTATTGCACTGTGGTCTGATAGAATGCATGAGTTTATTTCAATCTTTTTGTATTTGTTGAGATTTTTTTCTGTGTCCCAGTATGTGGTCAATTTTGGAGAATGTTCCATGGGATGCTGAGTAGAAAGTGTATTCTCTGGTATTTGGGTGGAATATTCAGTAGATGTTTGTGAGGTCCATTTGGTGTATCATATCATTCAGTTCAGATGTCTCTGTTTATTCTTTGTCCCGTTGACCTGTCCAAAGGACTCAGTGGGGTATTGAAGTCCCCTACTATGAGTGTACTGGGGTAAGTCTGTGCCTTGAGGTCCTGGAGAATTGTCTTTATAAAGCTTGGTGCACCAGAGTTTGGTGCATATATATTCATGATTGTGAAATCTTCATGGTCAATTGTTCCTTCTGATTTCTTTTACTTTGAAGTTTATTTTGTCTGATATTAAAATAGCAAGTCCTGCTTTCTTTTTGGTACTATTTGCTTGGAATATTTTTTCTATCCCTTCACCTTAAGTTGGTGCCTATCCTTGAGAGTGAGATGGGTTTCGTGTAGACAGCATATAGACGGGTTCTGTTTCCTAATCCAAACTCCCAGTCTATGTCTTTTGATTGGGGAGTTTAATCCATTAATACTTAAGGTTATAACTGATAGATGTGTTTTGCTTCCTTTCACCTTATTATCCATTTACATTTGTGGTCTAGTTTTCTACTTCTGCAATTATGCTTTTATTAATTTCTCTTTCTAGATGCCTGGGGATAGTTGCTCCTTTCTTCTGTCCTTTGAATTTCTTCAAGTATTCTCTGAAGGGTTGATTTTCTGGACATGTATTCTTTCATCTTGTTTATGTCATGGAAGATTTTTCTCTCTCCAACTATAATTGACATTTTTGCTGGGTATAGTAACCTGGGTTTGCATCTGTAGTCCTTTAACACTGGGAATGCTTTGCTCCACGTTCTTCTTGCTTTCATAGTTTGCACTGAGAAGTCAGTTAATTCTGATGGGTTTCCCCTTGTATGTAACTTCTTGTTTTTCACTTGTGGCTTTCATTATTTTGTCTTTGTTTTGGCCCTCTAGTGTTTTAACTATGATATGGTGTGGGGAGTTTCTTTTCTGATCTTGTCTGTTTGGAGTTCTATGTATTTCTTGTATGTGTATGGGTTTCTCTTTTTTTATTTTGGGGAAAATTTCTTCTATTATTCTGTTGAAGATCTGATCAATACCATTCTTTTGGGATTCTTCTCCTTCCTCTATCCCTATGATGTGGAGGTTTGATCTTTTCATAGCGTCCCACATTTCCTGGTTGTTCCACTTTTGTGTATTTCTAAATGTTTCATAATCTTTACTTGAGCTTTTTAGTTGTTCTGTGTTATCTTCCAGGTCTAATATTCTTTGTTCTGCTTCCTCTATTCTACCTCTGAGGCTTTTTCCATTCCTTTCCTCTTGATTGGATGAGTGTTCGATTTCCTTTTTTATTACATCCTGTGATTTCTTTAGTATTTCCACTTCCTTTTGGAGCTTCTCAATCTCTTCCTGTAGCTCCTTGCTTCACTGGTTGGTTTCCTTTTTCAGTGTTTCCACTTCCTTCCAGAGTTTGTTATTCTCTCCCTCTAGGTCCTTCCTGAGTTTTTCATTCTCTGTCCTTAGTTCTCTGACTTGTTCTTTATATTCTTTGATTTCTTTGAATATGTCTGCAATTGTTCCTCTAAAATCTGTGTCCTGGGCCATCCCCAGGAGGATCCCAGTGTAGGAATCTCCCACAGGTTTGGTAGAGCTTGGTGTGGATTATCCTGCACCTTTCCCATGCTGTCCCTTTGTCAAGTCTCTGGCATGTGGGTTTCCCTTTGCCTGTATTCCAGTGTGAATCCCAAATGCCTCTTCACTGGGTTGAAGGCTTGCTTTGTTTGCCTCCTTCAGATGCTTTTGTGTGTTTTTTTTTTTCTCATTTATGGAGTGTTGACTTGTCTAGGTTTCAGGCTTTTGATTTTGTTTATATACTAGAAGTCTAACTCAGTCTTCCCTTTCTGTTTTGAAGGTTCTCCAAAAATTCCAGTAGGAAACAACCCAGTTGTACCCTGCTGTGTGCTGTGCTCACTCTGCTTCCTGCCAGCTAGTTTCTTCTAGGTTATTTCTAGGGCTTGGTGATGAGGGACTAGAGGTGCCCCAGGTTCACTGTTTCATTTCTTACCTTGCACCCTGGAATCACTATTGTGGTTGCACTTGGACACTCCCTAAGCAATTCCAGTTTGGGGGCGGTGTGGGGAGATATGCTTCGCTTAGCCCAAGCCACAGTACTCTGTGCTTCAGGTGGTCCTGGGAAATCCCTGATGTGATGTATTGAATGATAGTGTCCCCCATAAGCTTTAAGTATTCAGACAGTTCTTGGAGGTCTTAGAAGGTGTGGTCGTGCTGGAGGAAGTATGTCACTGGGGGTGGGCTTAGTGAGTTTAACAAGCCTTGCAGTCTCCCGTCTCTCTCTCTCTTGACTTCCTGTGCTCATTGCGAGATGTGAACCTTGGCTTGCTGCTCCAGCCCCGGCCACCATGCCTCCCACCACAATGGACTCTGATTCCCTGGAACTGTCAATCGTAAGCTCAAATAAACTCTTCATTTGATAAGTTCCCTTGGTCATGGTGTTTTATCACAGCAACAGAAAAGAGACTAATACACCTGATCTAAGCTCTGTGCACTCAAGTCTCACAGTGGCAACAGGCCCACCTTTTATACCAGCTAGCAGGGCAACTCTACCCCCACAGCCACACAAGACAATGATTCAATTATCCAAAAGTCCAATAATCCAATTATCCAACAACCCAGTGATAGAATTATCCAACAATCTGCCTGGCTGAAGTGCCCAGTTCCTACTTGTGCTTCAGGTGGTCCTGGGAAATCCCAGATCTAAGTAAGCTCTGTGCACTCCCCAGTATGCGCTCCTACATGCAACATCCTCTTCTAGCCTCTGCATGAACACCATACTCACATATGTGTACGTGTACAATATTAATTAATTTAAATCTTTATAAGTGTTACAGCTTCTGTAGAAAGGAGCTGGAATGAATTAACCTTCATAAGAGCTTTATTTGGAGAGTTACAGTATGGAGGCACAAGACCTGCTACATTCACCAGCCAACAGTCCTGCATGGATAGAAGGACACGTAAGACCTCACCCAAGCTGAGGAAATATTGGTAGTTGATAGCACTCATTCATTCATCTTCAAAGGTGTGGCCCCGGGTAGGTTCTCCTTCTCCATCTGATGCTCCCTCACCCATGTGAATATGGGCAGCATTAATTAGACTTGGTAGGTTATTAGAAAAAAAGAGGGCATGGAGTTGGAAGGAGGATGTATTGGGGGCAGGAGAGGTTGGACAGGGGCAAGATGGGTGAATATGATTGAAATACATTATATATATGAAAATCTCAAAGAATATATTCAAAATATTATCTATTTTTTAAAAAGTAAAGCCATAATTCAGGGTTGTCTTGGGCCTGGATATTTGCAGGGAGTAGGGGTAGCAGGGAGACTGCAATAGAGGGTCATGGTCTGTCTTCTGAGAGAAAGAGAGAGATATTATGATCTAACATTTTCTGTGTCCTCACACAGTTGGAAGGACATGGTAGCTGTATGTGGTCTCTGTTATAAACATACTCATCCCAGTGATGAGGGCTCCAGTCTTAGGACTTACTTTGTCACCTTACAAAGTTCTCTGCTCCTACCGCAAACTGCGGGGGTTAGAATTTTGCCACATAAATTTAGGTGTGGAGGATACAAACCAACTATAACAATGGATAGTAATGTTATTAAAGAGTGGAGTGAAAGGAGAGGAAAGAAAAGGAGGAGTGGAGAGAAGGGAAGGACAGAGGGACAGAGGGACAGAGGGTTGGAGAAAGGGAAGGCAGTTATGACCTTGACATTCCCGAATAGTCTAGCTTTAGAGTTGCGTTTGTCAAGCCAGGGAGCCCCCATCTCTGCTATAACACTTCTACCCAGTCCTTGTCTCCCTGCCTGCAACATTTCTCCTTTTCCTTCGCTCAGCACAAGTCAGCTTGCCTTAGTCTCCCGCCTCCCAATCACGCCCCATGACTGATTTCACTCATCCTCTAACCCAAGTCTTCATCTCCTCTCCCTCCAGGCAATACTGTTCAGTTCTTATTCCCAGTCCCAGCGCTCTTCTGGCCCACCCTGAAGAAGACATCACAATCCTTACTTTGCTCAACTGTTGTTCCACCAGGAATTAACCTTATTATTATTTAATAACAATTCATAGAGAACATTCTTATTAAAGTGCCATAAATACTTGGCCACAAATACCAGCATTGAGAATTCATGACAACCTGTTACCAGCCAGAAAGTAATATGAGAAAATTTTGCTGTAGGGTATCTCTGCTTTCCTCATTAGAGGTGACAGATGGCTCCCAATAATAATACAAAAATAGCCAGGCACACCTGATGAAAAGCATGTGCAGCAAACCAGACCTCAGCTTATGACAACGGCTTATATTTGTGTTCGAAGACACTGGATGCCTTCTCTCCTCTGCCTTTCAGCTAAGATCAAATGTAAAGATACTGTGCATGTGTATGAGCCATACAAAATCTTTTATTAAAAAATAAAAAATACAGACAACTCTTTATGTGCTCAGTATTTTTTTTTCCCATCAGACACTGAGCTCAAATACCAGACCAATCAGTTCAAAGCTAAGCTTTTGGTAACCCATCATCTGTCACCTCCCAGGACTTAGGGTCAATCTTGTCCTTTGATATCCTGAGGAGCAAGACCAGAGATGAGGCCGGCACTGTAGGATATGAGCAATTACTTCTGGTGGCTTCCGTGTCTGACCACCATCCACCCCTCCTAACCAGGCCACTGCTATGGCCTCTCATCTTGGTCTTCACTTGGGAGAGGAACAGCTGTTCTTCCTCCAGGCCCACTACCACAGCAGGGCTGTGAATTTGAAATCATCCCCGAGTGATCTCCCAGCCCTCTTCTTCCCCGCTTAGAAGCTAGACCAGCTCGGTAACCTTGGGGAGCCACAGGTCCACTCTCTCCTAAGATTTTGCAAGACGACTCAACTGCTAGGAAGTGAGAAAATGTCAAGCAAGAAAAAAATCAAGTGAGTTGTTTTGCTTCGAGGCTGCCCAAGGGACTCTCAGCAAACCATTACTGGGAAGCCTGGAAGCAATGCCCTCCCCAGGGTGTCTCGCTTTCATAAATACTCAGAGACTAAATAAAAACACTCAATTCCAGAGTTTTCAAGAAGCCCTGAAGAAGTTAGCTTCCTCAGGCAGCATTATGGTCTGTGAGCAAAGCAAGGTCAAATGGCAAAGAGAAAGGGGTAAAACCTAAAAACTAACCCACCAAACCAGAGGTGTTCGTAGGACACTTGGTTCCCCAAATTCCCTAGTAGCTCCACAGCAGACCAGTTATCATTCATTCTCTCATTTGGGAGGTAGAGGCAGGTAGATCTCTGTGAGATGGAGGCCAGCCTGGTCCACATAGGGAGTTCCAGGCCAGCTATAGGGAGACCCTGTTGCCAAAATGAATAAATAAATGAATAAACAAGCAAACAAACAAACAAACATTTTCTCATTCATTCAACATTGAATATGCCTCAACGGTTTGAAAGCCATTGCCCTATTAGAATTGCTTTACTGGAGAAAGAAACAAATTTGTGATATTGAAATACCTGGTAAGCTTTTCTCAGAAACACAAAGGTCAGTGCTGAAAGACCAGGAAGATGTTGATGGAGGAAGTCGTGTCAAGGCTGAAGGAAGAGGAGGGGCCAGGAGAAGAGGGAAGGGTGAGGCTCCCAGATAGCTTTTCCTAAAGCCTGGGAGGGAGCACCATCATATTCTACATCATCGAAAGAAGTCTAGGTGAGCTCGAGCAGAAGAGAGCAACAAGGTAGTAAGAGAAGAATGGAGAGGAAGGCTGGGTAACAGATTCTAGACACTAAGGAGTTTGGATATTCCCCTACAGGTAGAGGGGGGTGGAATTATCAGTTGGCCTTAGACAATTCATTACCTTTAACATACTCAGGACTGTGTCACAGCAACTTTTTAAAAATAAACTAGGCGGGCGTGGTGGTGCACGCCTTTAATCCTAGCACTTGGGAGGCAGAGGCAGGTGGATCTCTGTGAGTTCAAGGCCGGTCTGGTCTACAGAGTGAGCTCCAGGCCAGCTGGGACTAAAGGGAGACCCTGTCTCAAAAAGACAAAAATAAATAAATAAATAAAAATAAAAATAAACTAAAACTGAAAGTAGGAAATGGAAGATGATGAGACCCCCCCCCTTTAAATCTCTGAGTGTCACTTTAAGATGCCTCTTTAAGGTCTGCAGGGTCAGAGGCTGTCTAGACTCCACAAGCAGAAGATATGTCATCTCCCTTGTTAATGCCAGGAAAGACCAGATAAGGGTCAACACTGTACATACCTGACTCTGGGTTGACCTTGTTAAACTTTCCATTACCCTCCAGCCAACTCAACCCTATTAGAAAGGTCTACATAAAATATGTAAAAAAAACTAACCTCCACCCTACTTCCTAAACTCTACCTTTGTCCCCATCCCAAATCTCCCTGACTTCAGTCTGGGGATATTTGTAGGAGGGTCTAAGAGGCACATGGGTCCCAAGATTACTGTGCCATTAACACAATCAATGCCTTCCTGCAGGACCAGGGAACTCACCCATCTGTCTGCTGTCTCATTCTGACAGCTGGAGAAGGCAAGGCTCTGCCTCTAAGCCTACTGGGTTTTCTAGCCTGGAGCTGAGTGTAGAAATGGAAGGCTCGAGGAACAAGCTACAGTTGGATCCTAGGATGGGCCTTTTCCCAGCAGCCTCAGCTCCCACGAAGCTTCCCATTCTCAAAGACAGTGTCTGAAATTGGGGGTTCAGGGCCATTTCCCTGAAAAAGAGGTAAGAAGGTCTGATGGAGCTCATCTTGGTTGTCAACTTGACTGGATCTGGATTAACTAAAATGTGACGGACTTTCTTGATCAGATTATTTGAAGCTGGAAGACCCACCCTAAATGTGGGCGGTACCTTCTGATCGAAGCCCAGGTAACAGGATAGGGCAAAAGGAGTGTTTGCATTTTGCCTGCTTGCCTTCTTTCTCACCAGCCAGTTTATCTGTCTTGTTGCTGCGGCATTCATCTGCTGATGTTAGAACCAACTTCCCCTTCCAACATAGACTGAAGGCCAACGGATCTCCAGGAATCCTCCAGGCCTTCAACACTGGATTGGGACTGCTGAGACATCCAGCCTCACAGAACGAGAAACTACCAGATTCTCAGCCTCTGCAGTGTGGTGCAGCCGTTGTTGGAATATTTGGACTCTAGTCTGTAAAGCGATATTCATGTTATCAATTCTGTTCCTTTAGAGAACTCTGACTAACACAGAAAGCTTGTCAGTACTTTAGAAAAAAGAGTAGAGAGACTAAAACTCTTGAAGTAAAGGCAGTTTCAGATGTTCCACTTGGTTATAAATGATCCATGCTTTGGTGCCACTGTGTGACTTTTTCCAGAGAAGACATAAACAAACCTTTATTCACCTCAATGACAGACCAAAAGAAATAACTCCATCCATTTCTAGGGTGATAAACCAATGACTTTATTGGAATTCCTTGCAGGAACATGAGCAATGCAAAGGGGGCTGCATCTCCAGAAAGCCCGTCCCAGCACGGGACCATTCATTAAAGGGGCATCCCTGGAGATCCCTGCCCAACTCTCGAGCACCTGCACTGAACAGTCTCCTCCCATAGCAATGTTTATCACTTTTATAGCCTTGGAGAAGGGGCTTGTGAATCTTCAGAGTTGCTAAATTTCCTGAATCTTGAGTTTCCTGACTCTCATGAGTCTCCTCACTCTCTCCAGGAGGGAATGTTTCAACTTAGAGAAAACAGCCATGCAGCAGGGCTAAGAGGGATCAACAAGCAAGCAACCAATGTCTCTGGATCCCATGAAGGCAACAGCATTTTCTCTTTTTACTGATTTATTTCTTTTTATGTATATGAATATTTTGCCTGCATGTGTGCAGGTACACCCCTGTGTGCAATGCCTGTAGAGGCCAGAAGAAGGTGTTGGATCCCCTGAAACTAGAACTAAGGACAGTCGGTAGCCACCATGTTGGTGTGGAAACCAAACCCAGGTCCTTTGCAAGAGCCACAGTGCTCTTAACTGCTGAGCCAGCTGTCCTGCCCAACGGTATTTTCTTGTGTGATGAAAAACACCTAGAGGCTGAGTGGCTTTAAGAGGTGTTTTATTTCACAGGGTTGGACAGATGGCTCAGCAGTTAAGAACACTAGCTAGGGTCAATTCTCAGCACTCACATGGAGGCTAGAGACCATCTATAACTCTAGTTCCAGGGGAATCCAACACTGTTCTGATCTCTGTGGTCACTGCCCAACATGGGTGCACTTATCTACTGCAGACAATACATGCATACACATACAATAAGAATAATAAATAAATGTTTTAATGTAGGTATTTTTTAAACTGGGTTGTTGTAGTCTTATTTTTTTTAATTTAATTTATTTTTTATGTGTATGAATGTACTGTCTGCATGTAGGTTTGTGCACCCGTGTCATGAAATGCCACGGAGGTCAGAAGAGGGTGTCAGATTCCCCTGGAACTGGAGTNAGTAAGGAGGAGGAGGGAGGAGGGCGGAGCGGGGAGGAGCGGAGGAGGAGGAGGAGGCGGGGAGGACAGATTTCCAAACTCTAATCCGTTCTTAGGCAACCAGCCTGTTTTCTAGAGATCATCTGTAGACTCTCAGCCACCTAATTAGAATACAAAGGCACCAACAACTCTAGTAATTCTTTCCCTGCACACAAGCCAGACAATTATAAATACTATTCTCCTGTGCTCAAACCTCAGTCTCATCATTGTGTTGTGTGTGTGCGATTTTCAGGAGCTCGCATTGCATAGAGGTATCTGAATTTTCTCTGCCTGGCACCATATAATAACACTGAATAATTACAGTATGGGACCAAAGATAAGGAATTACATTTAGTGGGCTGGGAGTGGTCATGGTTATATGCAATGGCTGCGTGCGAGGATCCAGGCTCAGTTCCAAACACCCCATGGCAAATAACAAACCATAAACTTTCTCGTTCTAGTGCTCTTTTCTGACCTCCCAAGGCATTGTATGACAAAGATGTACTTACATATATGCAAAAAAAAAAAAAAAAAAAAAAAAAAAAAAAAAAAATAGAGGAAAGAAAATGCATTCAGGTTAGTGTCAGGTAGCCATGCAAAGAACCATTTCTCCCTCGCTTATTGGCTTTTGTTACTTTTGGTGGGGTGGACACAAGTGACTCCATTTTGTTTCTGGGCTCTGATACAGGGTCTATCTAGAAGCCCCAGGCGTGCTGTCAAAACCCAGAGGCTGTCGGCTTCATGCTTTCAAGTACGGGGATGCACAGAAGGACCGCCCGATTAACCCCCGCGGGACATGGACCCTTTTTTGCACATCTCCGGGTCTGTATCAACATTTCCCGCACCCACCGCCACCGCCGCCCACCCAACCCCCCAGCCAGCACCAAGGAGGACGACGAGAGCACAGACACACACACCAGGAAACAAAGGAGATGTCTGATTCGCAATTGTCCCTCATTACAGAAGCGATCTTTCCCCCTGGTTTGCTTCCGACTTCATGCGGACCAGGGGAACCAAGACCGTTAGTGTCAATAAAACCCTTTATTATCAAACTTAAGCAACCAAGAGGTATAGAAGGAAAGTCCCTTTGATCACTGCTACTTGTACTGTATTCTTGAATCTAACTTTACCCTGTAGGTGCTCTTCTAGCATTAAAAAAAATTGTTCAATTTATTTGTCTTGTTATAATCTGCAGAAGCTGATAGGACAATTGTTACACCTTCACTATAAGGCGAATACAAAATATCATGACCAGAACAAATATGAAAAATCTAGTAGACTAAGTACTGTTAAAGTGTCTTTTTATGAGTGTAATTGTAAAATTTTTAGAGAAGGATCAAAACTGTGAATGGAAAAGGTTTAGAAGAGCCTGGATAGAATTTTGCAGAAAGCTTGGCAATCGACAAAACAGACTAGCTGTATTTGCTTGAAAATGACAGTTAATGATCCAATTAGGAACACATGAGCACACTAATAATTTTAGTTTGGAGGACACCAGCCTGGTGAAGTGTTCATCTTAGCATTGCACTCTAGAAAGCTTATAGACTTGAGAAGTACATTCAACATACAAAGAGCCAGCAATAATTGGCACACAGATACTAAAAAAGCTCTTTAATATATTAATTTTGCTTTTCCTTTTGAATCTTCAGCAATTGTTACATACTTTTATCAATGCTAGCAAAAATCAAAACTTCTGACCTTTTACAAATTTAGAGAATATTTCAAGTGACCATACAGTCTCATCTTTTGATGTGCAGGTGCAGCTAATAGACGCAATTAACGAAATACTTCATCAATTGCTTCTCACGGGACTGGCCAGATGGCAGCTTTTTTAAACATTTTTGCATTGTACATGTTAACAATCCAGATATAACAGGTTGTATAAAGCAGAGCACTCACTCATTACTATGCATGAATTGTACATGCCTTTAACTTTGCAAAATTTCTGCACAGTGTGTAGGTAAATTTTAGACATAAAGCTCTACATATTTCAAGTTAACAAATACTATATTGGGATGTAGAATTGGACTAGTGGTTAAGAGCCCGACTGCTCTTCAGAGGAACCCGGGTTCCATCCCGCACCACATGGGGCTGAGAACCGTCTTAAACTCCAATTCCGGAGAACTCCATTCCCGGGAATTCCAAGACGCCCGCTTCTGACCTCGTGGCCGACATGCAACGACACGGGATGCCAGCAAGACCTACTACATAGACAAGTACATTCATACACATACATAAAGATAATCTATTAAAAAAATACATATCATCTCACTCCAATAAGACTGTCTCGGAATTCCAGAAAAAACACAAATGATATCAAGTGCTGAGAGGTTGTGGGGAAAGGGGAATCACTCATCACTGCTGGCTGGGAATGTAAACTCATACAGCCCACTATGGAAAGCAGTTTGGACAACCTGGCAAGACTCCAAAATGAGTTTACTCACGACCCAGCCATACCATTCCTGTGTATATATCTTCCTGCAGAGATACATGCCATGTTTTTGCAGCTCTCTTGGTTTCCAGCCAAGAGCTGGAACCAACACAAAATGCCCCTCAACAGACAAAAAAAGTGGATGACAAAAATGTGGTACATCTACACAATGGAGTTCTATGCCGTCTTAAAATAAGATGACATCATGAACTTTGAAGGTAAATGTCGGAACTCGACGCCATTATGCTAAGGAATTAACACAGTTCCAGAAAAACAAGCAAGGAATGCTATCCCTCCTCTGTGAATGCTATCCGCAATTACCGCTTGTATTTCTTGTGTCGGGCCCCTGAGCTTTTGTCCATAGTTATTTGAGTGATGCATATTGGTAAGAACACAACAACAACAACACCAAAAAACAACGAAAAACTGTGTCAAAAAACTGACTGGGAAACAGTGAACTTCTGTTGAAACAGTCCACTTTGCTCATCGAGGGAATTTTGAGAGATTGAGAAAAAGATGCAAACCCTGTTTGGCAGAATGCTGAGCTCTGGTAGGGTTGGGGAGTAAGGAGGGGGACACGGGTATAGATTGCTTTGTACTCGTAATCTTTTAAAACATAAAAAAAATTAAAATATTTTTTTTTTTACTTTTTTTGCATTTTTATGGCTTTTATATACAAATGTTTTATTAAAGTCCATTTTGAAGACATCGAAACAGAACTTAAAGGAATCTTGCGTCTTTTGAGTCACATTTTATTTTTCAATATTTTGTTTATTATTTTTTCTTTTCCGTGTATGAGTGCATTGTTTGCCTGTGTCGGGCACCCTCGAGTTCATGAAGCGGGAGATGCATTCCCCTGGCACTGACTTGTGTAAGTGATGGTTATTAGCCCCCATATAGGCCCTGTAAGTCGAACCTGGTCCTCTCAAGAGCAGACAATGCTCTTAACCATGGAGCCATCTCTCCATTCCCTGAGTCCATTTTCTTATTTATTTATTTTTTGGTCTTTTTGAGACAGGTGTCTCCCTTTAGTGCATCAGCTGTCCTGAGTCACTCTGTAGACCAGACCTGGCCTTGAACTCACAAACTCCCCTGCCTTCTGCCTCCAAGTGCAGGATGAAAGGCGTGCAGCCACCACGCCCGGCCCTGAGTCCATTTCTTAAGTAGTCAAAACCTTGATGAGAATCTGGAGACAACATAAGCCATTATCTTTTAAAAGCACATCTTTATTTATGTTATCTTTTTTTTGTCTTTTTCGAGACTAGTGTCTCCCTGTAGCCCCAGCTTGTCCTGGAACTCACTCCGTGTGACCACTGGATTGAAACTTACAAAGATCCGCCTGTCTCCCCCTGCCTCCCAAGTTCTAGGAATTGAAGGTGCGCAAACACACCTGACCAAAAGAACATCTTTTCATCCCAGCCTGTTTATCCCCCGGAACTAGGCACCCAAGCAGAGGCAGGGAGAACCTTTTGAGTTCCAGGGCGCAGTCATCACGCCAGGTGCTGAAATATGCACCACAATGGTCACTATTAGAAAAAACAACCAAGCTAGGGCAGCGGGATGACATCCTATTTTATCCCAGCATGGGCATGGAGGGAACAGAGCAGCCAGATCTTCTGCGAGAGTGGAGGCGATATAGTCCCTGAGCAAGCGCAGGAGACTTCTGCCCTCAAAAGATAAATAACATGATAAATGAAAGCCAAATTAAGGTTCATCACATGTTCAAAGTTAAAAATAAGTTAACATATACAAGACAGATTGACAGAACCAAAACACTACAAATACATTTTGTTATGGTCCACCATAAAAATTGACCATAAATTCTTTGTCGTAAGAGTATTCTTATAACATATCATAGAAATTTATATACTATCTCTCGGAACAATAGAGAAGTCCCATTTATAGATCAAGCATAGTTTAAATTCATTATAAAACAGCATATTGAAAAAAATCAAAATAATTTCTTTCTTGTGTTTTGGTCTTTGTTGGACAGGGTCGTCCCTTTAGATCCCTAGCCTGGCTGGAGCTTGCCTCTGTAGACCAGGCTGGACTTGAACGCACAGAGACTCTGCCTGCCTCTGGCTCCCAAGTGCTGGGATTAAAGGCATACGCCATCATGCCTAGCTTAAAAAAAATCAAAATTTCTAATGCCATTTCCACCGAGTTGCCGCTGTCGAGAATTTATATAGGCTTATATTTCATAGATCATAAGAGCAGTTTCTGTTACAAACATTAATATGGAGTCTATGAATCTAGCAAATATACAGGCTGTAAATCTAACCTTGCTTTTTTGTGAACAGTAGTTTTATCTTGATAATTTTATTATGTATGGACATAACAAATTAGATATTAGAATATATAATCTCATAACATTTATTACAAAATATATCATCTGTTAGCAGTGAATGAATGACAGTTTTATCCCAGTAGCAAAATTAGTCCATTACAACATTGATAAAATGTACATATATTTCATATGGAGCAAAGCCAAGAAACAATGTAAAACTCTCTCTATGTATATGCTGGCTCCAAACAAATCCTTTATATTTACATTTTAAATTTACCTTGCAAAAAGCTATTTAATTTTTTTCTGAGAAAAAAATATTCTGAGGATTTAACAATGTACATCTTAACAGTTTAATCATTTTTATTTTATTATTTTAAATTTTATTTATTTATTTATTTTATGTGTTCAAATGTACTGTCTGCATGTAGGTTTGTGCACCCGTGTCATGAAATGCCACGGAGGTCAGAAGAGGGTGTCAGATTCCCCTGGAACTGGAGTTAAAGACAGTTCTCAGCCACCATGTGGGTGTTGGGGATCGAACCCGGGTCCTCTGCAAGAGCAGTTGGTGCTCTTAACCACTAGACCATCTCTCCAGCCCCAATATAGGTATTTTATTTCAATCAAAATAGATGTTAAATATGGCTCTATATATATATAGATGGGAAATAATCGATATTTGTACAGCTCTCTATAGTTGCAAAGCTATCATTATTATATTAGATACTCTTCATAAAAATCAGAAAGGCTTATGAATGAAGGATATTCTTATTTCTTCTTGACAAATGAGATAGCTTAGATAGGTGTGATCTAGAAGAACAGACCTAATATTTGGAGGCAAAGGTTTATATTCAAGCTCTTCCTTCTTCCATCAACTAGATTTGTGATAATCATTGTGCATATTACTATTTAATCTTGAGATGTGTGACTGTATTTTCCCTATTTCTAAGTTCCTAAGAAGGGGGTGGACACCTTACCATCGCCCCTATTCATGGCCAAATATAGATCATATCTCTCTCCTGGCTCCCCACAGTTTGTTGCTTTTTAAATTAATATGTGCAAAGAGCTTTGAATAGTGTCTGTTATGGAATAAGGAATATGTGAGTGTTAATTAGTATTGTTATCTCTTTGTAGCACCCACACACTGTCTAGCATGTGCTGAGTGTTCAATAAATAAATACTGATGGAATTGCTGGAAGGTATTCATCATTCTGTGCAGGAAAGAGATTTATAAACAAATAATGGGAATTCAATAAGGTATGTGCTATGCATGGTATATATAAGCATGGATGGTAGAAAATGAAAGATGAAGCTGCTTATAATCGGAGACAGGATGTAGGAGAATGCAATGAGGCAGAGCTTAAAGGAGAAGAAGGCACACATTAACTAAGGAGAGTGAAAGAGTGGTATCTTGGGCAGGGAGTTACATATGCAGAAAAATCTCTTAATCATGATGGAGTGATATGTGCTCAGAGCTGAGCAAATAGCTCATTGTGTCTGGGAGTTGTAGTATGTGGACATCATGGTAGAAGAGGTGGTTAGTGCAGGTGGTCAAGGCTAGCAGTGAAGAGCTTTGGATGGCAGGCTAAAGAACTTGAATCTTATTTTCAGGTGGCAATAGAGAACCAATGAGGAGATACTAAGCCAAGGGATGAATATATGGGTTGTAGAAAGCCTAATCTCTGGGCTATAAGCAGAATGATTTGTGAAGAGCAAGACTAAAAACAGAGGGACTAGCTAGAGACCTTGTCAAATGTGAGAAAAGGTTGCTATCACTGGGATAATGAAGAAGAGGAGATTACAAATGTATTCAGAAAATGTCAGAGAGCTTGGATCTCCACTGGATGCGCTGAAAGTATGAAAGAACCACACAGATGTGGCACTGAGGCCTCAAGTGTGGGTGGCTAGATAAATACAGGCCCTTGTAACTCAGAAGACACTGGCATATGAGATGTTCTCCTTGGTGGTCTTGTTCAGCGTGCACAGACTGCTGTCCAGAAAGCCACTGAAACCAAAAATTTGAAGAGTCTGTATTGAGACCACACTTGCAAGTGTACAGTTAGTCTCTGGAATGCCAGAGAGTGTTACCAAAGGCCACTAAACCAATAAAGCAAATATTAGTCTCCTTGAGTCAAGCAAGACTCTTCTGTCAGCATCAGCTACACCTCACCTGCCTGGAAATACTGTGCAGCAGTGGCAGCCATATGTCTGTATATCCCAAATCTAATTGGCTAGTAGCTCTCTCCTTGGAGGAATAATTAACGGCTGATGCTACAAGCTTACGTCCTCTAGTGGTTAGGAGATGTTATAAGCCACAGTTAGACCTTGTCATCTTTTTTAAAAAAATATTTTATTTATTTATTTATGTGTATGAATGTACTGTCTGCATGTAGGTCTGTGCACCCGTGTCGTGCAATGTCGCAGAGGTCAGAAGAGGGTCTTGGATTCCCCTGGAACTGGAGTTCTCCTGGAATTGGAGTTATAGACGGTTCTCAGCCACCATGTGGGTGCTGGGGATTGAACCCGGGTCCTCTGTAAGAGCAGTCGGAGCTCTTAACCACTAGGCCATCTCTCCAGCCCCAGACCTTGTCATCTTTTACAGAAAAAATATAGTTCATGGATTAGCCTACCACCCAAACATCTGTCACTGTACCAACGTAACCTACCATAATAATTAGTACTGTTTAAATGCCTGTATATCTAATTGCTTGTGCTTCATTAGGATTGAAAGGTTATTCCTGGATAAACCATCAACTCATGAAAGTAAATAGCCTGAGCTGATCAGAGTCCAAAACGACATCTCCAGAGAAAGTGGACTGTTTTGCTTCTTGCCCACTTGTGCCCCTCATCTAAGCCTAGGGAACAATCTGTGGAAGAGGGGAGCATAGTAGAATGTAGAGCTGCGATTGGGGTAAATGGTGAAACTACAGCAATATAGACTGGACTCTTATTTGATCAACATGATTGTATATACAAACCCCTCCAGCTGGATGGTGGGAGCCTTGGGCTGTGTGGGTTTGGGCATAGCTGCTTGCAAATTGGTTTTACATGAAGGATGCTTGTATTCACTACCTATTACTTATTGTTAAAAATCAAATAAAAAATATTGAGGAAAAAACTGCAAAAAAAGAGAGATTCTGCTTTGGAATTATGTTTGTCAATGAGCATTGAGCCAACTGTGACAGGGGGCAAAATTAATCAAGCAGAGAATCTAACATATGTTGGTCATGCATGGAAGCACAGACCTAGAAAATTATAATACAATACAATACAATACAATACAATACAATACAATACAATACAATCACGCTCCCTAAGAATTGAATAGTATTATACAAACAACACATGTGAGGAGCTAACTGTGGGAATAAACCAAATGTTCTACCCCCAAATTGAGAAGTTCTAAGACATCAATCAGAATGGCCTGGCATATTAGTTACTCTTCTCATTGTCATGAAAAAATACCTGACATAAGCAACTTAAGAGAGGCAGAGGAACTTCACACATGCTGGCAAAAGAATTAGAGAAAGGACAAGTGGGGCTTGGCTGTAAATCCTCAAGGCCGACCCCCTGGTGATCCTGTTCTTCCAGTAAGACTCTACCTTCTAAAGGCTCCACAACCTTTGAAAATCCCATCATCAGCTGGGAATCAAGTGTTCAATCACATGAGCCTACAGGAGGCATTTCACATTCAAATTATAATATTCTATCCCTAGAAACTATAGGGTCATGGCTGCCTCACACACACAAAAATGTATTCAGTCCAACTTTAATAGTCCCCATTGTCTTTAATAGTCTCAACACTATTCAAAAGTACAAAGTCTCTTCTGAAACTCTAGGTAGTCTCTTCACTATGATCCTCTGCCTGGGTTGGGGCGGGCATAGTACCCATATACAATGGTGCAAAGTAAATATTCCCATTCTAAAATGGAGGAAGGAGGGCAAAGCAAGTAACCACTAGGCAAAATTGGGACCAAAACCCAGCAAGGAAGACAAATCCGGAAGCACCACGCCTGGCATCTAGGGTTCATAATAGAATCACCTAGGCCCTACATCTCTCTCTTCAGTGGACTCTACTCCTTGTGTAGAGTCTTTGTTGGGGACATCTCATGGTTCTGACATCTCCAGTATCCTGAGCTCTCTATTGCAATTTAAACTTCACCTCATAGCCTTGTGAATAGCCACTCGGGGCCTTCTTGAGGGAATCCAATCCTGATACACAAAGGCTGACCTCAGAGTCTTTCCTGAACCTTGATGCACGCTTTCATGAGCCCCTCACTACTGCATCTTTCCTGCCTGTAATCCAGCACCACGTGGACAACACTGTCAAGTTCTGCTACCAGCTAGAGATGCAGTCCTTCCGGGCCCCACTTGGACCTCAGTGGTGACAGCTTCTGTGGGTCTTTGAGGCTAATCCTGGGGAAACATTGCCCTCAGAGGTTGACTATGAAGAATTCCCAGTGGTGGCATTCTCAACTTTGAATGAGTTTGCATTTTCCAAAAGTTAGACACTTCCAAGGGTCTTGCCCTGAGGGCTCCTTTCCTAGCACAGAGAAAGAGATTTCTCTTAATGATATTAATGTCTTTAACAATTATACCTGTTTTTCACACCTGGCTTGTTGGTAACTTTAAAGTTATACTCCTTTCTTTGCCAAATGACATCTTTTTCCGTATCTTCTTTTTCCATTTGCTGCTCATTCTCATTGTAAACCTGGATAAGAGCAGTGAACAATAGCTATTTGACAGTGCTATTCTGTCCTGAATTTTTCTCTGCCAAATAAATTGGCCCATTACTTTTGACTTCAACCTTACTCAACTTCTCAAGGCATGAGCAGAATGAAGACAGATTATTTGCCAGAAAGTAACACAAATGGCCTCTAGCCTAGCTCCCAACAGAGTCCTTGTTCTCCTCTTAAACTTCAAGAGCTGTCCACATTTCTATTAGCATTCTGGTCTTCCTATATCCCACGAGAATGGCCCATTAAGGTCAGTTTATAGAAGGGCTTTTCTAGCCCATAGCTCTATACTCTTCTGCATTGCTTCCACAAACAAATTCAAAGGCCAATGACCCCACATGATCGGGTTTATCACTACAACCCCACTTCTCAGGACCAATTTTCTGTATTAGTTACTTTTATCACTGCTATGACCAAATAGCTGACAAGAAGAATTTGGGGAAAGGGGACTTTGGCTCACAGTTTGGAGAGTTACGCATGGAAGCAGGTGACTTCACGGTGGCAGGACTATCTTGCTTACAGCCTAAAGAAGGGACAGTGTACCATGAGTATCTCCAAGACACTGAGCCACAGTCAGGTTTGAAATATATTCCGACCTTTGGCTTTTTCAATTACATGATGAAACATGATGGGTGTATCTTTATTCTTCCCCGGTAGATCTAAATAGGATGTCAATTTATATCTAGAAGTTGGGAGAGTTGGTTAGTCTAGCTAAGGTCTTTGTCACTCCCCTGCCATCCATTTCTAGTCTACCTGGCAATGACTCCTGGGAACCCCACTCCCTATCTACTCTCTGCTTCATTTTCTGCAAAGATATGAAAAGATGAGGATTCACAACTACATAGTCCTGGCACGATGAAACCACCTGCTTCCACGCCTTCTTCTCCCTAAGGGACTGTATCTCTTCAAACTGTGAGTCAAAGTACCCTCTCCCCAAATTATTATTTTCAATTTATTTTAGTCCATTTTTCTGATACTTGTAATCAGGAGCACATTCAGCTGGTATCCTCCATGAGCTTAGAACTACAGTGAGGTAGAAATGAGTGAGTCTTGGTAGGGATCTACCTATCCAGTACAAGGCACTTAAGTCTGAAGGACAGGTCATCTTCCCCTAAGCCTGTACAGGGTCTGGGCACATTTGGCTTTTAGTAGTTTTCAGAACTAGATTCATCAACAACACAGTTTTGATGGCTCTCTTATGAGTGAAAAAGGATCCTTCCAAGAAGACCCTGTAAATTTCCCCGTAGGGGGTCACTGGACCAAACTGGACCACATGCCTCTTTGAACTAATCCTGAAACCAGGACTGAGTAGCATTAGTTTAGATTCCTAAAGAATCTGGGAGTCAGGTCATCCGCAGGAGTTTTAGGCCCAACCTTAGCACTAAGGGTGGAGTAGGTCCCTCTCATGCTCATGGGCTATGTGACCAAGTGTTAAGTACCTGAAAATCACAGGGATCATTGCCAAGTGGAGTATAAACAGATAGCAGGGCAGCAACCAAGACATCAGATAGACTAACCAACTCTCCCACTTCTAGATATACATTGACATCCTATTTAGACCTACCAGGAAAGAATAAAGATAGCACTAGTACAGAGATAAGATGGAAGTTATGCTTCCTACTAATAAGGCTGATTTTATTTTTGCTGCTGTCACAGATAAACCTATAAATGACAATGATTTTATACAATGAAGTTTTTCTTGTTCTAACAAACTTGAATGGCAAGCAGAGGATAATTGCTAAGTGTTCTACTCCAGAGATGGGTCTCTTTCCTCTTCAAGCGGATTCTGACGGCTGTCCAGTACTACAAAATATAGCAGATAGAGTATAAAATGGAGGATGAAGTGGAAGGTTCTACAAGGCAAGCCTGGCACTGGAGTGCCTTGCTTCTGGCAATAGTTACGTACCACACAACTACAGGAAAGTCTGAGGCAAATATTGTATGTGGCCTGGGAGAGAGGAGATGGGTATGTAAACAGTGATCGACTGGTCTGCCACTGTGGCTCCTTGGCAAAATCTGGCTGCCTTATCATATGAAGATCTGCTGTCACACAGCTTTCCTCTACCTCCCTGCACTACTCTTATTTGCCATTTGAATTTCCAAAGAAAGACATGAGGACAGAAAAGAAGATAAACGCTGGAGAGCACTAAACTTCATCTGCAACCAAGGGAAAAACAGAAGCAATGAGAAGCCTGAGAAGGGACACTGAGAACCTAAAGATACAAGGACAAGGGAGCTCTAAGAAAGGAAGCAGGACCGCTTAGGCCGCCTTCCTGTCCCATCAAATAGTGCTGGGAACGGAGGAGCTGAGAAAGTGAAGGTGTATTCAAAATGGTCAACTGTTATAACCATGTTGGACATGACCTCTGTTTTGTGCCACAAAGAGAGCCCCTGCTACAGGGTCTGTCCCCAGGAACTGCTAGGTTCCATTCTGATCCCTGCTGTTGAAGCAACAGGGAAGGCTGTCCAAGCACCACCTAGAACCTGCAAAAACAGACTCAATGATTCTAGAACCCCATGTAGAGTTTCCGAAGTCAAAAATGTTACCAAACCTCCAGCAAAGTGAAAAGCTTGCCTCTTCAAGAAGCAGTATCCTATGCCCTCCACAACATACCCATGGACCACATGCTCCTTGACTCTGCTGAAGCAGACTGGTCTACCCTTTACGAAAAGAAGAGAAAGAAATGACAGCATAGAAATTTTTGTGCTGGAGGGGGTGGGAAAGAAGGAGAAATGTTTCATTTAATTATATGTGATTTTGTAATTGTATTTCATAATTGTGTAATTATCTCTGGGTATTTTTCTTTAAGTAATAGAACTAGTAATTATATATTAATTGAAATGTGTAATCTCATCATTAGGATATGTAAATATATAATAGTATAAAGATAAGGTAATTACAATTCCACTAATGACTCAGCTATAAAAATCTGTGACATGCTCCTGTTTCTGTCCCAGGGTTCTTTGCTCCAGTGGGTTTTGGCACTCCCCCTGGACAGGGCAGATAAGCTCCACTTGAAGTCTAGACATGTGACAAGACAGGACCTTTCTCAGCAAACCCAGGCAGAGGATCACCCCCCTTCTTGTCTACAGTCCTACCCACAATACATCCCTGGGATTTCCACTCTCACTTTCCCATCCAGAAGGAGCCCTAGTGCTGTAGAGAGGCTGTACAGACTTTCTGATAGATCTCCCTCCCTCACCTGAATGACAGGACTAGATTGGTCATGGTCCTTGGCTCTACTGATGTACAAAGAGGAAAATCTACTCCACTACCACACCCTTGACCAACTATAGATCCATGTGAAAGACTGCCTATTCTTAAGGAGTCACATTGATCAGGACCACTATACATGAGGTTTCAGTTGCCTGGTTTCAGCCAAGATGGAGGCAGAGTCACCCAGCTTTCTACTGAAGCTCCCACCAGGACTTCCTTCTGGCCTAGATTTTACTCAGCCTCCTCTGCATGTTTGTCCTTGGCCTACTAAGTCCAGTTTGGGCAAAGGATGCTGCTAAGTATTTTATCTGTATCTTTCAGACCTATCAAGTTCTTTTCATCTACCCCTCACCTGACTATTAGCTATAAATCCTCATTCACTCCTGCTGTATTTGGAGCAGAGTTCGGTTTGTCTTCCCTGTTGAAATAGTCTTTCTGTCCCTACTACAGTAGTCTCAGAAGAAGTCTTGTTTGCCATAGGGTTCAGCTGTCTCTTTTATAATTAAAACCTAGACACAGGGACTGTCTTAATGAGTGTGTGTATGTGTGTATGTGTGTATGTGTGTATGCTGTTGTTTTATACCACTGACTCTGTTCAACAATTAGCAGAAACTTATTTTCTCAGAGCTGTGGAGGCTAGGAAGTTCAAGATCTTGAGGAACAATGTCTTGAGAAGGCCTTCTTGCTGCATCATCCCATGGTAGAAGGAAGAGGGGCAAGAGGGTGCCAGACTCACCCTTTTGTTTATTTTTTAATAAATATTTTTATTTTCTTCAAGAATTTCACACAATGTATTTTATTTTATTTTATTTTAAGATGGTCTCACTATGGCCCAAGCTGGCCTAGAACTTGCTATGTACACCATGCTGGACTTGACTTCACAGAGATCCACCTGCCTCTGCCTCCTGAGTTCTGGGATTAAAGGCATGTACTACCAAGCCCAGCTATATACAAATGTATTTTGATCATTCACCACCAACTTCTCCTAGATCTACCCCACCTTCCTAAACCCCCAACTTCATGTCCTTTTAGCCCTGAAACTCCAATGTTTGCTGTCCATATGCTTCTGGGTGTGGGGCCATCTACATGGTTGACATACCAGGATCTATACCTTTAAGGAAAACTGACTCTCCTCCCCCCAAAGCCATCAGCTGTTCATAGCTCCTCATAGCAGTGGGAGCTGATGAGTCCCTTCCTACTCCATGCTAGAATGTTGACTGGAAAACTAGAAATGATTGAAAGTTTTAGTAAAGTGGCGGGATACAAAATTAACCTAGAAAAATCAGTAGCCTTTCTTTACACCAACAACAAGCAACTGAAAAAGGAATACAAGAAGAAGTTCCTACTCACAATAGCATCAAAACCAATAAAATACCTAGGAACAATCCTAACCAAAGACACCAAAGATCTCTTCAACAAAAATTTTAAATCTCTGAAGAAGGTCATTGAAGAAGACATCAGAATATGGAAAGACCTCTCATGCTCATGGATTGGAAAAATTAATGTAGCAAAAATGTCCATTCTGCCCAAATTAATATACAGATTCAATGTAATCCCAATTTAAATCCCCAAGAGTTTCTTCAAAGGCTCGGAAAAAAATTCCTTAAATTCATATGGAAAAACAAAAGACCCCAAATAGCCAAAGCAACCCTGAGTGAAAAAGAGCAATACGGGGGGATCTATACCAGACTTCAAACTACACTACAGGGCTATAGTCATTAAAACAGCTTGGTACTGGCACAAAAACAGACCTGTTGACCAATGGAACAAAACTGAAGATCCAAACTTGAGCACATACAATTTCAGCCACCTCATATTTGACAGGGAGGCCAAGAAGACACAATGGAGGAAAGGCAGCATCACCAACAAATGGTGTTGGCAAAACTGGATCATCACTTGTAGAAGAATAAAGTTAAACCCCTAACTCTCACTCTGTACAAAAATTAAATCCAAATGAATCATAGACCTCAACATGAAACCCAAAACTCTGAAGGTGATAGAAGAAAAGTTGGCAGCAGCCTACAAGATGTAGGCATAGGAAAAGATTTTCTAAATCAGACAGCAGCTGCACAGGAAATAAGGTTGACAATTGACAAATGGGACTTCATTAAACTCAAAAGTTTCTGTACAGCAAAAGAAATAATCGAGGAAGTGAAGAGAAAACCCACAGAGTGGGAGGAAACCTTCACCGCTGATACATCTGACAAAGCTTTAATTTCCAGAATACATAAAGTACTCAAAAAACAAAGAAGAAAGAAAACAAATGACTCACACAAAAGATGGAGTAAAGAGCTGAACAGAGACTTCACAAGTGAGGAATTAGAGATGGCTGAGAAACATCTTAAAAAGTGTTCAATGTCACTAATAATTAAGGAAATGCAAATTAAAACCACTTTAAGATATCATCTCAGTTCGATAAGACTGGCTAGGATCAAGAAAACAAATGATACCAAATGCTGGAGAGGTTATGGGGAAAGGGGAACACTCATTCAGTGCTGGTGGGAATGTAAACTCGTACAACCACTATGGGAAGCAGTGTGGAGAACCCTTGGAAGAATCAAAATGAGCTTGCCACCTGACCCAGCCATACCACTCCTGGGGTATATACCCACAAGATTCATCCTACTGCAGAGATACATGCACAGCCATGTTTATTGCAGCTCTCTTCATAATAGCAAAGAGCTGGAGCCAACCCAATTGCCCGTAACTGAAAAGTGGATAGAGAAAATGTGGTACTTCTACACAATGGAGTTCTATGCAGCAGTAAAGAAAGATGACATCATGAACTTTGCAGGTAAATGGACAGAACTAGAAGATATTATGTTGAGTGAAGTATCACAGTCCCAGAAAAGCAAACGATGAATAGTATCCCTCATCCATGGATGCTAGCACCAAGTACCTAGTTGTAAGGCAAACTAAGCAACATTAATGTTATGTTCCTCGTGATCTGAAGACAACTGTGCTCTTTTATTGTGAATCTCTTAATAGGTTCTAGAATTAAGTTATCATTTATTTTCAGACTTGGGCAGTTTTTATATATGGGTGGAGGGTGTGTATGCCCAAAATCAAAAGAATGAGGGGAAAATAACTAGTTTGTCGTGACTTTGTGTCTAACCACAGTATTTTTCTTATGGGAGTGCTTCTTAGTATTTCTTATATGAGGATGCTTGAGCTTTTGTCCAAGCCTTTTCTAAAATATTATACAGTAGTTAAAAATATAAAAAAAGGGGGCTGGAGAGATGGCCTAGCGGTTAAGAGCACTGACTGCTCTTGCAGAGGACCCAGGTTCGATCCCCAGCACCCACATTGTGGCTGAGAACCGTCTGTAACTCCAATTCCAGGAGAACTCCAGTTCCAGGGGAATCTGACACCCTCTTCTGACCTCCGCGGCATTGCATGACATGGGTGTACAAACCTACATGCAGACAGTACATTCATACACATACAAAATAAAAAAAATATTTTTTAAAGTATAAAAAAAGAATGTTGACTGGCTTGATCCTATGCAGATCTTGTGCAGGAACCATAGATGCTTCAAGTTCACGACTGCAGTAGTGCTGTCATGTTTAAAAGACATGATTTTGCTCTAGTCCTCCCCAACCTCCAGCTCTTATCATCTTTCAGCCCCCTCTTTCATACCACTCCTGGGTATGTACCCAGAAATTCATCCTACCACAGAGGTACATGCACAGCCATGTTTATTGCAGCTCTCTTCACAATAGCAAAGAGATGGAACCAACCCAAGTGCCCCTAACTGATGAGTAGATAGAGAAAATATGATACATCTACACAATGGAATTCTATGCAGCAGTAAAGAAAGATGACATCATGAACTTTGCAGGTAAATGGATAGCACTAGAAGATATTATGTTGAGTGAAGTATCACAGTCCCAGAACAACAAAGGATGAATGGTATCCCTCATCCATGGATGCTAGGATCAATTACGTTGTTGTAAGGCAAATTGAGCACCATTAATGTTATATTCCTTGTGATCTGAAAACAACTGTGCTCTTATATTGTGAATCCCTTAACAGGTTCTAGAACTAAGCTACCATTTATTTTCAGAGTAAGGAATTTTTGGTATATGGATGGAGGATATGTATGTATATTTTAGAGTAATATAAGATCAAAGGAATGCAGAAAAAACTAGTTTGTGTTGACATTATGTCTAACCACAGTATTTATTTTATGGGAGTGCTTCTTAGTATTTCTTATACAAGGCTGTTTGTTTTGAGCTTTTGCCCAAGCCTTGTCTAAAATATTATAGAGTAGTTAAAAGTATCAGGCTAGTATAACTTAGCCTTTCTAGATGCTTAATGACCATACTTAATGCCCATACCAATTTGGCCGAGGGTCTTAAGGGATAACTTTGTTCCTTGCCCTCAGAGGTCAACTAAGCCCCAGGGGACTATGCATGGGGGCATCTCTTGAAATGTCCTGCAAATGTGTGTCACCAGTCTTCCTGTGGAGGGAGGTCTTGGAGATCCACTAATGGGACTTCAGCTAGTGTCCAGTCTATAAAGAGGAAAGTCTGCTCATGCTTCAAAAAGGGAAGCCTGGTCTAGCAAGACCTGACTTTGTCCTCGTGTGGATGGAACTGGTGATTGAAAAGCCAAAAGGAACAAGGGGCTCCCTCCCCCCCCCAAAAAAAAAAACCTGAGTGACCCTTGAAGACCATATCTTCAACTGACCTTGAGAAAACAAAAACCTTGGTTAATCTGGGCTAACTGTGTGGCCTTAAGCATCCAAAAGGAAAGTATAACCAGAAATATGTAAATAGTAAGGCCTGAGAATTGTACTTTAGGTATAAAACTTGATATCTTAGTAAAAAGAAAAAAAGTAAAAACAAAAAAAGTAAAAACAAAAAAAAAGAGCACAGTTGTTCTGCCTGTCTTACTGGCAAGTGCAGCTACCCTGTGGCTGCCACTGCTTTTTCCATCCTTCACAGACATGAGACACAGCTTTTCAACCTTCCAGTATGGACTGAAGACTCATGTCTCTCCAAGAATCCTCCAAACCTTCAGTGCCAGATGGGGACTGCTGAGACATCCAGCTTGTGGACTGAGCAACTACTGGGGTTTCAGCCTCTTCAGAGTATAGACTGCCATTGTTGGACTATCCAGGCTGTATTATGGACGCCAGTACAGAAAGATCAAGACAGGACATGGTGCTTACTGGACCTCATTTGGTGATCATGGGAAGGGAAAACCCCAGTGTGGCGCACAAGGGCAGAACTGATGGTTGTTTGGGCTTGCCAAGGAGGAGCCTTCAAATGTGGCATCTTTCAGCCTAATAAAAAAAAATAACATAAGCTGAAGATGCTTATGATATATGTGGCATGCATATGTGCATATTTTGGAGTGATGCATATTGGAAGGAACAACAACAACAACAACAACAGAAAGACTGTGTCAAAGAACTTACTGAAATAGTGAATTTCTGCTCGAAACTGTAAACTTCTGCATTGAGAATTTTGAGAGAGACTAAGAAAAAGATGAAAAACATGTTTGGCAGGATGCATGAGCTCTGGTGGGGTGGGGGGGGCAAGGAGTGGGGCACGGGTCTAGATTTGATTTGTAATTTTGTATGAAATGCACAGACCTTCAATAAAAAATTGGCTTTGAGAAAAAGGAGTGCATATTGGCCCACTTCTGCTCTTTACGTGGGTGCAGGGATTTAACTCTAGTTCACATGCTTGTACAGAGAGTGTTTTTACCCACTGAGCCATTCACCCAGCCTTTTGACATATTTTGAAATATGAGTATAGTGCCTGCATGTATGCCAGTGCATCTGTGTCATGCAATGCCCTTGGAACTCAGAAGAGGACATGAATCCCCTTGGAACCAGAGTTTCAGATGGTTGTTATTGCTGGGAACCGAACCTGGGTTCCTTGCAAGAGCAGCCACTGAGCCATCTTGCCAGTCCCTTGTAACATCTTTTATAAGTTATAACAAGGAGAAGGTTCTTTCGATGAACCTGTAATGGACCCAGACCAGACACTGAATCTTCCAGCAGCATGATCATGACTGTCCCAACCCCAGATCTGTGAGCAGTAAATGCCTGTTGTTTCTAAGCCACTCAGTTTATAGTTTTTGATAGGGCAGCCTGAATGCCCTAAGATGCTCACAAACACTGTGGAGAGTGAAGGAGTATGGGACATTCCAAAATAAAAAACTGGAATTGAGGAAAGGAGGAGGTGAGTACACTTGGTGCTTATGGGTATTCTTCCTCTGATCTCCCCTCTTCAGCATGTGGTCATAGGCAGGGCTCACCCACAGAAAAAGCACAGGCAGTCCTCAAGGACAGCCTGTCCTCCAGCTTTAGTTTAGGCTCCCAGAGGAACATGCTGTCCCTACACTCCCCCTATCCTTTTCCTCTGTGACAAGTGCCCAGTGTTGAAAGGAAAGTGTCCTGTTGATACTTTTTCTTGAAGGCAATCTCTCTGAATTCTGTTCAAAACTAATAAAAGAAAACTTAAGTAATTTAACCTCAAGGGTTTGCCTAACCATTCAAGCATCTTAATTTGGAGAAGAAATATCTTACCAACCTCTTTGAAGTGCTTGCTCCTCAGTGCATCATTTTCCATATGCTGTGAGACCAAATGCCAGACTAGGGTTCTGGTAACTGTTCTAAGAGCAAAGAACCATGGGTCCTTCTTGTTGAAACACTCTGACAAAGACCATTGGAAAACTTAGTGATTATGCAAAGCTGGGTTTATTAAATATGTCTTGAAGAGAAGCATTACCTTGACAGAGTCTTGGTAATGGCTGAAATGGAAGTTAGTGGGCATTTGTGGTAGGGTAGTTGTAGGATGGAAATTGTTAAGGGAGATCTGAGCAGGAGGTGGTCAGAATTTGCAAACCAAATGAACTGCTAGAATATTCAGTGGTCTTGTCTGTGCAGCATGCATCTATCCAGAGTCACTGCTAAATCATTTCTCCCAGGGTCTTAGCATAGAGTGTTTTCATCTCTGTGAGCTGGTGTTAAAATAGTTATTAAATTTTTGTTTTCATGCAAGATATGGTTTGGTACAGTTGATCCATTTTGCAAGTCATAGAATATTTTTAACAAGATATGATTTCAGGTTTTCCAAATCTTACTGTGGAAGATAGAATTTGACCTCCAAAAAACTGTGTTCCTCTCACTTAGTTCCGGAACAAATCTCTGATGGAAGGAAGAGTGAGTGCATGGCCTCTTTGGGGACGGTCAACTGGCTCTTTTGTCTGCTCTACCAGAAGAAGCCTTAATCTTCAAGGATCTGGCCCCTACCACCCACCACACCCTCCTCTTGACCCTTGACTCAACCCCCGTTGCCATCATCCGCCCTATTATGCCAAACCAGGACTACATACAAAGGATCCTCTTTTTGTCAGAAACTGGGCGGTGCACAATTGCTATGGCTGTTTTCCTCAGTCTCCCTTGCAGTTTTTCATGTGGAGTAGTGGTTTTCAACTGGAAAGATAATGAGGCAAGATTGCTTGTCCTGAAGAACTGAATCACAAGCCTTTAGATCAGGGCTCAGAAATCTATACCTTAAAAATATTTCCATCAGGCATGGTGGTATATGCCTTTAATCCCAGCACTTTTGAGGTAGAGGCAGGCAGATTCTGTCAGTCCAAGGACAGCCTGGTCTACATAATGAGTTCCAGGCCAGCTGGAGCTATAGGGAGAGTCTGTCTCAAAAAGACAAAAACAATTCATAAAGTGGGCTGGGAATATTGCTCAGTGGACAGAGTGCTTGCCTAGTGTGCTGGGTAGTCTCAGCTGTCAACTTGACACACCCGAGAAGGAGGCTCATTTGGGGAATTTTCTCTATTGGACTGGCCTGTGGGCATGTCTGTGAGGCATTTTCTTAGTTGTTGGGTAATGTGGTAGAGCTCAGTCTACTGTGGGTGATGCCATTCCTGGGCAGGTGGTCTTACATTGTATAAGAAAGCAGGCTGTTGTCTGGAGAGATGGCTCAGTGGTTAAAACCACTGACTGCTCTTGCAGAAGACCCAGGTTTAAATCCTATCACCTACATGGTGGTTAACAACCATCTGTAATTCCAGTTCCAGGGGATCCAATGCCCTCTTCTGATCTCCAGGGGCACTGCATGACATGGGTGCACGAAAGGGGCTGGGCACAGGCCAGAGGATCAAGCCAGTAAGCAGAATTTCTCCATGGTCTGTGCTTCAGTTCCTGCCTCCAGGTTCCTGATTGAGCTCCTGTCCTGACTTCCCTCAATGAAGGACTGTACCATAAGCCAAAATAAGCCCTTTCTTCCCCAAGTTGGTTTTAGTCAGTGTTTTATTACAGCAGTACAAAGCAGACCAGAGCACCTAGCATTCATGAGGACCTGGTTTGATTCCCAGTACTACACAAACCAGACTTGATGGTACCTGTAGCCTTAGCACTTGGGAAGTAAATGAAGTAGGATCCAAAGTTCAAGGTCATCCTCATCTACATATCAAGTTCAATGTCAAGCTGTTCTACGTGAAATCCTGTGTCAAAAAGAAAAAAAAATATGTCATTGGTGATTTTGATGGATAGATGATATTTAGGAACTACAGATGTAATTAGTATTACCTTTCATAAATGGACCAAGGAAGAGGAGATTAAAAAGTTATTTCACTGTGTGATTCCAGGAAAGGTTATACCTAAGATCAATTCAGAGAATAGTCTCAAAGAAGCAGTACGACATACTTATTTCTGTTTAACAAATACCTAATCTAACATATGGCTTATCTCTTTATATAATGGAGAACATGGAAGTCTGGAAATGTTAAGGAAATTTCTCAAAGCCACTTGGTTCCTGAGGAGTAGAGCCAGGATTCAGAAGCAGATACACCACACTCCAGAGTGCTGTTGCTGTATTCTTTCTGGGAAGCCAAAGTTGCTTCCAGAAGCTTCTCTGGTTGGCCTGGTCATCTCTTGGCTTCTGTTATCCAGTCATGTTGACTTTTTCTGTTTCTACAGGATGGGTGCTTAACTTCTCCACTAACAGCAGCATTCCTGTCTCTTGACCCAGCCCTGTGAGCCTAGCCTCTTATCAGCACCTTCCTCCTCCACAGCAGCATCTCTCAACACCCATCAGTCTTCTGGCCTTCTTGTGGTACCAGGCTTTGGGGCTGGCATAGCTTTTTTCCTTCTTACCTTCTTTTCAGCTATCACCTCCTGCCTCTCTTTTATCAAATACACGAATTTCATCTGTCTTCCTCCAATTTCACTGCTGTTGTTCCACATCTTCACACTCCGAACCTTTGAAAACACTCCCAGATTCTTCCCATGCCACATACCCTGCACTTGATAAAAGCTTTATCATCCAAGAATATGTTTGCTCTCACTTCTTCCTCCCAAGCCCCATGAACTGAACTGCTCATCCAAGGTCCTCACAGGATCCCAAGGACTCCCCAGATTCACTCTAAAAAACCCCTGTATTTGTTTTATAATCACTGCACCAGCAAATAGGTATGCAATTTCAACCTTATACTCAATTTTGTTACTCAGTAAAATAGTGATGGGTTACCATCAATGTAATGTTAGTGATACTGAAAGTCAGAATGAGCCTAAGCATTAAAATTCTCTCTATGGGCTGGCAAGAAGGCTCAGTGGTTAAAGCGCTTGCTGCCAAGGCTAAAGACCTGAGTTTAATCTCTAGAACCCACATGGAAGGAGAAAACTGACTCCTGCAAGTTGTCTTCTGATCTCCATGTGTGTACCATTGCACATGCACACACGCACATGTGCACACACACATGCGCACATACACATGCATGCACACAAAAATGCACACACTCATACTGCATAAATAAATCAAAAGTAAGTAAATGTAATGAAACTCACTCTAGTTTCCTTTAACACTGTTCTAATATTCAGTTTTTCTCTTTAGAAGTCAATTTCTTTCTGTGTAATGATTACTTTTTTGGTGGTCAATATCCAGTTCTTAAGAGCATATTTTGTATGCACTCCTTACATTAGTAAGAATTGGTTGCACTTTACATTCCACTTGAGATATGATTTCTAATGCAGTGAAATCATGTTCACTTGCTCGTATCTACTAAGTATAAAAAAACAGCCCTATTTACTCTAACAGCAAAGCTATAATCAGCATTTAAATAAAATCTTTGTTTAGGGTAGCTTCTACATATGGTCTATCACAACCTTATAAATAATTACTTGTTAGTTTATACTGACAACTGTCTGATTTGAATGAGAATGTCCCCCATAGGTTTCAAGTATCCAGACATTCTTGTCTTAGAGGGTGTGGCCATCCTGGAGGAAGGACATCACTGGGGGACAGGCTTAGAGGGTTCAACAAGCCTTGCAGGCCCCAGTTGCTCTCTCTCTCTCTCTGCTTCCATCTGTATAACAATAACTTTGGGTTTGGCACATACAAATGTTCTCTATAATTTTTCTGTTGTACAGTATCATCTTGTAGCATTCTCTTTTACCTGTAGGATGATTTAACTTAAGAAATTGTTTGCTTCCCAAGTTAATGACATATAGTCACCCAAAATAGTTTGGGTGAATTTGATGAAATCTGTGCCTTGACTCCTGCCTATAGGTACATGTACTACAAATGCCTTTTTGAGACTCATGGGTCAAAAAACAAAAACCTAAAGTAAAAAGGGGGGATACAGATATATATGAAACCTTTTTGTCAAAAACTTTGCAATTCAAATCTTAAAACTAACTATGGGAAAAGATTTGTATGTTCCCACAGGTCAAAATGTCACCAACTTAACAGCTAAGAAAGAAAAGACACAGCTTTGCATTGTGTAGGATGTACCAGGAAGTACCAGCAGAAAGGTTGGCCTGTATGAACATTGAAAGGAAGAAAAGCATCAGACTGCTACATGCATCAAACCCCTGTGTGGATCCTACTTGTAAAAACTATTTGTAATGAGTCCTAATGAATCTTACCTTCTAGGTGCCACAAAGTTTTAATAGGAGAGATTTTTCTTACCTCTCCTTCATAGAACAAGGAGGAATATGATGATGATGAGGTCGTTCTCTAACTGTAAATTGGAGCCAACTGTCATAGAGGTAATCTCTTATAAAACTGGTAAAACACCTTCTTTAATTGACTAATTGACATAGGAACTGTGAAAAGGATTATTCTCTATTTAGAACCAAATATAATACTAAAGTCTCCTTAAGCTGTGCACTTAAGCAAAATATATTAACACAGGAGAGCTCTGATATCAGAAACGGATTATTCTACCAAGGAGATGGTCAGGGGAGCCAAGCCCCCCACCCCCAAAAGGTAAAGGCTTCTTGCCTGTAAATTAGGATACCTGCAAGAAGAGAGGCAATAAGGCCCTGCTGTCGAAGACCTGATGCAAGCATGGGAAAGATGTGAGACTGCACTTACAAGTGTACAGTTGGTCTCTGGCATACCAGAGAGTGTTACCAAAGGCCACTAAACCAATAAAGCAAATATAGGTCTCCTTGAGTCAAGCAAGACTCCTCTGTCAGCACCAGCTACACCTCACCTGCCTGGAAATACTGTGCAGCAGAGGCAGCCATATGCCTGTATATCCCAAATCTAATTGGCTATTAGCCCTCTCCTTGGAGGGATAACCCATGGTTGATGCCACAAGCTTACATCCTCTAGTGGTTAGGAGATGTTATAAGCCACAGTAAGACCCTGTCACATTTTACAGGAAACAAATGTAATTCATAGATTAACATACCATCCAAATATCTGTGTCTATACCAAAGTAACCTACCATAACAATTAGTACTGTTTAAATACCTATATATCTAAATGCCTGTGCTTCATTAGTAGGACTGAAAGGTTATTCCTGGACAAACTGTCAGCCTGTGAAAGGAAACAGCCAGAATTGACCTGAGTCCAAGACTGTTTTTTTTTTTTTTGAAAGTAAACTCTTTTGCTTCTCGTCCACCTGTGCCCCTTTTCTAGGCCTAGGGAACAATCTGCAGAAGAGGGGGCATGGTAGAATGTAAGGGCTGTGATTGGGGTGAATGGTGAAACTACAGCAATATAGACTGGACACTTATTTGATCAACTTGATTGAACATACAAGCCCCCCCAGCTGGATGGTGGGACCCTTGGGCTGTGTGGGTTTGGGCACAAGTGCTTGCAAATTGGTTTTACATGAAGGATACTTGTACTCATAAATTATTACTTATTGTTAAAAATGAAAAAAAGAATAAATAAAATATTAAAAAAAAAAGAAAAGTGACTAATACAGTTTTTGGTACCAGAGAGTGGCCTGTTGCCTGTGAAGAACCTGATCATGTGGGTGTTTGGAGAAATGTGGAAGATTTTAGAACTTTGGGCTAGGAAAGCTGACTACTATAAGCAGAGCTTAATGGGCCATTCTAGTAGAAGACCGGAATAAAGCAGTGCTGAGAAAAATGTATTTCCAGAGGAAAATAAAGACTTAAGCAGCAACTAGGATAGTTTGGCAAAGAGTCTGGCTGGAGTTTGCCTCCAGCCCAAATGCTTGCCTGAGGCTTAGCTGAAAAGCAATGGACTAATTTCTTTGATGGAGGATATTTCAGTGTAGAATGGTGGCATGGCTATTAATGGTGAATATTATACAGATCTACAATGAAAAAGAGCAAATGGGGCAGAAAGAAATGCAGAATGTATAGTTTGGATTGGAAAAGTGCACTAGGAAGATCAATGTTGGAGCCAAGGCAGGTGAAGGAGAGGATCCCTTTGATAAGGAGATTAAAGTGATTAAGGAGAGGCCTAGAGAATTATAAGTAAATAATGGAAAGAGTGAGATTAAAGGGATTAAGGAGAGGCCTCAAGATTTACAAGTAAACAATGGGAAGAGTACCTTCAGGGCAAGACCACACCCAGCAAAGCCTCCAACTTTTGAAAGGAAAATACTGAATGGGTTTTCTACTCCAACAAGTCCAAGGCAGAGAAAAGCTGTGAACGTGGTTGAAGTTGGCCAGGGTCTATCCCAAACTTGCAGCCAAACTTGGCAGTTTCATTCACGTGGTGCTGGCTTTAGAAGCATGAAGGAGGCAAGAGTGAAGGGGTCATCATTTCTTCTTCTGCAGTTTCAGAGAGCCACCAAGGCCAGGTAGAATGCAGCAGGTGTGTCCCTGCATAAAGAAGGCCCTGATAGGCCATTTTGTGGAGCTGTGAAGGCGAAGCCTGGTTGGCAGTGGAGCCCCCAAGAAGACATTTGAGATGCCAGACCTGTGAGATATTTGCCAAGGAGAGCTGCATACAGGGAGTGGTACCAGCCTAAGAAAGAGATGTATGTTGCATGCAAAGCTGGAAGAGCTGAGCCATCTAAGCCCTTTGGAAGTCAAGTCCCAGAAGTTGCACATGGAGCTACTGGACTTGGTGTTTTCCCTGCTGGTTTTCAGTCTTGTTTTGGTCCAGTATTTCCTCACTATGCCTCTATTCCTCCCTTTTGGAATGGGAATGTGTATTCAGTTCCATTATATGTTGGGAGTACATAATTTGTCTTTTGATTTTACAGAAGCTTATAGTTAAGAGATGGAGTCTCAGAAGACACTTTGGACTATAGACTTTTGAATAGTATTGAAAGTGGTAAAGACTATGGGGACTTTTAAGGTTGAACTAAAGGCATTTTGCATTTTATATATTCATGAGCCTATGGGGACCAGGGAGTGGAATGTGGTGGTTTGAATGAGAACGTCCCCCATAGGCTTCAACTATTCAGACATTTTTGTCCCCTTTTGGTGGCGCTGTTTTGGGAGGTCTTAGAAGGTGTGGCCATCCTGGAAGAAATATGTCACTGGGGGCGGGCTTAGACAAGAGATGACAAGCCTTGCCAGTCTCCATTTGCTCTCTCTCTGCTTCCTGTGCTCATTGGAAGATGTGAACCTCAGCTTTCTGCTTCAGTTCCTGCCACCATGCCTCCCCTCCACAATGGACTCTAATTCCCTGGAACCGTCAATCATAAGCTTAAATAAACTGTGCCTTTTATAAGTTCCCTTGGTCATGATGGTTTTATTACAGCAATAGAAAAGTGACTAGAACATATTTATATCATTTTCATGTCTCCCTATCCCTACTCTAAGTCCTCCCATGGCCCTGCACTCACTCTCAAATTGCTGACTTCTTAATTATTATTGTTATATATATGTGTATATATATATATACACACACACACACACACTCAAAGCCTACTGAGTCCAGTAATATTGCCTGTATTTATGTACATGTGTTTAGGGATGACCACTTGGGATTGGATAACCTGTCAGGGAGCTAGTCCCTAGAGCACACTGAGTCTCCCTCAACAGCCATTGATTGCTTATAGCTCTTCATCTATGGTTGGGACCTCTTGAAATTTCCCCCATCCATGTGGGCATGTCAACTGGAATTCCTATTATTCAAGTTTTGTTTGGGCAGCTATATTGCTGAGATTCTACGGGTGTAGTAGTATCTTCTCTGGTATCTCAAAAATACTATCTTGCAGCATGTACTCTGGTCCTCTGGCTCTTAGAATCCCTCCACTCCTTTTCCAGGATGTCCCTGGGTCTTTGGTGTAGGGGTTTTGTTATAAATGTACTCATTGGCATTGGGAAAGCCACAGTCACTTACTCTCTGAAGCTCTGTAATAGTCTCTATTGCTACAAAAATAAGTTTCTTAAATGAGGGGTGAGAGCTGTCTATTGTTATTTTTAAAGTTGTTTCTTTACTGTTGAATATTTCCACACATGTATACAATGAAATACGATTATATACACAGTCACTTCTCCTCCAACTCCTCCCTTATCTCCCCTAAAGTGCCTCTCCCAACCCCATGTCTTTTGTTTTTGTTAACACTAAATCTAGTTAGTGCTGCCCATGTGTGGGTGGGTAGGGGACCATTCCTTGGAGCATGGGAAGCCTACCAGTGGCCACACCCTCAAGAAAATGTGATTTCCCCTCCCCCCCAGAAGCTATTAACTGATGATAGCTCCTCAGTAAGGGGTAGGTTAGGCCTGGATAGCATCCACTCTGTCTATGCTGAGATTTTGGCTGGCTTGATATATATTTCTGTTATTTTGATAACATTGCATTCACCCATTATAAAACTAGTTTTAAGGGCAGCAGAAAACCCAACATGGTTTTAAATGTTACTTTCTGACAAAATGTCACTCTGTGCTGAAGTGGCCCTGGGTAACATACAGATGACAAGTTTTGCTTTCTTTTGTCACAGATGCTCTGAAAGTCTCACTTGTTTTTGCTTCTGGAATTCTAACTCTAGCTCCTTTAACTAACAACACTCATAACTTAGTGGTTTCCCAACATAAGGCAATAATTGTGATGTTTATTGGAGAATCCAGCCAGTCGCCTATTTGTAATGATGTCAAGATTTCAGTGTAGCACTTGCTATGGGGCAGACCTGAACTGGCACAAGCTGTTTTCTCCTGTAGCCCTTAAGTGGCCGGCTCATATCTGTGACTTACATATATGAAGATTCAACAAAATTGTTTGAAATATTTGGAAAAAATGATGTCTGCACTGAAATATATTGGTTATTTTTCTTGTCATTATTTCTGAAAAATATACTTAAATAACTATTTTAATACCATTTACTCTGAATTAAGTCTTACAAGCAATCTAGAGTGGATCCACAGGGGTTCTGGCACCAAGCCTCTGCAGATAACAAGATAAGCCTGTGTTAAACCAGAACTTGATGCAATCTATCTGCTATTGTCTGAATCTGAAACACTCCCAGCAGAATCATGGTTTGAATGCTTGTTCCCTGGCTTGTGGCATGATTTGGGTGGGGGGAGTGGAACCTTTAGGAGGTGGAGCCTCGTAGGCTGGTGGGCCACTGGCTGATGGCTTTGGAGGCTGTAGTCCAGCCCCTGTCTTTGGTCTTTCTCCGGTTCTTGGCCTACCATGATGTGAACTGCCTCTTCCTCATGCTCCTGCTGTCATGGGTGAAATCTGCCGTGTTTTCCCAAGTATGACAGACTGAAACTCTCTAAAATTGTGAGCCAAAATAAATCTTCCCTCCTTTAAGTTGTCTGTGTTAGGAAATTTGACCACAGAGACATGAATGTAACCAGTATGTTACCACAAGCCTCTACAGAATGCGGAGAAGCATGCAGTCCTAGCTGAGCATTGTTGTTTGCCAGCTTTCTATTATTGTAACAAAGTGCCTGACATAGTCAATTTATAAGTGTTTACTTTGTATCATGGTTTCAGAGATTGCAGGCCAAGGTCACTTCTCTCCATTGCTTTGAGCCTATGGTAAAGCATGGCAAAGCTCCTCCTCTCTGCATGGCTGGAAGAGAGAGGGAGAGGAGAGAGGGAGGGGAGCTGTGGGACAGCAGTCCTAGATTCAGGTGTATCTTGCGCATGTGCAAGCACAATCTGCCTAGCATCATAGGTGATGCTACAGTACAGGGCATGCCCTGTCACCTGATGCTAGCACTAGCTTGGCACCAGGAGCTAGCTGACTTGTTTGTCTGCACGCCCCTTTCTGGGTATCCCCCACGGGCTGGGATGACGCTTGATGGTATGGAGGTTTAGGTTTGGTCTCTGGGAAGTGGGCCATATGATGTAGATTGAGTCTGTCTGGCCCAGACCTATATAAGCTGCTTGTTGCATAGAATAAATGGACTTGCCCCCTCTGATGTGGTCCCTGGACGTTACTGGAGTGACCCAGTGCCGTACCCTCTTCAACCTGTTCAGTTGCGGACTGACACCTCCACAGGGATCCATGGTCGTTCTCACTTCTGTCCACTAGGCTCTGCCTCCTACAGGTTGTATGACTTCCCAATCAGTACCACAGGAGCTTTGGGGGAGCATTTCAGGACCAAATTCCAACAAGGCTGAGTAATTTACACAAGGCACATCTGCCAGTATCATAGAATTAGGAAGAATTGTCAGCTAATGTGGGAGATTTTACTTCTTGAAAATTTTATTTATTTTTAGGTTGTTAAACTCGAACACATACATCATCTCAATCAATTTAGTCACTTCCCTTTCCATGCCCCCAACCCCACTGAGTCCTACACTCTGCCAATACATGGCTTGCATCTTTTCGTCCTTCTTTCCAGAGTTTTTTTTCAGTTCTTTTGTTGTTGTTGTTCCTCCAATTTGTATTGCATATATATACATAGTTATATATATACACACACACAAATATATACATACATACACATATCACCTGAATTAGAGGACTTTTTTTTTTTTTTTGCTAAAAGATGCCATGTTTTCCTTTAAGGAAGTGTTTGAAGGCTCCTCCTCAGCAAGCCCAAACAACCATCAATCCTGCCCTTGTGCTCCACACTGGGGTCTTTCCTTCCCATAGTCACCCAAATAAAGTCCAGTAAGCACGTGTCCTGTCTTGATCTTCCTGTACTGGCCTCCATGATATAGCCTGGGTAGTCCAACAATGGCAGTCTATACTCTGATGAGGCTGAAATCCCTGTAGCTGCTCAGTCCACAAGCTAGTTATCTCAGTAGTCCTCATCTGGCATTGAAGGTTTGGAAGATTCTTGGAGAGACATGAGTCTTCAGTCCATATTGGAGGGTTAAAAAGCTGTGTCTCACCAAAAAAAAGTAAAGCTGGGCATGATGGTACATGCCTTTAATCCTCACACTTGGGAGGCAGAGGAGGTGGATCTCTGTGAGTTCAAGGCCAGCCTGATCTACAGAGTGAATTCCAGGCCAGCTAGGGTTATAGGGAGACCCTGTCTCAAAAAGACACACACACACAAAAAGACCAAAAAAGAAAAGCAAATTCTCTGGAGGCTTCTTATGGTTTAAATGAAAAATGCTGGGGCTGGAGAGATGGTTTGGTGGTTAAGAGCACTGGTTTTTCTTGCAGAGGACCAGGGTTCAGATCCTAGCACTCACATGGCAGATAGCAACCATCCATAACTCCAGTTCCAGAGGATCCAACACCCTCTTCTGCCCTCTGCCAACACTGCATGACAGGGGTGCATTTACATACATGCAGACAAACACTCGTACATAGAAAATAAAGAAATTCAGTATTAAAAAAGAAAAATGTCTCCATAGGTTCGTGTATTTGAATTCTTGGCCCCCAGTTGGTGGCACTGTTTGGGGGAACTTTGAGAACACGGAGACTTGCTGAGGAATTAGGTCACTGGGGGCAGATTTTGACAGCTTATAGTCTTGCCCCTCTTTCTTTTTTGGGTTCTCTATGTGTGGCTGAAATGCAATCTCTCAGTTTCCTGTTCCAGTTGCCTGCTGCCATGCCTCCTTGTCATAATGGACTTTTCCTCTGGAACCATAAGCCAAAATGAACCCCTTCTATAACTTGCTTTAAGTCATGGTATTTTATCACAGCAACAGAAAAGTAAAGAATACAAGGCTCAAATAGGAGAGCAGAGCAGAAATCTGAATTCCCTGCCTGACCTGTAGCTCACAGATCAGATGAGGTTTATCAAACTTAAATTTAATTCACTAAAAAATTTAATTCACTAAGAAAATACTCATGAACAGGGGCTGGAGAGATGGCTCAGTGGTTAAGAGCACTGACCTACTCTCTGAGAGGAGTGTGTTTATTCCCAGCACCCACGAGGCAGGTAACAACTGTCTGTAACTCCAATGCCCTCTTCTGATCTCTGTGGGCATGGCATCACATGGGTACAACTAACTATATGCAGGTATTACACTCGTAAACATAAAATAATAATAATAAAATATTAAAAAAACACTCATTAGATATATAGGTATTTAGATAGTATTAATTGTTATCATAGGTTACTTTGGTATAGACACAGATGTTTTGGATGGTATGTTAATCCATGATTACTTTTTTCCTGTTGAATATGACAGGGTCTTATGTGGCTATAACATCTCCTGACCATTACAGGGTGCAAGCTTGTGGCATCAGCCATGGGTTATTCTCCAAGGATGGAGAGCCAATAGCCAATTAGATTTGGGATATACAGGCAATGGCTGCCTCTGCTGCACAGTATTTCCAGGAAGGTGGAGGTTAGCTGGTGGTGACGGAGGAGTCTTCTTGACTAAGGAGACCCATATTTGCTTTATTGGTATTAGTGGCCTTTGGTAACACTCTCTGGTATTCCAGGAACCATCTGTACACTTGCATGTGTGGTCTCGATACATCTTTCCCTGTACAAGCACCCCCCTGCTGGATGGTGGTCCAAGGGTGGGCTGGGTGGGTTGGGGCACAACTACTTGCAAATTGGTTTTGACATGAAGGTGCTTGTATTCATAAATTACACTATTGCTAAAAAATGGAAAAAAAAACAGAGAAAGATGCAGGACAGTTATGGCAGAATGCATGATCTGGGATGGGGTGGGGGGTGGGACTGGGGGAAGGGAAGGGGAAAAATGCCTGAATGAATGGAAAATGATGTATGAAATACACAAAGCATCAATAAAAAAATACTCATTAACAGGAGAAGAATAGTAGGATATAGTATCTATTCTAAGAGGGTTGGCTTAATTAATAATCAGACTTAAAATTACATATAATTAATGAAATCACTTCCATCTTTCCTGTTTCTGCTCACTAACATGGCCTTTCCTCAACTTTAACACTTTATGGACTCTAACCTATTTGGGTAGCATATGCCAATAGCTTATTCTGAAGAGGCTGGTGAGATGGCTCAGTGGGAAAAGGCATTTGCTGCCAAGTCTGATGACTGGAGTTCAATTTCCAAGACTCACATGGTAGGAGAGAACCGACTCCCACAAGTTGTCCTTTGAGCTCCACACACATAGCACAGCATACATGTGTGTATGTGCACATACACACATACACACACAATAAGTAAAATGTAGTACAAAATTAAAAGAGTGTTGTTCAACTGTAGATCTGAGCTGAGTGGGGGCCTGGAGTTCTAATTTCTAATAGTCACCAAGGAAGTTCGCATGCTGGCAATCTAAATCTAAGGACCATTCAGAGTAGCAAAGTACCAAAGTAGAACATGAAATGGCACATAATAAAAGAATGTTGACCGAGGAAAAAGCTGATGCTCATGACTCACTTCTGAGTCATGTCTAACATATCATTTATGGATGCTAACAGAACCACATACCCTAAGTCTAAGAGAGAGTATTCTAGAATAAGTAAGATCTGAGTGACATGCTGGCATTGCCATTCGAGCTGGGTGGCTCTGAGTAGTTCTACCTTCTGTGCCTCTGCTTCCTCTCCTATGAAGAGGATGGCTGTACAGCAAATGACTGTTGTGAGAGATAAATGAAAATCTTGGCATGGTCTCTGGCATGGAACTGGAACTGAACAAGTGAAGTTGTTATTCTTTTTAAGAATGAGTATGCATTAGTTACACGTAACGACGGGTTTCACCCAGTTTCACACATCTGTGTATTTTGATGATACCCTGCATCACCATCTCTTATCCCTCTTCTATTCCCACTGATCCATTTACTTTCCCCAGCTAGTCCCTGATATAATGTGTGAATAGCAAAAAAGCCATGTGCTTCATTAAGGAGGCCATAGATTCATAATCCGTTGAAATGGCTAACTGGCCCTAAATGGGCAGTCTATTCTTGCTGAAGCCTTATCAACCATCACTCCCAGGAGTGAGGCAGTCTGTTTATGGAGACACCTGTCTCAGGGCCTTGAGATGCTGCCCTGCTCAGCCTGAGAAATCAAAAGAAGGCTTTCAAATTATCCAAGGACACCAGCCTTGGCATCTGATGCATTCCAGCTGGGCTCAGGGAATAAAATCTTCCATCTCTATTCATTAGGAGGCAAACGTTCCCTTCATGTGCACATTGGAGTATCTGTCATATGCTGCTGTATACTTATTCTGATAAAATATACATTCTTTTTTACTTTTTTTGGTCTTTTTGAGACAGGGTCTCCCTGTCGTCCCAGCTGTCCTGGAACTCACTCTGTAGACCAGGCTGGCCTTGAACTCACAAAGATTCGCCTGCCTCTGCCTCCCAAGTGCTAGGATTAAAGGCATGCGCCAATATACATTCTTAAAAAAATACATACATATATATATATATATATATATTCTTTGCCTGTTGCAGGCCTAGCTCTGGTTCTTTGTTTTAATTTTAAACTCCTTTCCTTTCCCTCTCCAAAAATCTAACAGTTCCTCTTCTATTTTCTTTCTTTTTTTAAAATTATTTATTATTTTTTTGTGTGTTATGAGTGTACTGTCCGCATGTAGGTTGGTGCACCTGTGTCGTGCAATGCCACAGAGGTCAGAAGAGAGCATCGGATTCCCCTGGAAGTGGAGTTAAAGACAGTTCTTAGCCGCCATGTGGGTGCTGGGTCCTCTGCAAGAGCAGTCCCTCAGTGCTCTTAATCGCTGAGCCATCTCTCCAGCCCTCTTCTATTTTCATGTTTCATTTAGTTATTTAGCTATTTGGTGACCCAAAGAGTTTCCCGAGGGTTGCTTATAGGAGCATGGGTGACTAGTTATTTATTTACAGGTGTATGGATACATTACCAGTGTCTATATCATTGAAGAAAATGTCTCTCCCTCATCAGCCATTCACTGCCTCAGAAAGGGGTGGGACCTCGTCAGTCCCTTCTTCCTAAACTACTGTTAACTGCTTATCAATCCTCGGGTGCCTCATGGGTCTTTCCTATAGAGGATGTCATTCTTAGTTCACCTTCGATCTCGATAAAACCAATCCCATAGCCGCCTGCAGATCTTCTGCTCTTGGCTTGCAATGAAAACAAAATGGTGGGCCTCCCAGTTGTTAGCTCACCTGGGGTAATGGCGTCAATTTCCCCAACATCCTGAGTCTGGAGACAGATTTCAGTGGAAATATCTAGAACTTTGGGCTTCATCTCTGGGATTCAGCGATAGAAGGATTAGTTTTTCAGCCTGGGAGTTAAATTCGTCTCTTAGACACTGTGCTTCCCTGGCTTCTGCATCATGGGACGTGGTCACTGGAATCCCTTTTCTGAGCCCACATCAAATAAGCATACTACACAAGACTCCACGTGCTTTTCCCTCCCTGGGTTTTATAATCCACATTTCTGGTTTAATTTTTTTAAAAAGTGAAATGCACATATTTCTTTAAAAATAAAGATCTTGCTGGGCATGGTGGCACACGCCTTTAATAATCCCAGCACTTGGGAGGCAGAGGCAGGCAGATCTCTGTGAGTTCAAGGCCAGACTGGTCTACATAGTAAGCTCCAGGCCTGCTGGGACTAAAGGGAGACACTGCCTTGAAAAAGACAAACAAAACATCATATAACAAAACAAAACAACATATAAAAAAAATAAAGACCTTTAAAAACAAAAAGGAACATCACTAAGCTAACATCTCCCTCAATCTCACCTCTCCCCCCTTTTCAAAAGTAACCATCGTGAACATGAACTTGATCTCTTCAGGTTTGAAGAAAATTTCTGTCATTGGGGCTGGAGAGATGGCTCAGTGATTAAGAGCACTGGCTGCTCTGCCAGAGGACCCGGTTTTGATTCCTAGCAGCCACAGGCAGCTAACAAGCATCTGTAACTCCAGTTCCAGGAGATCCCGCGCCCTCTTCTGGCCTCTGTGTGCATTGCACTCTTGAGTGCACTTACATGCAGGCAAAATATTCATACACATAAAAGTTTCTGTTATGTGAAATTTGGTAACCCTTCAAATAATTCGTTGTGGATTTAATGATTTGCTCTGTGCTTTGCCTCTCTTGCATCTGAATGTATTTCTTATCCAGTCTCGTTGAGAATCACAGTTTGTCTTCCTACCAATGACGCTTCAGGAACTTACTCTTCAGCCAGATGTCCTGGAGCTCTAGAGCTGGATATGTAGCTAGCTCTCTCTTATCTAACTCCATCTAGAAATCCCGCAGGGCCCTCAGACTTCACTTGTCTAAACCGGAGTTTACAACTTTCCTGTCTATCCCTCTTCCTGGTTCCCTTGATAACTTCAATGAACTTTAACTTTCTGGGCTCCTTGGGTTTTGTCAATTTCCTCAGCTTCGGAAGTCCTGTGAGCCTCCCTCCTCCTCCCTGAAGGGAAGCCTTCGATTTGGAGCAATTCCAAAAATGGGGAGGCGGCACTGTTATTTTTTCCAGTTGCTGATGTTTAATGGTAGGTTGAACATCCTTTTGAAAACACTCAAACATGGTTAAAATGGCCATCCTCATTTTTATATAGATATTTTACCATAATAGAATTGTTCCCAATGTAAATATAAGTAAGAAAGCCCTAAAGGGGCTGAAGAGATGGCTCAGTGGTTAAGAACGCCCTTGCAGAGGACAGGATCGATTCCCAGCACCCATATGGTGGCTAAGAACTGTCTTTAATGGCTGCACATGTCTTTGATCCTAGCACTTGGGAGGCATGGGCAGGCAGAGCTCTGTAAGTTCAAGTCCAGGCTGGTCTACAGAGTGAGTTATAGGCCAGCTGGGGCTATAGGGAGATCCTGTCTCAAAAAGACAAAAAAATTGCTAAAAAAAGAAAGCCCTAAAATATGAGGACTTAAATTTTTTTTAAAAAAACATCATGCAATGCTGGCAAGGGTAGAAAGGCACTTGGCATTGAGAATTGGCATAATCCCTTGGAAAACAGTTGGCCACTGTCAGAAGTGACATAGAGGAATTATTTACTCTGATCCATAATTCTATTTTTAATTTTCTCATCTAATGAAATAACCTAAAATGTAGGGGAGATTATATTTATGTAGATGTCAGTTTTCCCTAATAAAAAGGGGGAAAAGGAAATATTTTTTGTCATTAATAGATAAAATTTACTGAGGGGTTGATGCCTATTAGGCTACATGCTTTATAAATATTATCTCATTTTCTCCTTGAGACTTTTAAGACAAATATTATGTCTTCTTTAGAGAGTGAGAAACCATGTTTTGTGAGCTTATATGTCTTGCATGGGGTCATTGTATCACAGGCTCATTGTATCACGGGCTCATTGTATCACAGGCTCATTGTATCACAGGCTCATTGTATCACTCAGTTTTCTATCTCTATAATAAATTGCCCAAAGACTTAAAAAGAGAAGAGATATATTTTTGGCTCATGGTTTAGAAGTTTCCAGTTCATGATCAGGTAGTCCCACTGCTTTGGGTCTCTGGCAAAGGTGGTATATTATGACAAGGGTGTGTGTGTGTGTGTGTGTGTGTGTGTGTGTGTGTGTGTGTAGCAGACTGTTCATTATAATGGGCCAGAAGGCAAAGGATGACTGGAGCTATTGGGATCCCACAATCCTCTTCAAGGACACCTTCCCTATGACCTAAGGAGCTTCCATTAGGGTCCACTTCCTGAAAGACCACAGCACTTCCCAATAGTGTCATTCTGGGAACTAGGCCTTTAACACATGGACTTCAATGGGACACTGTGTATATGTAACCCATAACAGTCATGTAGCTAGTAAGTCCCATGGCTGAGATCTGAGTGATATTTGTGATACTCTAGTAGCTCTAAGGTACTACATTAAACCATATAAGGGCTCATGTGATAGAACTCACAGAGGGAAGTATCAAGCAGCAGTTAAAGAACACAGAAGTAAGGGGCTGGAGAGCTCAGTGGTTAAGAGCACTTGCCGTTCTTGCAGAGGAGCTGGTTTCGGTTCCCTGCACCCACATGGTAACTCACAACCACTTGTAACTCCAGCTTCAGGGAATCCAAAGCACTCTTCTGTTCACCAAGGGCACCACATGCATATTGTGGGCATACATGCAAGCAGGCAAACACCTATACACATACTTTTTTTAATTGTAAGAAAGAACACAGAAGTAGGGAGGAGAGTGTTAATAAGGATGGGAGGGAGAGAAGAGAGGATGGGACAGAGCGTACTCAGAATGCTTTGTGTGTGTGAGTGTGTGTGTATGAAATCATCCAAGAACAAAATTAATTTAAAAAAGAACATAGAAATAAAGGCTAAATAGCAGCACAAAATAGTTCAACAAGTATCAGTTGCTAAACATATTAATTTGATGAATGAATAAAGAGTTAAGGGAACAAAAGAAGATGAAAAATACTGTATTAAATGAAGTATAAAATATGTATGAAAAATACCAGAAGGAAATAAAATAAATCATTAACCCTGCAATCCTGTTTCTTTCTAGAATGGTGAATTTGTTGTTTTGTTTCTATAATTTTCTTTTTTAAAAAAGATATATTTAAAATTTTAAATCAGTTGTAAGTGTGTATGTCTCTGTGTGTACACAAACATGTGAGTGCAAGTGCCCACAGGGCCAGAAGAAACTGTTGTATCGTATTGTATCCCCCTCAGTTGTGAATTGCCTGATATGGGTGCTGGGAATCAAATCTTGGCCCTCTGCAAGAGCAATATGTGCTCTTATCTGCTGAGACATCTCTCCAAACCCCCTAATTTTCTACTTATAATAATGAATTCTGTGCTCTTAAAATTGTTTTTAACTTTCTATCATGGGAAAGTCCAAACACATCAGAGCAAAGAGAATGCATCAGAACCAGACACAAGCCCATCATTGTACATTGTAACTTAGAGTCTGTCTCATTTCACAATAGTACCACTTATGTTCTCCATCTCCTAGAATGTTTGGAAGAACACCTGCAAGATCCTACCATTTTACCCATAACCATTTCAGCATCTTTTTGTAAAAGAGAATCAATTTCTTTTTTTAATTTTTTAAAATTTTATTTATTCTTATATGTGTATGAATGTACTGTCTGCATGCAGGTCTGTGCACCCGTGTCGTGCAATGCCGCGGAGGTCAGAAGAGGGTGTCGGATTCCCGTGGAACTGGAGTTCTCCTGGAATTGGAGTTAAAGACGGTTCTCAGCCGCCATGTGGGTGCCAGGGATCGAACCCGAGTCCTCTGCAAGAGCAGTCGGGTGCTCTTAACTGCTACGCCATCTATCCAGCCATGAGAATCAATTTCTAAAAATTATTACAATACTATTACCCAAATTATGAAGAATTCCTTAGTATACCAGATACCTAGTTAGTTTTTTCTTTATTTTTTTAGTGTACTTATTTGGCACTTTTTATGTGTCAGGAACTTTATTTTTTATTTTTTTATTCTTCTATTACTTCTTTATTTTTTAATTTTTTAACAATAAGTAATAATTTACGAGTACAAGCATCCTTCATGTAAAACCAATTTGCAAGCAGTTGTGCCCAAACCCACACAGCCCAAGGGTCCCGCCATCCAGCTGGGGGTCTTGTATGTTCAATCAAGTTGATCAAATAAGTGTCCAGTCTATATTGCTGTAGTTTCACCATTCACCCCAATCACAGCCCTCATATTCTACCACGCCCCGTCTTCCGCAGATTGTTCCCTAGGCTTAGAAAAGGGGCACAGGTGGACGAGAAGCAAAACAGTCTAGTCTACTTTCTCTGGAGCTGTCGTTTTGGACTCTGGTCAATTCTGCCTGTTTCCTTTCATGGGCAGACAGTGTACAGTTGGTATCTGGAATACCAGAGAGTGTTACCAAAGGCCACTAAACCAATAAAGCAAATATAGGTCCCCTTGAGTCAAGCAAGACACCTCCATCAGCACCAGCTACACACCTGCCTGGAAATACTGTGCAGCAGTGGCAGCCATATGCCTGTATATCCCAAATCTAATTGGCTATTAGCTCTCTCCTTGGAGGAATAACCCACGGCTGATGCCACAAGCTTACATCCTCTAGTGGTTAGGAGATGTAATAAGCACAGTAAGACCCTGTCATATTTTACAGAAAAAATGTAATTCATGGATTAACATACCATCCAAACATCTGTGTCTATACCAAAGTAACCTACCATAACAATTAGTACTGTTTAAATACCTATATATCTAATTGCTTGTGCTTCATTAGTAGGATTGAAGGCTTATTCCTGGACAATCTAGTTAGTTTTCTAATGGGTCCTACTGTATCCTAACCATTTCTTTTTTATGATCCATTTGAATCGAGATCCAAATAACATCTACACCTTCCACCTAATGGATATATTTTAAAATCTCTTTAAATTGCTGTTTCCTCTTTGCCATTTATTTGTTGTACATGCAGGGAGTCCTGTTCTTTGGATTTTCTTGATTGCATGTGTAGGGTATCATTATCTTGTTCCTCTGCTGCCTATGTTTACTGTGATTTAGTACCTTATCAGATTCAGCCTCCATTTCTTTGTTAAGAATACTTTCTAGATGGAGTTTTATATCTCTGCCAGGAGGCTTATAACCTTTGTTTGGGGTCATGATGCATTGTTAGTAGTCATGGGTGCTTGCTGCCTAGATCTGGGCTATCCAATACAAACATCTTCTACTATGTCATTCATAATGTTCTAATAGTTGTCAAAAATAAAATCAAGTTAAAAATTTAAGAGCTTATTATGCATAAAAAAACAACTCCTAAGCTAGGACATTTCAAACCCAAATTGACAGGAAGCTTAGGGCACAGTAATGTAGCTCACAGCAGTACAGAACTGCAGTGCAGCTTCTAAGACAAACAGAAAGACAATGATCCTTATTGTGGATGGCTATTACAAACCTACATTCTTTAGGACAAGTAGAGGTGGATATGCTCTTCTGTAGCTAATTGGTTCAGACTCATGAAAGAAAAAATAATTATGTTTCATTTATGGTTTGAGCTAACATTACAGGGAAATTTCAGTAACGCGGGCTGTGCACGATTAGCTTAGGGGATATCCAAATTGTGACCGCCACTTAAGGTTTTAATATCATATTTTCAAATGCAAAACTAAACAGGTAAGGGCTGGAGAGATGACTGAGTTGAGAGCTTATGCTGCTCTTATAGAGGACGTGAGTTTGATTCCTATATCAGGCAGTTCACAGCTGCCTGTAACTCCATCTCCTCTGCAGGTACTTGTACACACACACACACACACACACACACACACACACACACACGTACCCAATTAAAAAAAGAAAAGAAACAGGTAAAATCAACAATATGCTTTATTTAAACCAGTATTTCTCTGTACTATATTCCAAAATGTAATCCATATAAACATTATTGAACTATTTACATTTTTTATATAACAAGTCTTTGAAATTCATTGTGCATTTTCCATCCATACTTGCCATAACTAAAGGGCTCATGTTTCCTGGTGCCCACATGGATCAAGCAGATCTGTTGATAAACCCTTTCTATCACTAGAGGCTGTAAAATGGTGATATTCTAATTCTATGTTTTTATTTTCTCATCTATAAAAAGAAAGATCTGGGCTGGTGAGATGGCTCAGTGGATAAAGGCACTTGCTGCCAAACCTGACATCCTGAGTTTTATCTCTGGAACCCACATGGTGAAAGACAGCCAGGTCCCATAAGTTGTCCTCTGACCTCCACATGTGCACCATGGCACACATATTCCCACACATACATGCATATACAGATACAATAAATAAAAATAAGCATTACAAATTAAGAAGAAAAATCCCTTCATCAATCATTTGCTTTTCTTAACATATTTCATCAAAGAAGGGCAAACCAGTTTCCATTCTTCTCCTTGCCAATTTCCAAATGACGAGTTTGCTTCTTAGCATACTGTAAGATAACAGCTGAAGCTTTAAAAAAGAAACACAAAATTCATGGTTTAAACAAGTTTAATGAGTTATAATCATTGCAGCTATTCTTACTAATACTCAAAGGTCCCATCCCTTCAACCATAGGAAGGAATCTCCCAGCTGCCTCTTGAGTTCTCGAGGTCTCTGTTGTTTCTGGTGACACAAAATGTTCTAGGTCCATCTTGCAAATATTCTGCCTCAGACCTAAAGTCAATCAGCAGCTTCTCTTGGGATCTTTGGTTCATCTTAATGGAAAATGGCTTTAAAGACCAGGGTTAGAGTTAAAGGGGGGGTTGATCACTATCAGTTTAGTCATTGTTTTTTAGACATTTTTCAGAGCCAGGTTATACTTAAAGTGGATTTCATTAGCTCTTGTCTTGTCTTTCCAATCCAAATTCCAAACTACCAGGCTTTTTTTTTTTTTTTTTAAAGTTTTTTTTTTTTTTTTTTTTTTTTTTTTTTTGAGACAGGGTCGCTTATAACCCAAGCTAGCTTTGAATTTCTTATTCAAAGGATAACGTTGAGGTCCTGATCTACCTGCTTCCAAACTGCCAAAGCTGCCTCTGTTTTATTGTAACTCTATGGGGTTCCTCTTGTGCCTGTGCTTGGCATTATACCTCTATCTCCCAAGTGCTGGTATTATAGGCTTGCACAAACAAGCCAGGTTTATTTAAATATTTTGGTTTTTACTTCCTTTTCCTCATGCTAGACATACTGGTTTGTGGTGTCACCGCCGAGATTTGTGGCGGGGCCCACTTAATCCTAGGACGACCCATGTGGAAAGCCCAAGCAGAAAAGCACACCATGTGTAGGCAGGTTGAGGTTCAAATGCAGAGAGAGATTTTATTCCAACATGTCTGCTTAAATATCCATCATGACTCAATTCGTCACTATACCCCACCCCATGGGTGTGGCCAGGGAGGTACCATTGGCTTAGAACCCAACCCATTCTAACTAAGTTTTCCCACACTGGTTCTCAATTATACTAACAAAAATCTTTTTTTTTAGACTATTCTAACACTTCTACCAATAATACAATTATTGGAAATATCTGAGACTTTGTTTTGTTTTTGCACTAATTGTGAAAAAATGTTTTGTGGACTGAATGCTATATTGAAGACCTAACCATAGCTGCAATGAGGTCTTTGGGAGGTAGATGGGTTTGATGGGGTTAGACCCCATGATGAGATTGGTGCTGCTATAGGAACAGAAACCAGATAGCTAGTGCGCTCTCTCCCTCTCTCTCCCTCCCTCCCTCCCTCCTTCCATCCCTCTCTTCCTCCATGTGTGCCTTTATCTGTCTCTGTTTCTCTTTGCCAGGTGAAGGTGTTGCAAGATGAGATTATTAGCAAACCAGAGGAGTGCCTTTGTTAGAACCTGCGTGTAGGTCCACACACCCACATAAAAGCTGGATATGGCAGTGTATACCTGGAATCCCCTGAGTGGTCACGGCGGTGGGGCAAACGGATGTGTCTTGGGGGCTCAGTGGCTAACCAGTCTACCCAAAATGGTGAGCAATAGAGGAAGATCTTCAACACTGATCTCTGGCCTCCACACCCACATGCTCGGGTGAGCACACACACACACACACACACACACACACGCACACACACACGTAAAATAATAGATAGTAAATATGGAAATTGTAATGTACTCTGGACAGTGATTGCTCCACTTTTCTAGTGATTGAGTCAGTCCCAGATAGCTTTAATATTCTTTTGCCTAGAAACTTGGACATGGAAGGATCCTGTCCAAGAAGAGGTGTGTGAGGAAGCTGACTTTAATCTTACAATACCAGGAAAGGGATAAACCCAGACCATTAAGCCTAGAAGTGAAACAGTAGTCAGAAAGCTAGAGACAAATTATAATCCTTGAATTAAACAGATATATCAGATAAGAATTTTACTTCAAATTCTCAGGTTTACCTGACAAGTTGAGTTTGTAGTTGAAAGGCTCCATCCAGTTCACTGCATGTAAAAGGTTTTATAAAATACCAGTATAAATGAGGAAGTTGAAGCTTGTAGCAAATATGCATAAGAGAAGGGGGTTGGGTGTGTGCTGAGGAGGGGGCTGCCGGATGCAGCACACAGTGTGCTGGGTAGGTAGCTGGGCTATTTCACGTCATTGAAAATAAAAATAAGTTTGAGAATTGTGGTAGTTTGAATGAGAATCTCCTCCATAGGCTCCAAGTATTAGGACATTTTTGTCTCCAGTTGGTAGCACTGTTTGGAGAGCTTGTAGCCACAAATATTTCCATCTGCAAATATTCAATTGAAAATAAAGTAATAAAGGAAGCACTCTTGTACCTACCATCTAGCTTTATGAGAGATTATTCATAGGCCTTAGGTATTAGTCACTTTTTTGTTGCTGTGATAAAACCACCATGACCAAGGGAACTTATAAAAGGAAGAGTTTATTTGAGTTTATGATCTACAGTTCCAAGGAATTAAGAGTCCATTGTGGCTGGAGGCATTGTTGCAGGAGCTGGAGCAGAAAGCTGAGGATGACATTTTCCAATGAGCACAGGAAGCTGAGAGAAAGGGCCATTGGAAATTGGCAAAGCTTGTTGAACTCTCTAAGCCGGCCCCCAGTGACGTACTTCCTCCAGCATGGCCACACCTTCTAAGATCTCCCAAAACAGCGCCACCAACTGGGGACAAAATGTCTGAGTACTTGAAGCCTATGGGGGACATTCTCATTCAAACTACCACAGAAAGTATTTTAGATGATATTTCATTTTAGTAGATTAATGGAAGATTTTGGTCCTCCAAGAGATACAAAATAGCATTTATTAATAGGCAACATTTTTTCAAGATTCATAAAAATTATTAGAAGACATTGCCCTAGCCTGATCAAGGACACCTCTAAAATTTTTCTAGCTAAAAACAACACTTGGGGGCTGGAGAGATGGCTTAGCAGTTAGGAGCACTGGCTGCTCTTGCAGAAGATCCAGGCTTGAATCGCAGAACCCACATGGGGGCTAACTGTAACTTCAGTTCCAGGGGATCCAAGGACTTCTGACCTCTCCAGGCATTAAAGACATGCATGCATTTACACACATGCAGGAAATACACTCATACATGTAAAATATAAATAAATTAAAAACAAAATAAAGCAAAAAAAAAAAAAACCCCAACAAACTTAATGGTGAGATAATAGACATTCTTATTAGAGACAGGAATAAGACAACTGTCATAGATTCTAGTGCTAAAGCAATAAAGCAAGAAAAAGAAATGATCAGAAAAGAATTTAAGCTCCATTTACCTTTAGATGATTTGATTATGTACAAAAAACCCAAGAAAACCTATAAACTATGAGAGCTAGTAAAACTTTTAGTATGTTCTCTATCAGATAAATTCACAAAGACATTGGCATTACTGTACAAGCTATCAACAAATCGTAAATATAATTAGGCAAAATATCTTGTTCAGAGTACCAAAATAAAATGCCCACACATGTCTATCAAAAGAGTCGCAGAATTTCTATACAGACATTTCTTAGACTGAAAGCCTTTCTCTCCTTCGTCTTTCCATTTTTCCTGTCTTCCTTCTGTCCCTTGCTGTTTCATGGCTGTGCATTACGTCTTGCCCTCCTTAGTACCCACCCCACAATCTAGTCTGGTTACTCAGTTTTCCCCTAAGATGACGATGGACTGTCACAGGCCACTGGACCTGATGTAAGACAGTGTGTCTGGCCCTCCACGTTTCTAGGCTGCAGCTTACAGAGAGAGGTAACTTCGAAGAGTGTTTGTTCATAATATTTTCTGGTCTCCTTTTTCCATCTGCAAGAGGAGTAGGCAGGTAAAAACTCAGCCCCTTGTTTCCCGTGACATATTTTAAGCTCCTCACTGTGGCATGGTTGAACTCTCAGAGCTGCCTTTCCTCTTTTTTTTTTTTTTTGAAACAGTATCTCAGTATGTAGTCTGGGCTGCCCTGAAACTGGCTGTGTAGACCATATGGCCTCAAACTCACACAGATCTTCGTGCTTCGGCCTCTGGAGGGCTGGGATTAAAGTCACGAGGCTCCATGCCCAGCACCTAGCTCTCCTTTTTATTCCTGGGCTCCCTTGTTGGGACAAGGTCAAAGATCTACTTAGGATCAATTTTAAGTGTTTTATTCTGGTTTTGATCAATGTGATTACTTATCTCATAGTTGAGCCTGACTGTGAGGGTTTTTTTTTATTATTTTATTTTATTTTTTTATTTATTTATGTGTATGAATGTAGTGTCTGCATGTAGGTTTGTGCACCCGTGTCATGCAATGCCACAGAGGTCAGAAGAGGGCGTCGGATTCCCCTGGAACTGGAGTTCTCCTGGAATTGGAGTTACAGACGATTCTCAGCTGCCATGTGGGTGCTGGAGATCGAACCCAGGTCCTCCGCAAGAGCGGTTGGCACTCTTAACCACTAGGCCATCTCTCCAGCCCCGACTGTGAGTTTTTTATTGCTGTCTTTTATGTTTACTTTTTTATTATTGTGTATTTGGAGAAGTAGGAATTACTAAGCATGGATCACTGTCCATCTCAACCAGAGATACTTCATATTTCTTTTCTTGGAGCACAAAAGGAAGCAGAGGATGAGAAAAGATATGTTGTTCATCTAAATGTTACTAAGAACACCAATTTATGTAAACATCCATTTTCAAAATTGCTTGTGAGATGGGCAAGGTGAAAGTCAGGCGAGGACATGGAAGAGCTGCGGTGGGTAGATTCTGAGCTAAGAACAGCCAAGGAGCTGAGGGAGATGCTCCGGTCTGGATTTCTGCCCCTATTTGGACATCTTCAGTGCTGTCTCCCCCCCTTTTTTTGAGACAGGGTCTCCCTATAGCCCCAGCTGGCCTGGAACTCACTCTGTAGACCAGGCTGGCCTTGAACTCACAGAGATCCACCTGCCTCTGCCTCCCAAGTGCTAGGATTAAAGGCGTGTGCCACAACGCCCAGCTTAAAGATGGTTCTTAACCATCATGTGGGTGCTGGGAATTGAACCCGGGTCCTCTGCAAGAGCAGTTGAAGCTTTTAACCACAGAGCATCTCTCCAGCCCAGTGCCGTCCTTTTTCGTCAGTGTAAGCGACGGCCTTTCCCTTTTACCCTGCTCATCCATGTCCTCAGTCCCACTTCCTTGTCTTCTTCATGAATGTTCACAAAGAAAAAGTCAAAATATGTTCCCAGGATTCAGCATCTCTTCCTTCTTGATGTGGTCAGGATACCAATCAGAAACCAAGTTCTCCTTACAGCCCATTTTAACCATTTATGCGGGTGGCTTCCCCTTTCTTTGCCTCATATGGTATTTTGTATACATAGTATGGGCCAGGCATGCACATCCCAAAGGCAAATCCATTGAACAGTCATGCTTGATGATGGAGACTCCTTCCAAACTCCTCTGGCAAACACCCCCTCTCCTTTCCCCAGGCTGTTGCCAGTCTCTGCACCAAGAAGAGTCATTTCCCTGGTTAAGAAGCCAAGATGCCTGCTCATTCCTTTTTCTCTGTTTCATCATGTCAATTCTGGCTGAGAAAGCATCCTTGCTTTGGATGCCATCCACCATTTGATGAGGTCACTTGAGAAGGCCAGTGCTGTCACCACAGCCACCAGTCTGCCAGGGGGCTCATCCAAGCCCCAGCTCCAGTAGTCAAACTGCAGATGGTTCTTCTATTTTTAAACCCTGGGATGTTGTCCATGAATGAGCCAGTGACCTGGAAAAGCCATCTCTGTTTCTGATTCCCTTATTTCCTTTCATTGTTTATCAGAATTTCCTCTGGGCTAAGGGGCTGCCATGGAACCCATAGAGATAACTGAGTGGGACTGTGGTCTGGGGACACAGACTCTGGTATCTCATGTACCTGTCAACACTGTGATCTCCAAGATTGATTTTAAGCATACCAAACTAGGCTGATGGATATTGATGTATATTTTTCTATTGATACTAGGCTGATGGATATTGAGGTACATCTATTGATCTATTGATACTAGGCTGATGGATATTGATGTACATCTATTGATCTATTGATACTAGCCTCTCCAAAGTTTTCCATCATTCTTTTCCTATCATCAAAACGTTTTTGAACACCCACCTCAGTTTTTGAGTATGCATTTTTCATAAATTCTATGTATATTATAAAGCTTATACACAAAATAAGAAATTTATAAGCTCAAATAGATGAGGTGTTTTCAAAATTTTTTCTAGTATCTCACAGATTTTCTGGTACATCCCACTGAAAATTATTGCTCTACATGGTTATATGTGGAAAATATCTTTTGGAAACTTGTTCTTTTATGCTGAACTCTTGATTTGAGGAACAATGTAAAGGTTTTTGTTAGGTAAAGATATTCCTAATAATTAGGAATGTCTGGAAAATAGTTGGGCAATGCCAGGGTTTGAGCCTAGGGATTCATATACCATAGGCAAAGGCTGTACCACTGAATTAAATCCCCAGACCCTGAAATTTCTTTATTTGAGAAATGATTGTCTTTGATTAGGGCTGTCTTCTTCCTGAAGTCTCTTGAAACCTAAGTCTTCTTGAGAAAGGTAGAGAAGAAGCAAGCTGCAGTTCGAGTCTTTCAGCTCCTTGCCCAAGTCAGGATGCTATCCATAGAGCTCCGGGTCCTTGACAGTGCACTCAGAAGAGAGATGAAGTTCAATAACTATGTGTTGAGTGAGTCAGTGAGTGGAGGAAGAACACAGACTTGAGAAACCAAGGAGAGAAGAAAGAGGTAGGGCAGTGGAAGGGACAGTTAATTTGAGAGTCTCGCTCTTCCTAATTTTGTTCAGAGCTGGAAAACATCATTTTTTTCCTAGAAGAAGAAATTTGGGGCAAAGCAATTCCTTCCAGTACAGTGTGTCTCCTTTCTGAGATTCATTTATGGAGAATGTAGAGAGTCTGGGTCCCTTGGGTTAGAGAATAGACCTCTACAATCTAGTGCTGTGGATGAGGAGCAATCTGTTCCCACCCTGCTGAGAAAGGCCAGCAGATCCACTGTTCCCTTTCGTGCCACCTTTACTCTGTTCTTAGAGTGGTGTAGGATGAGGGGATAGAAGTCTGTCAACTCCACTGCTGCAGGGTACTTACAGGACCAAAGAGAGATAAGGTTCATCTGGGCATTTTTAGGACATTTTTGCAGGCAGTAAGAGGGTTCTTTTTCTAGAGAAGAGATGCATATTGAAATGGGATCCATCCCTCTCATCAACTTTGGGCAGATTTTGTGTCCCTTCTACAAGTAAAAATAACTATGGGATCTTGGCTAGATTTAGCATACCAAGCATGGGATTCCTTCTGGAGAATAGGCAGTAAATCTGATCAGAGAGTGATTAGTTACCCCCATAATGCCTATGTCACTACTGCACTCCTGGGTATATTGTGCAAGGCTGACTTCCTATACTGGACTTCTTCCTTTTCTACTTGTATCACTTTTACTTACTTCTCTTGCAAATGATTGACTTTCAGAAATGTCAGATGCAGGGGAGCTGGAGAGATGGTTCAGCGGTTAAGAGAGCTGGCTGTTCTTATATAAAACCTGAGTTTGGTTCCCAGCACCAACATAATGCCTGTCAACTATCTGAAGCTCCAGTTCCAGGGGATCTGATGTCCTCTTATGTCTTCCATAGGCATCACAGGCATGGGTGTACTTACGTACATGCACAGAAAAATAAAAAGGGATTTTATTTTGTATGTGTGTGTATATTTATGTGTTTGGGTGCATGAGCATGTGTGTGCATGTGTGTGCATGTGCAATTGGGGGGCAGAGAACAGCCTCAAGTATTTTCCACAGGAACTGTCCACTTTTTTCCTTTTTTATTATTTGTGTGTTTGTGTGCATGAGTGCATGCATGAGGTTGAGGACAACCTTCAGGAGTTGCTTTCTTGCTTCCATATTTATGTGGGTTCTGGGGATTGAGCTCAGGTTGCCAGACTTGGGTGGCAAGCACCTTTCTCTGCTGAGTCATCTCCCTACCCCCCACTTTGCTATTTTGGGATAGAATATCTCACTGGGACCTGGGTTGGATGCTTAGATTAAGCTAGCTGGCCCTTGAGCCCCAGGGATCCATCTGTCTTCTTCTCAGAAGTGAAATTAAAGGTGCTTGTGCCTCTATGCCCAGCATTTTGTTTGTTTGTATACAACAGGATCTCACCACATAGTCCTGGCTGGCCTGAAACTGACTTCGTAGACCAGGCTGGCCTTGAATTCACAGAAATCTACCTGCCTCCTGAGTGCTGAGATTAAAAGCATGCTCTAGCACCCCTGGCCACATTCAGCTTTTTAATGTGGGTTCTGAGGGTGAAGCTCAGGTCCTTCTGGCGACAGGACAAGCATTTCACTTACCCAGCTATCTTCCCAGCCCCCAAATATGTTTTCTTTGATTTTTTTTTCATTGAGGATTATAAAATTCTCATGTAATTATATTCAAATAAATGAATCATGCCACTTAAATCTTTTCTGCAATTGTTTATTTTAATCTGTTTATCCCATCAGTTTTACAGAGGGTTGCAAACATTTTTCTAAGTCACAACTGTATGTTTCTTTCTCTACGTCTATTACTTGTTGCAGTTGTATTTTTGAACATTTGTTTATTTATTTGCATGTGTCTGTGACTGCACATGTGTGTACTTACCCGTGTTCTATGGCAGGAGTTGGTTCTCTTCTTCCACCATGTGGGTTCCTAGGCTTGAACTCGGGTTGTCAGGTTTGGAGCAAGTATCTTTATCTGATGGGCCATCTCACCAGGCCCCTAATTTTCATGTTTTGAAACTATGTGTTTCAGTGCATATATGATCCTATTTTTATTTATCTAATAATATTTTCTTTTAAGAAACATCTCTCTGTATGAATATCTTTTGCCTTGAATTCAAGTTTTAGCTCTCAGTCTTATCTGGCTTAAAACTGTCTCATGTAGCTTTTCTGTCATTTTATTTGTGACTTCTTTGTTACTTTTGGCTTTATGAATATTCCTTGAAGAAAAGATATTGCTGGATGTTACTTAAGAAACTCAATCTATGGGTTTCTTTTGATTAGTGATTTTATCTGTTTACCAATTCTATTTGCTTTTTTGTTTTTTGGTGTTTTTGAGACAGGGTCTCCCCGTAGCCTCAGCTGTCCTGGAACTCACTCTGTAGACCAGGCTGGCCTTGAACTCACAGAGATCCACCTGCCTCTGCCTCCCGAGTGCTGGGATTAAAGGCATGTACCACCATGCCCAGCCTAAGATGGTTCTTAGCTGCTATGTGGGTGCTGGGAATCGAACCCAGGTCCTCTGAAAGAGCAGTCAGTTCTCTTAAGTGCTCAGCCATCTCTCCAGCCCCTCTGATTAGATTTAAAGCCAACGCCACAGGAGGAAACCTGCCTGGTACTGCAAATCTGGCCAAGAACCCATGGTTGGGGACCTCATAGGACCTCATAGGACCCAGGGAGGAACCTACTACTGTTATTTTGCTAAGTGGTCGTAGTATCAAACTGCCCTCTAAATTCCTATCTCTATCTCCATAGATTAGTGCAACTCTCAGACCTCATCAGAGAAGTTTCTTTGTGCATTGGATGATGTTAAACACAGATACTCACCATTGGCCAAAGAGAATAAATGCTGGTGGAACACTCAGCCATAAATGGGGGATCTATGTCATTACCCCTCCTCAATCAAGGCTTGGGAACCATTGCAGAGGAGTGTAAGGGAAGTTGATTGGATGAGCCAGAGGTAAGGAAGGACTAGGGTGAAGCAGTGCGACGCACAATTCAGTCCAAAACAGAAATTGTGCAGTTCTATTAGAGTTTAGGTGCTCATCTGTAGTTTATACCACTGCCTAATTGTGTTGGGGTTGCACAAAGTTTTATTCCCAGGTAGGGAATTAAAAAAATCACATCTCTCTCTCTCTCTCTCTCTCTCTCTCTCTCTCTCTCTCTCTCTCCTCCTTTCTATTTCTTTCACCTTTCCCTCCTCTTTCATACAACACCCGAATGAACTTTTCTGTTATGCCCCACCCCCCATTTCCTTGCTATTGCATAGTAATAACATGGATTTATTTCCCTTCTAACAGGAGTAATTGCTTTAAGAATGTTTTAAAAGAGAGTTTCCTTCATTAACTTGGCCTTTTATGCCTGAGATTATTTTGATGGCATGCTCTTATTTAATTTTTCTGAATACAAATTTGAGGTTTGAAGTTCTTCCACACTTTGCAAATCTTCTGCACCTGTCTTTTTGTCTCTTGTTGTCACTGTCGAGAAGCTTGATGTCAATCAGATTCTTGTTCCATCATGAGTGATTGTCTCTTTTTCTTTAGCAGCTTTTAGACTTTTGCCTTTTTTCTTTGTGGTTTTAAATTTCCCCATAATGTAGCTAGATGTGGGTTTATTATATTTGTGTTATTAGGCACTCTGTGAGCCCTTTCAGCCTGAGGCCTTTCATCTCTCTTTTATCTCAACAAATGTTTGACACTTCCCTTTCTTTCCTTTCTCTCTTCTTTAAGACTTCCCATTGTGTGGAGGATGACATGTGTATTTTATCTTTCATAGCTTCAATTCTGCTGTAGTCTCTAACTCTTGATTCCTTCTCAACACCTCCTAGGAGCGTTTGTCACCCTGACCGTCTGAATCACATTGAGTGGAATCCATTTCTATCATTTATCTTTTACTGAATTCTTTAGTTCAATGATTAAAATTTTTATACCTAATGTTTTTATTTGGTTTATTGCATTTTTTAAGTTCCTTCATTTATTGTGGTTATTTTAAGCTCTTAATTAGCTTCATTCCATCGGAATGTTGTATAGCTCTATCTAATATATCTTGTATAGATTGTACAGTTATTGTCTTTGTATTATGAGATTCTTCTTAGGTTTCTGGTAGTTTTTGCTTGTGGATTCATTGACCTCTGAGGGTACCTGCTTTCTTGACTTCACTTACTAAGGAAGATGTGCAAACCTTAACACAAGCTGTTCCTGTTGGGTTGAAGAAGACAATGTGGTGATGAGAAGTGCTTACAGCCTGGGAACAACTCCTACCACCTCCCAACACTTCCCAACTTCTCCACAGCAACCCTGCTTGTTGAAGACCAATACTCCAATTTTGGGAGTACCGTGTTCTTCTTGCTTATTTACCTGGCAAACTGAGTATGGAGAGTTGGGAAGGACTCTCAAGGGCCTGCTGGTGGCCTGCATCTGCTCTTTTTCAGCTTCAGGCTCAGTTTCCCCCTTGGTGATTCTGTGGTGCCTTCTGGAGTTGCTGCTTTTCATCCTGTGGTAACAGAGGAGAGCCACGATGCCCTCAGGGCAGTGTGGTAACAGAGGAGAGCCATGATGCCCTCAGAGCAGTGTGGTAGAAGCAGCTCAGCTCAAAGGCCACAGCCAACCATGGTGCCTGACCCTCTGTTGCTCTGAGTTGCTCTTCCTCCTCATATGAGATCATAGCCACCCTCTTCCTGCTTAAGGCTCTCCACAGGCTTAACGTTCATTCCTTAAGTCTGTGCTTTTCCTTTACTTTCCAGCGGTCCCGGGGGGTGGATAGGCGGAAGCTCACAACCCATCGTAGCTCCACATCTGCGTTTGGCTTCTGCCCCCACTTCCACCTCATGTCTGGAAAAAGTCACATCTTGTAGTTGCCTCTTCAGGCAACAAAGATGAATCTTCCTTTGCTCTGTCAAATTAGTCACTGCTTTTTCATTGGTCAACTTCCAAACTCAAAGCTGGTGCACAATTCTAGCTCACTACTTCCTGTTCGCATTCTGTAGTTGTGTTCATACTTTCCCCTTGCTTTGCTTTTACATTTATGGTGTTTAAAGAAGAAGAGACATGAGAACATTTAGCCATTTTGTCATGTATAAATAGTAGCCTGCTAATGAGAAATATTTAAATTATAAAGCAGACTGATCTTTAAATTTACCTTGAAAAAATATTGAAGACTAATCCAAAACCTCCGCGGCATTGCACAACACGGATGCACAAACCTACATGCAGACAGTACATTCATACACATAAAATAAATAAATACAAAAAATAAAATAAAAATATTTAAAAGAAAAGAAATACTATGGAGCAGCCAGATCACCCACCACGAGTGAGCCTAATCTTGTCTATTTTAGAAACTAAAGCAGTTTTTTGATTAGTACTTGAATGGGAGGTGGAAGTATGGATATTTTTCTATGGAGGAAGGAGAGTGGGTGGGTCTGCCAGTCTGCTCAGTAAGTGGAGCTTTCATAAGAAAACCAGTATACTATAGGTACAAGAAAAGAAAAAATCGTTCATGAAAATCAGACATAGGCCTGATGGTTGCCCCGCCCCCATGGTCTTAACACTTCCATGGATTTATCCAACTACATATTAAAAATATTCAGCAAATAGTCATACTTTTTCTTGTTCTTATGCTCTAAACAAAATACAACAACTCTTCATATAACATTTGTATTGTGTTAGATATTATAAGCAACCTAGGGACAATTTAAATATAGGTGTGTGCTACATGTTGGCATTTTTAAATTTTATTTATTTATTTTGTATGTGTATGAATGTACCGTCTGCATGTAGGTTTGTACACCCGTGTCGTGCAATGCCGTGGAGGTCAGAAGAGGGTGTCAGATTCCCCTGTAACTGGAGTTCTCCTGGAATTGGAGTTACAGACGGTTCTCAGCTGCCATGTGGGGATCGAACCTGGGTCCTCTGCAAGAGCAGTCAGTGCTCTTAACCACTAGGCCATCTCTTCAGCCCCCATGTTGGCTTTTTGGTTAAGGACAAACTGCACGTATGACATTGCCTGTGAGACTGTACCATCTAATGACAGCATAGTGGCTTCAGCTTCCATGGGTTCTATGGTGCCTGTGTGACAATATTCTGATGTCTGATGTGACACATGGTGAAATCACCCAGTGGCATATTTCTCACAACATATTTTCATCTTTAAGAGACACATGACTGTGTATGTGGAGGATGTATGCAGTTTGTATGGAGACAATGTGGCATTTTGTATAGGAGACATGAAAATATGCAAATATTGGTATCTTCAGGGGGTTTGGGACCTAATGCCTCAGAAGCCATGAGTGGCTATATTTACTTCATGAATATGAATAAGCATCTCAAATGTGAAGGAAAAGGATGAATTTCAAATATCTATTGCTAGGAGAACTGGCTATCTACTTAAAAATAAAATTAATGTGGACCACTGTCATAAGCTAAATTATTAAAGATATATACCAAAAAAAGATATATACCTGTGCATATTCAAAAAGCTATGTACTTGATCTTGTGGCTGTGAGTGTGTTGGTTAATTGAAAAATCAACTTGGCCAGGCTAGGGAGCCCAGTTTGTTCGTCAGACACTAGTTCATTCGGATGTTGCTGTGAAGGTATTATGCAGCTATGATTCACATTTCAATCAACTGACTCTAAGTAAAGCAGATTATGTTCCATGATGCAGGTGGGACGCATCTAGTAAGTTGAAGGCCTTATCAAAACCCAATTATTTCCTGGAGAAGAAGGAACTCTGTCTTAAGATTGTAACACCAAAAATCTGCCCAAGCTTTCAGCCTGGCCAGACCCCACAATCACTTGATCCGATTTTTGTGTCTATGTGTCTACTTGTGTATCTATGCTTCTATATGCCAGTATATTAGTCATTCTATTTCTCTGGAAAATCCCGCTGATACAGTGATTTGAACGATAGTCCAGATGACTGGAGTCCTCACAGGAGGAAATCACCATATGAAGACAGAGCCATGCATACTGTTTGTCAAAGGCAGAGATTAGAGTAAGGCAGCTACAAACAAGGAATGCCTGCCACCACCAGAAACCTAGGAACATGCAGGAGCAGTCTTCATGGAGTCTCAGAGAAGAATGGCCCTTGATTTTGGACTTCTAGCTTTGAGAGCTGAGAGCTGTTTGTTAAACTTTGTCATAGCATCACTGAGAAACTAGTGTACTCCTTTACCAAAGGTCACATATAGTAATTCAATCCAGAGTTATAAACACACATGTATATAGAATATATATGCATGTATACATGTATGCATATATGACAGTAAGATCTAAAGTATTCACCACTTGGCTGCTGAGTACTCTGCATATCATGTGTGATCCTCATCTGTGTTACAGATAAGAATTTAAGTTTGGGGCCAGCAAGAAGCAGAGTCAGGCTTTGTACCCAACAAGTCTTAACTCCAGAATCTATAACAGAAAAAAAAAAGTTGGCAAGGGGAGGGGTTTGCCATGAAAGACACAAAAACAAAAGCCAGGAGGAAAAAAACCCTGACAGTTTAACTACAAGAAAAGTTGACAACTCATCCTATAACAAAGGTACCCCTGAGAGAAAATATTGTCAAAATATCTACTAGACAAAGGGAAGTGCTATTATAACTCAAAGGAGAAAAATCAAATAACTTAAAAACCATGACAAAGGATGTGCAGAGAACAAAGAGAACACAGTACAATAGTCAATAAGCCCAGGAAGGGATGCTTAAATGCATCAAAAATTAATGGGATACAAACCAAAAATGACATGTCACAGTTTGTATTGCACAGGGTACTCTCTCTTATACAACTGGTTGAAATAGAATTTGGTAAGGGCTTTTGGGTACTTAATTTCACTAGTCACATAAAAATAAGAACGTAAGGGTTCAGGGATGTAGCTCTATGGTAGGGGACTTAAGTAGAGTGTGCCAAGCCCTGGGTTTAGACCCCAGCATCCTCAAAAATGAGGTGAAATAATGAAATGGAATGAAACAAAGTGAAATAAAAGTACAGTCTGTTCAATCCAGAACATCCTCTACCCCACATCTACACACTAGATTTCTGTATTATGATTGCAAAAGACAGAAATGTATTCTGATGAACTTATGCAGAAGATGAATTTTATAGACACATATGTAGTAGCTGACAGAATTGATGGAATGCTGGTCCCTAGTTTCAATCTTCAGGTAAAAGCCAGTGCAGACAGGGGGACTGGAGAACCAGGCCTCTGCTGTGGTCCCATTCTGTGTGGCCACTACCTGTGTCACCACTGGGACTTGTGGCCAACCACAACTCTTCCTCCACTATCACCTCTGCAAATGCCATCAACAATATCTTTGAGCCTGTGCCTCATGCTCTTCAGTTTCACAGTCTGGGTAAGTGCTGACTGGCTAAAGCCTAGATCATGTGGACTGACCTTGGTGGGGGATGGGGCTGTGAGAATAAGCTAGGGCATGTATAGTTCTCTTAGCTTTTTGAAGTGGAAGTGGGGTTCTGCCTACCACACATGGATCCACTGTTGGGATTGCCCAAAATTTGTATTCGTTCTTTTCCCCATGTTTCTACTAATACTCCCCCCTGCCCCGCCCCAAACAATACCTGGTTATAGCATGGTCTAAACAAACCAGAGCAGCGAGGCTTCTTTCTAGGAGAGGACATCCAGGGTCTCATCAGTGTGTCATATCCAGACCTTTGTGTGTGTGTGTGGGGGGGGTTGTGTGGGAATGTACCTTGTGTGGGGGTGTGTGGGGGGGAATGTACCGTGTGTGCGTGGGGGGGGGTTGTGTGGGAATGTGCCTTGTGTGTGGGAATGTGCCTTGTGTGTGGCTTTGCATGCACACACCTGTGAGCGGGAGAAGGTTGGTGTTGGTGTCTTTATTGATTGATCTCCACTTTGTTTTCTGAAGGTTCTTTCATTGAATCTGGAGCTGACTCGTTAGGTTGGCTGGACACTGAGCTCCAGAGATCTCCCTGTCTCTGTCCCAACCCCAGCACTGGGGTTATAGAGATGCATACCAGCACTCCTACCTTACATAGGTGCTGGGGATCCAAATTCAGGTCTTCGTGCTTGCAAGGCAGGTAGTTTACCGATCAAGCCATCTCTTCAGTCCTACATCCAGATCTTGATGTAAATCCTATTTCTGATTTGTAATGTTCTATCCATATATTCTATAACTAAAGTGGTGTGCTAGAGTCATTTTATATTAAGAATTCTGTGAACTGGTTATTAAGTGTAAACATTACTAAAAGCGAATTATATATCTTTGAAATAAATTATATTAAAAGGGAAAATTTAAGTACTCAAAACTCAATACTTCCTATGTTGGTAAGTTTAATATTATTATGAAAAAATACCTGGTATCAGTTAACTTAGAGGAGGAAAGATTTGTTTGGCATATAGTTTTCAGTCCGTGGTCAATTGGCTCCATTGTTTTTAGGCTCCTGGCAAGGCAGAAACATCATGGAGGAGAGCTGTTCATCTCAGGACAGCCAGGAAGCAAATAGACAGCAGGAAGGGGCCAAGACATAATCTCTAAGCCAGGCATGGTGCTACACACCTTTAATCCCAGAAGCAGGCAGATCTCTGTGAGATGGAGGCCAGCCTAGTCTCCATAGGGAGTTCAAGGCCAGCCGTGGCTACAGGGAGACCCTGTCTCAAAAAGAACAACACACATGCACATACATACATACACACATACATATATCCCTATAAAACTTATGCACATACACAAACATATCCAAAGACCTGCCGCTAGTAGTTCATGGAAGGAATTCCATGGCTTCATCACTTCCCAACCATCTATTCAATTTCAACAATGGATCAAATCTCTGACTAGGTGAGAATATTCATGATCTGATTGTTTCTGGGAATACCTTCAGAGACGTATCCAGAGGTGAGCTTTACTAATCTAGTGTCTCTCAGTTCACTTAACTTGGCAATCGACATTGACCATCATACCTCCTACTTAGTTTGTGTTTTACTGCTGTCTATGTTCTTGTGTTTATTAATATCTATGGCTCTGTGGTGGAAATAATGTATAATGGTGCACTGATACTTACCTTCACAGGACTGTGCTTACTGATATCAGGTTAGTAGCATAAAATTTGTCACAATGGGAGTACTTATACAAAATAAATTGGGCAAACACTACAAATCAAAGCTTGTTTGTTTCAACATCTTTGTGAATGATTGTTTAGAGTTAAGAAACCAAAAAAATATTAATAGTGGTGGTTAAATTTAAAATCAGATAATCTCTTCAGATGTTAGATTTTGTGTTTGGTCTGTGCGTGTGTGTATGTCATGTGTGTGTGTGTGTGTGTGTGCGTGTGCAAATCAGAAGTCAACCTCAGTGTCATTCCTCAGGTACTGTCCATCTTTTTTAAAGACGAGGTCTCTCAATCACCCAGAACTCAACAAATAGGTGAGGCTAGCTGACCAGTGAGCTCTAGGGATCCACCTGTCTCTCTGCCTCACCAGCTCAGGGAACATGGTCTTGTTCCGCCATTCCCTACTTTAAAAAAATCTGAGTTTCTGGTCATCAAATTGAACTCCTAGACCTTGCAAAGCATGCATTTTACAAACTAAGCTATCTCTCCGGCCCCTGGCACATTTTAAATGGCACACACACACACACACACACACACACACTGTTACATTTTTAAATAATGCACACACTATTACATTTTAAATAGTGTATGCATGCATGTGTGTGTGCACACACACGTGAATAAGGAAATAACTGTTGGTGTTTGAAAACTGCTGTCTGATTCAACAATGAAATCTATCAGTCTGTTAACAAGTCTGATCTAATATCTTCATTGGTTTACTTACATCTTATTTGTTTAAAAATGATTAGATGCTGATTTGTTGGATATGTGGAATGAGGTAATAAATACCATTATTGTTCTTGATAACTACTTTTTATTTTGCTGTAAATTTTCTAGTCTTCCAATAAAATTTAAATCTTAAGAATTTTAAAAAGAAAATATCTACAAACACGTTAAAACTATACCATCTCATCATCTGCAATAACAGAATCACTGTCAACATAAAAATGTGGCAAAAATCAACAAAAGTAGGCTACCCTAAACTGACAACCCTGAAATTTTAATAGATCATATTTAATTATTTTTAAATTATATATAACATATTTTCCTCAGTAAAATTGTAATAAGTTATGCATGTATACATTTCATTTCCTAGAAAGCCATTTGTTATAAATTTGCCAGCACACCAATGCCTACGGCTTAAACTATAAATGACTCTGCTCAATAGGTATTTTTTAAATGTTTATTATTTTTTAATTTATTTTTCTCCAATGTTTTATTGAAGCTCTGTGCATTTTATATAAGATTACATTACAAATCAAATCTAGACCCCTTATCCCTTCCCTACTCTCCCACCCCACCAGAGCTCATGCATTCTGCCAAACATGTATTTCATCTTTTTCTCAGTCTCTCTCAAAATTCTTGATACAGAAGTTTACTGTTTTGAGCAGAAGTTCACTGTTTCAGTCAGTTCTTTGATGCAGTCTTTTCTGTTGTTGTTGTTGTTGTTGTTATTCCTTCCAATATGCATCACTCCCAAATTCTTGAACAAAAGCTTAAGCAGCCCTGCACAAGAAATACTTATAACTAGGTAATTGGCGCTAGCATCCACAGATGAGGGATATCATTCATTGTTTGTTTTTCTGGGATTGTGTTATTTTACTTAACATAATATCTTCTAGTTCCGTCCATTT